>CM034351.1:97553625-97916517 GCA_019925275.1 Mytilus edulis | reverse complement strand
AGACGAAAAACATGATATATTATCATGCCCTTTATATGCATATTTGCGATTTTGTTTATATAGCGAAGCTATGAAATATAATGTAGGTCTTAATGATTTGTCTGATGATGATAAATTTGTATATTTTATTTAGAAACATAAATTGTTATGATATGGTTGCCAAAACCTGCTTTGATATTTTAAGTAGAAGAAATACCTTTTTATATTCTTGAAATGAAATTATTTTAATAATCGTATGTATTTAAACTAGTTTTATATAGAAATTGTTTAACAGTCTCTCATAATTCTTAATAGAACTGTTCTTGTATTTCATATTTGTGTAATGACTGTTTTATATTGTGTATATAATCTGTATGTACTGTATATTTAGGTATTGCAAGTAGTGAGACTATGATAAATATTGAATTGAATATAAAATGAATTGTCATTTTTTTTTTGGAGAATCAAGATGTGAAAATGTCGAATTCCGCGGTCAAATTTTAACTAAGATGTTGAGACTTTTGAAACATTTTAGTCTTAAACAGTTTTTAGGGTTTTTTGCTGGAAAATGGTGGCTGATATCTTGATTGGCTACTAAAAGTGGCTGTCAGCTGGAGTCTGGATGAGTATTCCGGTTGATAATGAGATCTCCAATAACGACACCTTTCATTATTTTCTTTTCAATTATATTCATGCGATACTTCATACTCATTAATAAATATATCTTAAACTACGAAAAGAGGATAGGATTATGGTTACAACAAAGAGTAATATGCATACGCTGTCACCTGAAAACACATATACATGTATTGTATGGTAATTTATTTAGAAACGCAACCCGAACATTTATCATGTTGATCAAATTCAAACCGACGCATTTTCTTTGGAAGTTGACCAATCGTTCTAACTTTTTTTTTTTTGAAGACTTCTAATGATGTGCATACAGAAGCAATTTTAAAAGCTTTTCGATTTTCGTATTTTAACGTTGATGGTTAAAATTTGTCAGTTTTAATTTTGACCCCTGCTGGACGAATCATCAGTTTATGAAATGAAAAAAAATAAATGCAAGAACAAATTGTTGTAGTAACATTTACCCAAATTTTTGAGGAATGTATTTCAAGAATATTTAAGTATTTTTATTTAAAAAAGCAGCAAATAGGGGCTTGGAATATTTTTTTTTGCGTTTCTATAAACTCACGGTACATTTTCTGTTACGTTCAGTCAAGTCAAGACGCATGCACTGTGCGTTCATACTTAAATGTTAACCAATAGTGAATCATAATATATTACGTGCTCACCTTGCAATGGTTCTTGTCTACACGTGACTCCAACGTAGAAGATACTCGGATATATTTCACATTGAACGTTGTCTCTCCGTACGGAACAGTAACTGATATCGGTCGCGTTCAAAGAACAATGCGCAGTGTTCATCCAAAATGGCCTATACCGATGTGGTCTACGGAAAATTAACTTATCTGCATATGCATTCCATGGTTGCCCTCCATGACTAAAATATAAAAGTTTCTGGGTACGTATTTATATCAGAAAGCATTTTAAACAGTTTTAAATATCTATATTTGAATTTGCCATTGATTTTTTTTCTATAAAATATGACAACTACATGATCCCTATAGCTTTTTTTTTTAACAAAACTGTATTAATTACAACTATATTGATTTTTTATGCAGAATTTGCATATGCATTCCAACCTACATGACCTAGTTGGAGATGCAATAAAAGAAAGATTGAACAGTAAAGATTACATACGGGTATCCAAGTGACCGACATATAACTGCAGCTTCTATAGTTGTAAATCCAATGAAGCACATAGCTCCCCATTTGTGTTTTTGAAAAACTTCAATCAGTCCTTCTCCATGTGCTGTGGATGTAACTAGACGTACAGGAGTTACACTGGATGCTAAGATTGTAGTATTCAAGATTATTTTATATCAAAGTTTTATGGAAAGCCAACGGGGTCAAAATTCTTAATTCGTAACTTGTCAATTTGTAACTTGTAGTTGTGTAATTTCATAATTTGTAATGCGTAAATTGTAAGTTGTTTACTTGTATATTTGTAATTTCAAACTTGTTAATTCGTAAATTGTCAATTTGTAACTTGTAACTGTGTGATTTCAAAATTCTTTATCGGTAAATTGTCAATTTATAGATTGATTTTTTGTAACTTGTTACTTGTCGATTCGTGAAATGTCGATGTGTGAAATGTCAAAGTGTTAAATGTTGTTGTTGTATTATGCTAACGATCATTATGACGACAGATGGCGCTCGGTTTCTTCTTTGTGTACATAAGCAATCTTCATATGGAGTTTAGACCTAGTAATTTAAATCAATTATGTTCAGCAAATGCGGCATAGCCACTAAAAAAATGCATGTTTACAGGATCCCGGATTTATTTTGTTTACTGAAGACGACAAGTGGCGTTTCGTTCAAGCGGAAACTATAAAATAGACATCCCGAATAGTTCAGTTCCTCCACGTAATCGATCTCTCCTAATTGCGAGGTTAATAAAATAGTCGTTTGTCAGCAGAATAAAACGACAGAATTATTTAAGTAAATACAATAAGGATATGTGTTAATAAACCGTATAATTGCCACTGAGACAACTATCCACCAAAGTTCAAATAAAGTCGATGTAATTAAGCAAGTATAGGCAACTTACGGCCTTCAACAATGAGAATACCTAATACCATATATAGTCGTCTATAAAAGGCAACATCATTACTTGAAAACCCAGGTACTAGTAATAAACGATTTCTGTTAATCCTTAAATAGTACTATCGGACCATTTTATTCTGACAGGATGGGATAGGGCTGACAGATATAAATTTAAATTAATATACATGTCAACTGAACTATAATTCTTGTCACGATCGAAACTTACGAATTGCCGCTACCGGATTTTTCGTTCTATAAAAATTTACAACCAAAAAGACCAAAATGTTCCCCTATCCCTGTATGTCTTGTAGTTTCATTTTTGTGAGCGTTTTTGAGACGCAACCATCTTTTCCGGATTTGCAGTCTACTATTATAAATTTTGCAGGTTGTCGCTGTATTCTTTCACGTTTGTTGATGTTCGTAGATGTGTAGAAGTCCCATACTATTGACCATAACACATTATTGACCTGACCAGTGAAATAAATGCGGTTTCCTAGCATTCCGATGGACAATAACTCAAATTTTTTATCAGGAATCCTAGTGTTGAGTTGGCCTTCTTGGCTACGTTGCAAATATGTAAGGCCATTTTAGGTTCCAATTTAGTTTTCTGGTTCCTTAAGATTTTATTTCAAAATATTGCATATTCAATAGAGTTTTAGTATAAAGTATACATTAACTAAGTGATTCATTTAAAATAAATGTTTCATTCAATTTGTTATGGAAAGTACAAATTTTATATAAAACATTTGTTATCTTCATTACTCAAGAGGCAAATTTAAAAAAAAAGATTGTTCGTACATTAAATAAATCATTAGATAATTACATATAGATTCTTACATTGATACCAGTGGATTATCGGATTTATCCAATCGAGATAAATTATTAGTTTTAAAGTCCGAGCCTCGGCGAGGTCTTTAAAATTTATAATTTAACTATCGAGATTGGATAAATCCGATAATGCACGAGTAGCTATGTAAGAATCTGTTTCTCTAATGATTAAAAAAAAAAAAAAATCTGTTTTTGTTAAACGAAAAACCCCTGCAAGTGCCTTTCACATTCCACGAAGTTGTCCATTTCAATAACACGTATATTTTTATTCATCCAGTTACCTAAAAAAGTTATGACCCTTAAAACCATCCAATGATCTTTTGAGATCAGCGGCAACCCCACACGTTGTAAACACGGATAAATTTCTATAGAATTAGACAAATTCTTTTCTGAAATTCTAATATTGAGCTTATTATAATATAATTAAGAAATAATGAGTATCCACCCATTTCTCCCATCATACATTCAGTCAAATATTTGCACCCGAGAACACTGATATTAGTATGAATTTCCAGCTCCGTCTTATATTTCATGTATTTCGTTTAATTTTGACTCGATCAAATATTAAGAAGAAATATCCTGCCAAGTGACAGTAATATATTTGCAAAGTTGATAAGGAAGCCCATTCCAGCGACACATCTGTATATACCTTAATACCGTGAGGAAGTGACACACCCTCCCAGGTTTGGTGACGAGTACAGTAAACATGATATATGTTTATTCGAGGTCACCTCTATATAAAACTGAGTCCCTGGTAGACATACCATATAAAACAAACAATTTATGTTATGTCTATTTGTTTTCTATTATATGTATGTGCTGTATATAATTGATTTAAATTAGTTAGGTATAATTATATTCCATATGGAGGTGCTCCTACTTACAGAAGAAGAAACCGGACTTGGACGTTGTGTAATTTTTGTTCATATGGTTGACATACCTATTCTTTAGTATGGTATTAAACAATTGTATTTTTTTTTTTTTTAAGAAAAACAAAATTCTAATGTATAATGCAACAGTTGTTTCCAAACCATTTTTTTTGTAAATCCATTGCTATAAAATTTTCATAAAACAATCCTAGTTATTCCAATAAAGACTAATTTGAACAAACCTCAGGTGAAAAAAAATGTATCAACAAAAATTGCAATGTATTCTTCGTAATATTCTAAGGATATGACTAACTAAATTTTTACCATTCACGTAGACTTCGAACAGCCGTTGCAGACTGACCTCTTCAGTAATCGTCACGCGGCACCTGTAAAGTCCAGAGTCTGAAGTCTCTGTTTGTTTGATGACAAGTTTACTGATATAGCGACCTCGGTTATAGATATCACGTGTCCATTCCTTTTGTCGTATCAGATATTTTGCGCCTTCACTGATTAAGTTGAAGTTTTCAGTATTTATATTGGACATCTTTTCCCACTGAAAAATTAAATGAATTCAAAATTACTTATTCAGTGAAGTTTTTTCGCGTGTGCTTCGAAATTAAGTACAACATAGAAGGTAACGTCATATCAAGGATTTTTAAGTTCTCACTATACAAATCCTTGGTAATATCAATGTAGGTTTGTCAGCATTTACATAATTTCTGGATCCTTGGTTGTTATCGTATTCTCAGTTTTGCAAAACAGCATTACAAAACGACATTAATACACAGTCCTGGCGTTTTCAAGCGACTTCATGATAATCTAAGTTTTCCATTTAGGATGGAATCGTCAACTTTCTGCACCGACTGATGCCAAATATGAAATAGTTCGTATATGATAGTCTAACTTCTAAGTTTTAGACATCCATAACACTCAATTCACTTTTAATTCTTTGATTCACCTTAGCACATAAGTTTAATGCTTTTTTTTAAGTGAAATTGGTGTTAGTATACCTTTGTTCTAGTTGTATGGTATGTGTTTATTGTAGTATTATAGTTTACCTCTAATGGATGTGTATTACTTCTTCTTTTTCCAATTTTTATTTTTATTTTGAATCAGGATTAACTACGGACTATCTCAGTACACGCTGTCATTTACCGCGACTACTTGTTCTTTTCAATTATTTATAAACTATTTATAAATTAATGTAATTCAATCTTTAATGTGAACTCAACAATCTATGAAATTATTCAGGTTAAATTCTTAATTTGTTTGGTTTATAACTATTTTATTGTAAACTTCCGTAGAATCAGAGAAAATACCAAAGGGCGTGGGGGCAACCTAAATCAAAGCTTAACATCAATTAACATACGTACAGATTCCTGCGCTCATTACACGTGTTTCTATGTACAGATTCCCGCGCCCAAAATACGTGTTTCTATGTACAGATTCCCGCGCCCATAACACGTGTTTCTGGCATACGCTTGAGACGATGAGTTTATAAAGTCAAAAAGTAAACGTTTTTAAGCCAGTAATACATGATAATAATTCAATGCATTATTTTGCATCTAAAAAGTCTGTAAAATATGGTTGATCATCAATTCACATAATCAAATTATTCTATTTTTTAAATGAACTATGAGCATTGCCTCGTTTTCACGATGCATGTAAGCACACACTACCATACTTATCTACCTGTTCTATAAATTAGTCCAGTCTATTTGAAATAGTTTTCTTATGAGTAAATGATTGTTAATCTCACATACCATAAATGTTGGTGATTGTTCAGCACTAGTCCTCACTTTACATCTCAAAGCAACATCTTTGTTTTGACCAATACCGTAATTGCTGTAGTATGGAGGTAAAAACTCTAACCCTGATAAACTCGTGGTATCTACGAATAAAAGTTTTTTTTCAGTGTTTTTCTAGGACACATTTTTTCAGTGAAAAAATTGTATCTTATCATTTTAATCCTTCTGAAATAGTAACCACTCATGTACCAGGCAGTTCTAAAACTTTGAAATTATAATTTACTTTAAAGATGAAATAGCCACAAACAGTCAAATGTTTACGAAGCCGGTTAAAGTCAGTGTGTTGATTTATTTTCGACTTAAGCGAACTCGCACGACTTAGGAGCTCGCTATCACGACTAGGTAACTCGTTATCACGACTTAGAAACTCGTTATAACGACGTAGCTAACTCGTAATCAGGACTTAGCTACGTCTGTATCACATCAAAGCTATTCGTTATCACAACTCGTTATTATGATTGATTTTATCGTAATGACTATTTAGCTAACCTTAGATTAGCATTAGTCTTTATGTGTTTATGACGATAAAGCTAAATCGTAATGTCGAGTTACTAAGCCATGAATTCGAGTTATCTGATTCGTGATAACGAATTAATTGATTTATGATAACGAGTTCGTTTACATGTATGATTAGTTAGCTAAATCGTTATAGTATCATATATAACGCACGGTAACATTATATTTTCAAAACACACAAATTATATTTTTCTTCTGTCAATATCACAGCTTATTGTGAACGCACACTTTACGACTCATTTATTTTAATACATCAGCACAAACAAGTAAAAGCTTTTCGAAAAAGCTAGCTAGCCATCCCATAGCTAATGAAAATTGAAAATGTTTTTTGTATAGTAATTTAAAAAAGTAAACGACATTTTCCATTCCATTCGTTTTCAGAACCGGAAAAAGCGCTACCGCACACGTGTGACATTATGCTTATAAAACATTATAAAATAAATGAAATATCTGACTAAAATAGTGAGTTAGTCGAATACAGCGCTTTATACTTTCAAGCCTAAATTTCGTAAAAATCCATAAGTTTTGGAAAATTTCCTAAAAGTCTGTTTTTTATGACTCATATACATTCCAACGTAAATATTCTAAGCGTACGACAAAATTTGCTATTGAGGGGGAAATAAGGCTTTTATCGTAGTTTCCCTTCAAAGCTAAACATATTGGAATAAAATATTCTTTCGTGGGAGAGCGTTTAATATGTTGACATGTAGGTGTCTGTCTGTTCTATTATCATAGTGTTATTATGTGTATACATGTACATGGTTTTAAATTACTCTAGACAACATTAATTTTCAAGTAAATTCATTTTCATCTCAAAATTTACTCTGAGTATAGACAAACATGTTTATCTGAAAAAGTTTGAACGTAGCCAATTTAGCCAAGGCTCCACATGAAAATTAATCAATATAAACTTGGGGGAGGGGACGCTTCCTATATACAAGGTGATCGGACGTGCCGCTGGAATAGGTCACATTTTTCAGGTTGAAAATATGTAAATAGGTGGGGATAACTATCAGAAATATATGATAAATGTCAATAAAGCTCCCATTACTTGTTATGCGAAAAGCCCTGTATTTTTTTCACAGCCAAAAGTCTCGCTGTAAGTGTAACCATTAGAAATCTGAGCGTCAGATATGAGCCTCGCTCTAAGCAAAATTGATATTTCTCTATTTAATATGCCGGAATGTGAGTTTCAGGATGAATGAAAAGAATTTGAAGGATAATGCAGATTTGACTATTGTGACTGTGCTTCTTCTTAACATTTGCCTACACTTTCTTCAAACGGTGAATCTGTCATCTTTCTTGTTGTTCCGGGCTGTGTTTTATCAACAAATTTTTACACTTTTGAGACTTTGGTATTCCACTTTTTCAACAAACCGCACAAAACCAAACACAACCAATATGGGAAAAGGTTACATTTTTACCTATGCCGCAATATATGAAAAGGTATACATTTTTAAAATCTAAATCATATGAAAAGGGTGGGATAATAGAACCCAAATGGTACCCCCTATCAATAAAGTATTGAAGTATTGAAGTGCTCCCCCCCCCTCCCTTGAGTCGAGTTGTTAACTTCCCATTTCTGTAATAGTTATACACCGAGGGAAAGGTGTGTCTGGATAAGAAACCCCGTCGGCCGGAGTAGTTCCTTATCCAGACACGCCTTATCCCGGGGTGTATAACTAACTCACACCCCATTCTAAACTCTATATTGTTAACATTGATTATTAGATGAAAAAAAAAAACCGATAGCATGTAATTTATTGACAATATCAAACCATGATTTATAAGATTTTTTATTACATGAAACCCCACTAGTAGCCTTTTTTGGCTATCTTCGTTCGAACTTTGACAAGTGAGTATATTTTACCAATGTCAAGGTTGTTTTGCATATTCCTATTAAATCCATGGGTAAATATGGATCAGCAGGTCAAGGTTGGCCGTATCGTGTATTCATATTACAAACAAACAATACGTCATGCTCATTGTATACAGTTGTCAATATGAAAGGGTATGAGACGGACGACATTTTTTTCAAGCGTTGGATTTGGTAGACGAGACTAAAGATAAAGGCAATATTATAACCCAAAGTACTTACCTGTATCAGTTTAATAATTGTTATCATAACTATATTTTTTATCTTACGGTTTTATAGAAAAAAGCCCCCTTTTTCTCGAGAATAAATAAACATTGATATCTATATCACTAATGGAAAGCTGAATACTAAAATTTATGATAAAAGGGATGATTTTTCATTTCCTATCGTTAATTATCCGTTTTTAGATGGTGACGTTCCCTTGTCACCATCTTACGGTGTTTATATATCTCAACTTGTACGATTCGCTCGTGTATGTAACAATGTTTTAGATTTTAATGAGAGAAATTTATGTATTACTGAAAAATTATTACACCAGGGTTTTCGATATCACAAACTAGTCAAAACATTTACTAAATTTTATCATCGGTATAAAGACATCATTCGTAAATATAGCTCAACATGCAGACTTCTAATACGTTCAGGTATTTCACATCCAATTTTTTATGGTAATATTCTTTATAAAGCACAAAGGTGTCAGTATTCACCTCAGAAACTTACAAAACCTTTGAATAGACTTATTAAGAAGGGATATAATTGCGATACTGTTGTCAAGTCATTAAAGATTGCATATTTTGGCGTTAATATTGAGTCACTGATAAGGTCTTTGCATCGGAACTAAACACATTTATTCTAAAAACAGTTGTTGGCATGGCACGGGTTATGTTCTTCTCATATATGTTATGATGGTATGATACTAAACCCCTAACGGGAAGGATTGTGCCTGATGTTCATATGATGAAATCATAATCTTTCAGTCAGTTTAATTGAAGTCTGGAGCTGGCATGTCAGTTAACTGCTAGTAGTCTGTTGTTATTTATGTATTATTGTCATTTTGTTTATTTTCTTTGGTTACATCTTCTGACATCAGACTCAGACTTCTCTTGAACTGAATTTTAATGTGCGTATTGTTATGCGTTTACTTTACTACATTGGTTAGAGGTATAGGGGGAGGGTTGAGATCTCACAAACATGTTTAACCCCGCCGCATTTTTGCGCCTGTCCCAAGTCAGGAGCCTCTGGCCTTTGTTAGTCTTGTATTATTTTAATTTTAGTTTCTTGTGTACAATTTGGAAATTAGTATGGCGTTCATTATCACTGGACTAGTATATATTTGTTTAGGGGCCAGCTGAAGGACGCCTCCGGGTGCGGGAATTTCTCGCTACATTGAAGACCTGTTGGTGACCCTCTGCTGTTGTTTTTTATTTGGTCGGGTTGTTGTCTCTTTGACACATTCCCCATTTCCATTCTCAATTTTATTCATATTCGGACCTACAAAGGGATAAGTGTGTCTGCAATAGAAACCGGACCACCAGACACGCTCAGCATACAAAGATACAGATGAAATATTTCGTAACTCTCTCTTTGGGGGCAGGGGCTGATCCAGCTGAGGTCCCAACTCAACAGAAAAGGATGAGGTTCCAATCAGGCAAATACATTGATCTTTTAAATCGGGTCCGAACCGCGGAACCCCTACCCCGGATCGGCCACTGGATAACGAGGGGTGGAGTGGTTCGAGAGTCGAAATCCCCTTTTTTTTTTAAAAAAGATCAATGCATTAGAATAGAGACATATGACTGAGATAAAAAAATATTACTTTCAGCAAAGGAGTAATTAAAGGATTATTTTTGTATTCAAAATAGATGCTTAATTTTTTTTCGCTATTGGAATTTCCTAAAGTGATTTTTTAGACAATTTGTAGTGAACACTATTAGTAATTTCTTATGTTCATGCTATTTAAGGAATAATTAATTTCTATTGTTACGAATAACAATGGACTTTGTTTGCTGGATGTAGAAGCAGGGGTTTCCAGAAACCCCGCTCGTCACAGCCTGTGGTTAAAATCCATTGTTATTCGTAACAATAGATCTTTCAATTTACACGTGTTTCACAGTAGTAACAAACCCTCTGCTATATCATGTATATAGATTTTGCGGCGGATGTGATGTATTCTAATTGGTCTCTGTATAAATGGCAGATGTTTATTTGATTTAACATCCAAATATAACGTGATGTATAAAGATGACCATGCCGAGCAGCTAAGTTGAAAATATCAATTGCATTCAACAAAAACAGGATGGTTTTAATATTTTCAACTTTGTCATTTGTAGAACAAGAAATTATCAGTGTCGAAATACACTAGTATTCCATTTGCATATGGATAAATGCAGAGGGTTAGTTTTGTGGTGTATTTCTTCAATACACCAATCGCATAGAAAGGATCGAATGAAATGTTTCTGACAAAATAAAAAGAATTAGCAAAGACATTACACAATACATTTGTGAATTTTAAAAAAAAAAAACCTTCCTGTGTTGATTAGGTCGGATATATTTATCAGGACATAATTAAATAGGGAGACATATGCTGGTGAGTTACTGACATTCTACAACTACAGGATGATTTTAATTCTAATTCCTATATCATCAACTTTGTCATTACAAGAAGAACGTATCAGTGTAGGAATACAGTAGTATTCGCCAATGGACATAATTATCTGATTGTGTCATGGCATAATTTTAACACAAACATTTTTGTCAGATGTTCGGATTCCTTCCGTTTTATCCATTCTGTTCCAGTAAAAACTTGCCTACTAACCCTTACTTTTTTGATATAATTTTATTACATATAGTTTTAAAAAGCCATTTTTTTTATTTCTAATAATATCCTTTTTATTTAAAAAAAAAAAAAAGGTGCCAATGTTTAATAAAAGAAGTTTTTAAAGAGGATTATTCCCGTCAAAATTTCAATTGATTTTATCTAAAAAAACAAAATTACGGACTTTTCGTATTTTTCTACTTTTTAGTTCCCGTTATTTATATTTCTCTGGATCATGCCACTCGGTTTTTTTTTCTTGATGACCTCCCTTATACAATTTTTCCCCTTTACTGGCCGCTTATGGAATCACTCAAAATGCAAGTTACGTTCAACAGTTCGTTTTGAAAAAAAAAGTCCATCAATGCTGTCATTAACAAAATAAGAAATTTCAGATAAAGATTTACGCAGCCTATAATGAAAGGATTTTAGTCTCCTACTGTATTCGATATCACTCCGATGTTTATACCTTTTTAAAAACACTGTATATGATGTATACCCTGTTAGATGCCGGTCAATTTGCCTATATCACCTTTCCTGTCACCTGCATCATTTTAAGGGCATACGATACAGTTACAGAGAATGTAATGACGTTGCTAACGTAAAATGTTATTTTCGCGACGTCAAACTCTGACATATCGGGAAAAGATGCATTTTTCGACTGATTTTTATCATTCAAACTGATTTAATTTGAAAACGAGTGCATGGACCCCTATTTTTTAAAACAACAATTTGTTTCATTTTGCAAGGAGATTATGTGAACAAAATTTTATAAAACTGTAAATAGCGCAATTTTTTTAATTTTGATAAACATGCAGCAAAAAATGACGTTTTTTCCTCTATTCATGAACATTTGATAAATATAGAGTTATTTCGGAATAAAAATTGCATAATTTTTAATGATACTTATAAAATACAGAAATTACCGATTATTTAACAAAAACCATTTTGTGTTTATCTTTTAAAATAAAAAAAGTTATGTCTTTCTTACGAAAAAGAAAATACGGACACAAATCTGAATTTTGAGCAAATATACAAAATTTCGAACTCATTTTACTCAAAAAGTAGCACATGAAGGTATATTTTTTATTACATATTTGATTTAATGAGGTAAAAAATAGCCTATATGCAAATTTTCATCAACTTGTAAATACAGGTTCAATACTGTATCGTATGCCCTTAAGCAGCGAGAACAGATCTCAGATGTCAGTTCAGACTTCTTTTCCCGTTGTGACCCTTTTTCTTTTACATTAGCTACAACGTAAATGCAGACGACTGTGACGCCATCACGCACGTGTCACAGACAACCACAAGTTTTCTTCTATAGATTGATTGCTATCCGGATTGTGCTATGGAGACGGTTAAGGGCATACGATACAGTTTTGAACCTGTATTTACAAGTTGATGAAAATTTGCATGTAGGCTATTTTCTACCTGATTAAATCAAATATGTAATAAAAAATATACCTTCATGTGCTACTTTTTGAGTAAAATTAGGTCGAAATTTTGTATATTTGCTTAAAATTCAGATTTGTATCCGTATTTTCTTTTTCGAAAGAAAGACATAACTTTTTTGTTTGAAAAGATAAACACAAATTGTTTTTTTGTTAAATAATCGGTAATTTTTGTATTTTATAAGTATCCTAAAAAAATATGCATTTTTTATTCAGAAATAACTCATATTTATCAAATGGTCATGAATTAAGAAAAAATCGTATTTTTTTGCTGTATATTTATCAAAATTAAAAAAAATCCTCTATTTACAGTTTAATAAAATTTGGTCCACATAATCTCCCTGCAAAATGAAACAAAATGTCGTTTTAAAAAATAGGGGTCCATGCACTCGTTTTCAAATTAAATCAGTTTGAATGATAAAAAATAGTCGAAAAATGCATCTTTTCCCGATATTTCATAGTTTGACGTCGCGAAAATAACATTTTACGTTAGCAACGTCATTACCTTCCCTGTAACTGTATCGTATGCCCTTAAAGACTTGTTTACCCTTCCGTGACGTGACCGTCATTGTTATTTTTACGACTACTTATGGCAGAGTACTGTACAATCAATTAATAACAGTCTTTTTAAAAGCTTGTCTTTTTGAAATACAGAAGCGAACATCCTTAAGTCATAATAATCTTTATTTTCTAGCTAACGTTTACAATACATGGTAAATTCATTCAGCATAAACAGCATATCTTTACAAGTTTTCTTCACAATACAACAGTATCATTTATCGTTTATTATAAGAAAAATGAAAAAGTATACATTTCAAACTATATTGTCAACTCCTTTTTAGAGTCAGATCACTAAAGCGAATTTAAATTTTCACCCATTGGTGGCCTTCGACTGTTGTCGGGTTATTGTCTCTTTGAGAAACATCCCCCATTGCTTTTGTCAATTTTATATAGTATGAGTATATTCAAAAACGTTACCTTTCATTGGCGGATCCGGGGGGGTGGGGGGTTCTGGGGGTTGGAACCCCCCTTTTTTTTGGCCGATCAATGCATTTGAATGGGAGCATATAGCTGGAACACCCCCCTTTTTACTCTGGGTTGGAAACACCCCCCCCCTTTTTAAAATGACTGGATCCGCCCCTGACTTGTAAATCATTTGTAGAGATTGTAAACGAGTAGTTCTAAAGTAGAAATCTAGACAAATTGTTTTACATTGAAAAATTCAGACATCAAACACCATGTTGTTTATCCCACATCATATGTATTACTCTAGATAATGCTACAATAAAGCTCCTTTCAAGAAATTTACATAAAATCAGATTCATACGCCTTTAAAATGAATAAAATACCAATTATGTTTTATTGAATTACAATCATTTAAAAAAGATGAAAAGTAAAGATAGGATCAAAAGTTTTAGTTGGTTTTTTTTAAACCTGATACTCTTCATTTATGAGAAACAAGTTCAACATTTAACTCAAGATCTGTGATTTATCGTACAGTCAAAAAGTTTATCAAGTGTTGACAAAAGACTTATTGGTCCATAGATTTTTTGATTAATTTTTATTGCGAGTGTTTTTGTTTTTCAAAGTGTTATATGATCTAGTAACCATGTAAAGAGATTAATTAAAAATTATAGTTAAGGCAATAGTTCACATTTCTTCGTCCACAATCAATTATGAAAAGGTCATCTACATAAAAATAATGATGATGCATGATTGGCAATCTAACAAATATTCAGACCCCAAAAGGACACAGATGTAAACAATTAAAGGTCACCATTACGACATTCAACAATGTGTAAATTGTAAAACAATTGAAAATAAAACATCTGTGGATTAATTTTGTTTGTTTCTAACTTTTAATTAACGTCTGTTTTGACCTTTTGCATTTCAACGTTTTGCATTTCAATTTTTATGTATTACTGGTAAATTATTTAGTCAGGGATTTCGTAACCACAAATTAATGTTTACCTTTACTAAATTCTTGTATATATATAGAGATTTGGTCTGGATGTTTGTTTGTACCTGTCCACTCTGATTTTGTAAGAAGTATTTCTATTTGAATCCATCTGAAGAGTTAAGCTTTTTTTCAACTGATTTTTATTGTGAGTTCTTATTTTGCAGTTTTACACCACTGTCCCAGGTTAGGTTAAGGATTTGGCGTCAACAAACTAGCCAACTCCGACACATTCTGCAAGTGTCCGTCCCAAGTCAGGAGGCTGTAATACAGTAGTTATCGTTTGTTGTTGTGTATCATTTTTGTTTTTTATTTATTTTTTTGAACTTGAATTAGGTTGTGACTTTTCTCGTTTGAATTGTTATACATTTTTCATTTTGGGGCCTTTTATAGCTGACTATGCGGTATTGGTTTGTGTTATTGTTGAAGGACGTACGATGACTAATAGTTGTTAAATTCTGTGTCATTCGGTCTTTTGTGTAGAGTTGTCACCTTGAAAATATTCTTTTTTATATAAATGAAAATAAGCAAATATTACAGACAGCAATCGAGTTCATATTTAATACATGCTCCTGGCCAAAGGCATGGAAATACACAATGCGATAGCGTTAACATCTATTCGTCAGTGTTCAACTTTTCCCCATTACATGGGAACTGTGGCGTTACAAAATATCATAAGAAATATTGATAAAAATAAAATCAATTTTAAAACCGATATTAAAGACAATTTTAAAAATCTTACTTCCATGCTTATTGATAACTTTGACGTTAAGCACGTTATTGCGTCAATGCCGTGAAATGCGACAGAGCAATTTGATAAATAGTCTTTCTATGAAAACTAACTAGTTCAGCTTTATGAAATTTATATCCATAGATGAGGCAGGTATTACTGTTTCCAAAAATATTAAAAATATTCTTTAACTTTTCATAATAGTTTCAAATAATGATACAAATATTACCAAAAACGTCAAAAATATGCGTGTCAGACGTAACAAATTATTCGCAAAATAACTTTTGCGGGATTTTTTGTGGTCTAATAAGAAGTTTAAAATCCGCGAAAATTCGCATGAATGATAATTGTCTAATATAATTTATGACGCCATTGCGGTTTTTTGTGTTGATCGAACGGTAAAAATTTATTTTTTCAAAAATGAATAATCCTCGCCATGGTCAGGTTTCTGAAAATGCTAAGTTATCAAAATTTATCGCTTTTTAAAATATCAGATGATATAAAATTTTGTTTTTATAAATAATTCCTACAAATGTGCTTAGATAGACCATTTCAAATCCGGAATTTTACAGCACTCGCACCACAAATAAAAACGCATTGGCCTCGGGAAAATGTCTTGCAAGATTGTCCAATGTCGAATTTCGCCGCTTTTTACAAAAACACCGTCAGTTTCAACGTCATTTTATTAAATATTCAATTTGTAGCATATAAAACAGTGCTTTTTCGTAATTGTGCTCTCATCCCACAATACGATAACATACTTTTTGATAAGCTGTTAAGTCGAAATGACTTCGTTTTTTTACAAATCAAATGTCTTGCAAGTTTGTCCACTGAGCAATTTTCTTACGCTTTGAACGTTTTCGTTTCGGGACGCTATACATATATGACTTGTTTGTGTTTTCAAATTATTTCTAAAAGTTTGTTCTTTGTTTTGGTGTTAAGCACCACTACATGTATAAGCGACATTTGTTGTATTTTATTTACCTGTCATCAAAGGTAGGAGTAGCCGAACATCAGGCGACCTTAAGTTAAAATAGTTCAATAACTGTCGACTAGGATCGGAGTCGAACAAATCTCGCCACGAGCGTATCTTAAAATTACCATGCTTTTTATCACTTTATATGAACTCATTATGCCAATCATCCTCCTAGGCCATCGAATTTGAAAACAGTTCGTATTATCATATGATATATGAACGATATTTTATTGTTTTTAAATTTTTAAAGTACGGTCCGATTTTATGTTTTAAGATCAGAGGACAAAACAAAATAACCAAATTACAAATTTCGAAAATAGATAGAATCATAGAAACCACGATAAGAACTGCAATATATAAAAGTAGTTATAATCAAATAGAAAATGAATAACTATCTAAAATGAAAAAAAAAAACATATGGTAATTTGTCAATAAATACTTTAAATAGGTAAAATATTAATTACAGAACAAAAGAATTTCATATTCGAGACAGAGAGAATTAAATATTGTTAAGAGATAAAGAAACTAAAAAGAAAAGAGCAACAAAATAAAAGTTAAAATGAATATAAAGAAAAATACCACACAAGCCGAATTAGAAGTCCGAAAAGTTCATTTGCTTGCGTATCTACCAGTAGCAAATATTTCATACATATTCGAGACTTTGAAGTATCCATATCGACCAAAAATGAATACAATCAAAACGAACAAAGTATACTCGATTACCGACGTAAAACGTCAAATTTTGACGTTAACAATTGGGACGCAATATCGTGCGTAACGTCTTTATACTCAGTCTATCTTTTTTTATTATTACAAATCAGTTGAATGTGTCCTAGTTGTTCGACTGATTGTATATATTGCTCTGGAGTTTGGTTTCGAAAAGCACATTTTGCCTTTATACAAAGATACTGTTTTTCTATTACATATAAATGAGACAAATATAAAGAATCCTTGAAGTGCATTTAAGAGCCAAACAATTATAGAAAATGCATTTTCTTGAAAATTTGACGGTAAAAAAGATTCAGCTATTTGGAAAATCCACGTTATTCCGGTTATCGTAAATAATTTGACGTAAACAGTGAACTGATTTCGATTTGGTCCAAGCTGTTCATCTGTTACCCTGCAACTAGAAGCTATAGTTCTAGCAGTGAGTGAGAACAGAGCTACATTACTACAACATACAAGAACGATAGGTGCAATAAAGGTGATAATGATAGATATTTGCTGATTTAAAAAACACACGTGACCACCATAACCAATCTCGTCGTCACTATCAACAATGGACGTCAATCCAACGTTGCAAGAAACAATTAGAAAGGGAATTCCATAAGAGTATAACAAATACAGCAGAATTGTCCGTTTTTGCTTGGCAATTTCATTTTGTTGTCTTGTAATGCAGATACTACTAAACATGCGATACATATGAAATGAACAAACATTCAAACATCCAAAGGTAGCCAACCACAAGTAATGTATCAAAATTCCTATAGCAGAACATAGTTTCTGATTGTTTGTTTGATATAACCCAAATTGATAGACAGTATGGGAACAAAACATGGCAAACACTAATGACATGTTGATTTTTCCTGGTACGGTTCTTAGTGACGGAAATATCAAATAGGTAAAAAACGTCAAAAATAAACATACCAAGGAAATACAAGTACAAATCATCAAAACAATTCCAGAAACATCCTTATATATGCTTGATTTGCTTTCTTCGTTAATGAGCCATTCGTAATCATCTTTACATATTCTTGCTCTATTTGTTGGTGTTAATATATATTTCATAGGACTTAATTTCTTCCTTGAAAATCCGACAACTAAATTTCGTGTATCATTTTCTACGGTGAATCCTTCATCTTTCAGTTCAACCTGTTTACAAATAAGCAGCTCCGATACTATTATATACGTTTCTATCCTAGTACCTTCTTCTGAATAAATAAAACAGGTTCCATTCAAAGGCGATGTTTTTAATGTTTCGGGCGATAGTAAAGGGTAAACCGGATCTGTTACTGTAAACTTATAAGTAAAATTTCCATGTAAAATGTCAATTGTTGGTTTGTCAGTTTTAATAAATTTTCTTCAACCTTTGTACGATTAACATAAATCTCCAACGGAAATGACATTTTCAGATAAATTGATAAGCTAATGCTGTCTCCTCGTTTAAGTATTAATCGTCCGAGCACGAAGATCTAAATCTCAAAATAAGAAGGTCTTGTTGGGAAAATGTCGTGATATTGGTAATGTGTGATATAAAGCTGACTTTAACACTTTGTAAGAATTCCACACTAGTAACATTGTCGTTGTAAATAACTCCTTTCAATCCGTAGTGTAAGAATATATCCCAGTCCGTACGTTATTTCTAGCAGTGGAACGCATGCATTCTTTCTTAATACTCGACCGGGAAAACAAGTCAGGTCTGAACAAGTATGCTTCAAAACATAATATAATAATATATAATTATAAATATTCAACTTAAAATTTTTAAACTTTTTGTAAGTTTGACTTATATAATTATTACAACTATATTATTTTTACTTTTTGTAAGTTTGACTTATAATTATCAATATATTACTTTTTGTAAGTTTGACTATAATTAGAGTGGTGATTATTTATGAGAATTGATTTCATTCGCTAAAATCGGAAAAGATGCGGATTGAAAATGAAATTTACCACCATAAGTCTATTGATAATAACAAAATTTGAAAACCCTTAATTGATAAGCTGAAGACAACACAATACACTACCAATGATGATCCCTATGCAGAAACTAAAACCAGACAAGTTCACCATATCTGAGAAACCATGTACAAAGAAAGTACAAAATACTGGAAAAAAAATTAATCTTTTCTACCATTTGCTTCTTGCAAAAATTAAATCTAGGATATCATAATACCATACAACATACATAATTGGCTTAAACTATGATTGTTTGCTTAAGAGTAACGAACTGTAAAACAAGATAGATGAATGCCTAAAGTTCAAGACCACTGTAGCGTTACTCTAACATCTCAAACGCTTTTGAGAGGAGATGTATTGTAATAACAAACTTCTGCATGACCTACATAAAAATTAGAGATGACATGCTAAATGTAATGTTAATATTACCATAATAGAATTGTACAATTGGTCTGAGCTGCACTCCTCCTTGAATATTTTGTCTGTAGATGTTCTTTCGTAGTTCAATAGAGAAAATAACACCCGAAACGTAGGTAGAAATATGTAAGTTGGATCGATGTGAGTATCATTTTTGATTTTAATTTCAAAATATATGTCATAATCTTCGGGAATTTTAGTTGATTGTTACATTCTTTACAAAATACATTTTTATAAGGAGCATGATATTCAATTTCAGGCAGATTAATGCAGTTATTCACAGCATACTCATTGTACTGAAATTTTGGCCACAGTCCAGTTTGATTACAAGTAGTATACACTATTTCTGTTTAATTTCCGGGTTACATATTTTGCAGAATGGATTTTCAGTATCTTTTGGAACGACTAAAAGTTCACAAGCCCGTCTGATATTAGGTCCAACTTTTGCAATTTTCCTGTAGAATTGCATTGACCGAAACGTTCATCTTCACACTCAACTGTATCGTCTAATGGTTTAAGATCTATTGTACATTTATTTTTCATCGCAAAGTTGAAATATTCTTGAAAGGAAATATGACGATATATGGAATATATGTTATGCAAGAAATATAAAACTCCCATATTTCTATATAATCTGTTATCTGCTCCTCAATGAACGTTATGTTTATTTCTGTATATTGGCATAAGAAGCAAAATATATTTTTGAATGGAATATCATCTTTAATCGATGTCACTGGTAAAATGTTCAACAGGTCCTGGTTAGAGTTCTGTTTACAAAGCATTTGTAACCGAGACTGTGGAAAATTGGAGCAATCATCGTACACCATGTATGTTTTCCTTTTCAGTGAGTATTCATTCAAAGTGCATGTTTTACTCCGCTCAATAAGTTTATCAATGCAACACGGATTATAATGATACCGATCTCTTATGCTACAATGGACATCGCAGTCACAGTATTCTAGTTCTGTAAACGTTGAATAGTTTTTACAAAATAATGCATGTCCAGAATATGCCAGGTACTTAATATATATGTCAACAGTTCATCGTTATGCAGGTCGAATTGGCTTGAGTTTGAATAATCATCCAAAGGTGTGGTAAGAAAATGTTCCAAAGATTCATTAACATTACTGGAATTTTCAATTTCGGATTTTTTTGCCAGCATTTTAAGTATATATTTCAAACTGAGTTTCCTTATTTTGAAAAGATGTTCGAATTGACTTTTTCTGTCTACTTCATACGTTACATCAATGAAGTTATATTGCGTTGTTGGATCATTATTTCTATTACAAAAGTAACAGTATATATTCTTAAAGTTACCTATCACTTGAGTTATTGTTGTCTCCGCACATAGCTTTTCCAGATCTGGATCATATGGGTACCACAAACTGTGTCATTGCATGTTGATATAGACTGTCCATCATACAGTGGTGGATTACAAAGATAACAAAAAATGTTTTTGAAATATTGAATTGATTTTCGTAAGTCTGACATGCGTGATCTATGTCAAAATCGTACAATTTCCATGTACCTGAAATGTTACATGAATTAATGCCATAGAAAAGCCTTGAGTTTTCAATGCTACATGATTGGGGATTCAATTCATTCGACAAGCCTTTTATGTAGGCTTATACTACAATTGTTATCAGTTGAAACATTATAAAGGTCACCATATGACGAGATGAAATTAAAGTCTACTGTTTGACGACAATCAATACCAATTCCCCATGCTAATAGATCTACAGGAGTCTCATTGTGACACACTGAACAACGGTTGTTCCTATATGTAAGACCTGTTTTCAATGATGTTAGGGGCAAGTTTCGTATTAGATTGTTCCAATTATCATCTACATGACATACATTATGTTCATTGTCAATGGAAACTTGTGGACAAGATGTTACCATTAAAACGGGAGGATTTTTATATCTGTTGATGCTGACTGGATTTCTATTATCCTCATTCCACCATAATCCTTTAAATATACATGGATTTACACATGAAATATTGAGCGCATAAAATACTTCAGGACAACAGTTGCCATACTGGATACACCTAGTGTTACAACTGCATAAAGGACATAGACCAAACTTGTCCATAGCTAATGTAGATCTGTTTTTTTCACTGCTCTGCAACTATAATGTCCACACATTGAAGAATATTCTATCATTATTTTGGTAATGTTCAATAAATAAACTGAATTAAACACCAGTAATGGAAAAAGTCCTCTTATTAAAAGCATGTTACCGTTGAAAGGTAATTCTGAAAAAAAACAGAAATTTTTTGTCAGTTATTTATCACAGTTTGTTCTAATGTTCGGCGTTACTGAAAGATTACCCTAATTGCACCTATTTTGAAAAATCAGTAGCGGAAATCTTCAATCTATATTTGTGACAAGAAATTTTCATTTTTTAAATTTACCATTATGTACGTCGTTTGAATAACTAACTATGTTTAAATATGTATACAATTGTCACATTTTATACTAGTCAACAAAAGAAACGATGCAACACTTTAATCAAAAATAATATTTTACCGTTTAGTAGAAAACAATAACAAAAAGAAAAAACATGTTTATGATAACGTTCTACGTGACACTGTAACAAAAAAATAACGTCCGCGTCATTTCCTAAACCGAAAAAGACGGATCAAAGTTATTAACCGGAATTTCAGTTTGTGGAATTTAGAATCGAGTATGACCGACTCTCGCAGCAACCAAAGCTTCACACCTACGACGCATAAATCCTATCAAAGTCACATTGTTGACTTTGGTTATATTATTCCACTCCTTTATGAGAGCTAAACGCAAATTTTGTGGCGTTTTCGGTGGATTTTACCTTTCTCAAACACGTCTACCAAGTTGAATGTTTTATAGGAGACAAATTCAGTCATAATGCTGGCCGTTGGAGAACTAGAATTTGATTTTGTTCACGATACTCCATACAAATCCTTTTCACATGATATCTAGCGTTATCTTGTTGGAGAACATGGTTGAAACCGCGTTGTCGAATAAAAGGCAGAACAATAGGGTCATTCCTATATCTCAAATCATTCAAGTTACCATCTATGATTTTGAACTGTGTGCGTCCGTTGTTACATATTCCACCCCCTATCATCACACTCCCGCCTCCGAAACGAGCCGTTTCCATGACCAAGAGTCAGACAAACGTTAACCTTGACTACGGTATACTCTCGTGCGTCCATCACTAGAACAGAGAGGAAATCGGGACTCATCTGTAAAAGGGATATGCTGCCATATGTGCAACCTCCAACGTCGTCTTGCACGGGCCCAATCTTGTCTTACAGCCCTTTACGCTGTTTAAAGAGCGGCTCTTTCAGGATACGTCTTGAATAAAGTCCATGCGCTCTGAGACTTCGACGAACTGTCTGACCCGCAATTCTGTTGTTGGGACGACCAGGTATTCCTCTGGTCGTATTTCAATGTGCAGTTGCGCAAGTGCAAAAGACATATGGCGCGGTCTTGACGTTGTGACGTCTCATGGGTCTGTCGCTACTTGGTCTATCATTTGTTGAGCCAGTTTGCCTCAGACGAATCATCAGTCTCGATATTAATATTCTTGACAAATGAAAATGATTTGCGACGTCAGAGTGCGCCAACCTAGCTCTGACCATGCCAACAGCTTGTTCATGCTCATTTTGAAGAAACCGTGGCATTAACTTCTGGATTTGTTTTCAAATTTTTACGATGGTATATGGTTTACTTGATGCAGTAGCCTAATTATTGACATCAAATAATTAAAATGCTTCATTGATTCACAATAAACTCGATTACTGGCCGGAAAAGTAACATTCAAGATTTTCGTCGTATTCGTTTCGGAATTTAAAACCAAAAAAAGAAAATAATTCACAGATGCGTTTTGGTGTTTACTACAGGAATAAGCTTATACAGAAACTTTAAATTGAAAAATATAAGAAATGTATCGTTGCATTTGTTGACTAGTATATATCAACAGATGGATTCCAGTGAAAAAAATCTACTGGAACGTTGCATTTATGAAAATGACAATAAAGATATGTTCAAAGCTTTCTTTTCTTACAAAATGAATATTAAGCATGGACAATTGTCAAATTGTTTTAAAAAGGTGAAGAGATATGAAACAAAACATCTGATATTTGATTTTTACGTATGTTAATTTAAGCAAGTGTGTGATTTAGGCACTCATCTTTGTAGAATTGTGGGTGATTTTAAAGTCGGTTAAAATTTATTTTACAATAATTCAGTCTGGATCCAAAATTAAAATTTGTTGAACTATACAGAATCTTTTTTATATATTGAGGGGGCTCGAGGGTATAAAAAAAAGTAAAATCACAAAAATACTGAACTCCGATGAAAATTCAATCGGAAAGTCCCTTTTTCAAATATTGGATTTCGCTATGTTTTTCTATAAATGGACTTTATCATATACTTAATAGAAAATAAAATAAAAAAACGAAGTTACCGTTTATTTAAGCTCTTACTTTGCCTTCGAAAGAAGCATGCATTTTTGTTAAGAAACTTTTTTTTCTCATAGGAGAAATAGAGGTAATATCCAAAATAAATAAAGAACTAAATTACAGAAATCGCTTAAATTTTACAAGTATTTAGTTTAAGTACAGCTATTTTGAAAAAATAATAAAAAAAAATAAAGATAGGTCTCCGATGACTTAAAAATGATATTTCAATTTTGATGCCAAAAATGGCATTTTTGCACCAAAGGGATATAGTTCGGAGCTTTTTCAATGATATAAACACTTTAAAAGTCATCTGGTGTCAAAACGAATCGATTTGTTTCGTTCAGTTTTATACAATATCATAAAGTTACAACTAGTAAAAGATTTGTAATGAAAAAAAAATAGTTTTAAATTTTGCTGAAATTTTTGTACCCCAGAGCCTCCTTAAATATATGTAGGTGAAACAAACTGTCTAATAGGTGCAATTTTCGTACCCTCATGTTCGCGTCTGTGATATAACGAGGATACTCAAAGTGAACATTACGTCTCGTTAACAATGGTGTAAAGTTAAAGATCTCTATAATGAGTTTCAATTCCGTGATTTCAATGTTATACTTGGTAAAATATAGTTTTATTTATATAAGCAAAGCGAATAAGGCATCATAAAATATGACAGCTTATTTTCGTATTTCTTTCACAATAACCTCACGTTTTCTGAAGAATATTAATTAAATATTGAGAAAGTAGGTTAATTATTTATATTTTCAAATATGCTGCTCTATAAGCACATCTTAAGAAATAAGAATACAGTTAGTACCATTAATGCTAAATTAGTCCACTGATAACAGTTATCCTAGTATAGGAATATCCTTAAACTAATGTATAAATATATAATTATCATCTTAAGTTAGGGATGCATAATTCTTTGTATAGCTGTTTCAATTGTTAACCTTTTTTGTTACCTTTTATCTCTTTTCAACTTATGTTTTTCATTGTTCTCCTGTGTATTTTCAAAGATATAAACCTTCAATCAATATAGACCTCAAAAAAGTTTTATATAACAAATAAACTTACAGTTATAACAGAAGTTAAGTACCTCTTGATATCACATTATTCCATTAGTTGATTGTACAGTGCTGTGCGATAGAGGTGGTAGATGTCTGAAAACCAATTAAGTCGTGTGTCATATTTATACCATCCTATATATGTACTAATTACAGTTAACTCTCGTTGTCTCGAACTCGGTTGACTCGAAATTTCGGATGAGTCGAAGTTTTCACGTGGTCCCGAACTTTATTCCATACAAAAGTATGTAATTCGACTCCTGATGAGTCGAAATTGGATGAGTCGAAATTTCGGTTGAGTCGAACTAAATTTACGGTCCCAAGGTTAACAAAAGCATACAAAATTCATTTTTTATCTCGAACTAATACACATATGTCAAAACATGACCTCCGGGATTTAAATGGATTGAAGAGTTAATCTGACATGCAATACACGTGTAATTAAATTTCCGGTCACTGACCACCGTATTGATTTATGACGTGCTATTTCCATGAGTGTTTACCTAAGATTATCTTTTATAGAATTTTTATAAATAATTAGTGATACATTGTTAATGTTCATGAAAAAGTATGAAAAAGTATTTAAATTGTTTACAAAACAATTAGATTGTGATTTACACTAATGAGCTTGGGTGTGTATAAAGTTAGGATTATGGCTTCCGTTGATGATCACCTAAAAACTACTCAAACGGCGTCTTTAATCTTGTTATATATTCTTTTGAAAAGAAAAAGTGAGATAAAACAAAATGAATAGAAATCAAAATTTTCTTAAATCTCTTGTATCCGAGAATAAACAATTTTGTCAGCTATTAGCGACCTGAATTACGAAACTATCGATTGGAAATTACCCTCTTGGAAAAGCCATAGGATTTTTTTTTTAATTGAAACAATTGAATAAGTAAAATAAGTAAAAATAAAAGTCATTATAATAATAAAAGACTGTGACATACAAATACATCGATCTGATACTAGAATATCGATCCCCTTGTCATATTCACCCGGATTTATTTTAGCTTTACCAAGCTAAGCAAGAGTTGTGTCCCTTAGATTGTCGAACTTCCGGTGTTCGTTTGAGTCGAACTACGTGTATCTCGAAATATTTCTCTGGTCCGGCTGACTTCGACATAACGAGAGTCGACTGTAGTTATTTTATTTGAAACAATTCCAGAAAGTATATACATTTTCATTAAAATTATGCAATGAGTGCTTGCTAAACAATTATTTGTTCAATACAATTGATTTCCCGTGACTAATATAAAATTCTAGTAAATGTTAACTCTGAACTAGTTCTTTCTAAAAACAAATGTTGACTCAGTGCATGTTTATTCATTAAAGAATGATGCGGCCATCGATCAACGTCGCAAATTAAGTTCCCATCGAATTCGAACATACTAAATAAGGATTTTCTGATTACCTTTTTTTCCCTTTCATGAACATTTTCAAATACATAATTCTCCTATCAATTCTCCAAGTTTGTAATCAAGAACATGTTTGGATTAGTTCTGTTGTTTTTGTGTTAATTTTGTTTTTGATATACAATGCAACAAAGCTGCACATGATTGACATTTACTCAGCTCTGAAAATGTGTTTGAGTGTTTTGGGCAAAACATTTAGCAATGTTTGTCCTCAGTGCTCTTACATTTCGTACTTTATTCAGCTTTTTTAAACATTTTATATTCAAACGTCACTGGTTGGTCTTTTGTAGACGTAACGCGCGTCTCTTCTCTCACTCGTCTTGATCTTTTTTAAATGAATAAACAGATTTGTTATTTTTAGGAAATATCCTTTCCATCGTTCAGTTTGGGAAGACATCAGACTCTATGTCGGTTGTTGTGGCGTAGTCGTCGTTGGTGTTTCCTTATAAATAGTTATCAAAGGTACCAGGATTATAATTTAGTACGCCAGACGGGCGTTTCGTCTACATAAGACTCATCAGTGACGCTCATATCAAAATATTTATAAAGCCACACAAGTACAAAGTTGAAGAGCATTGAGGATCCAAAATTCCAAAAAGTGGTGCCAAATACGGCTACGATAATCTATGCCTAGGATAAGAAAATCCTTAGTTTTTTGAAAAATGCAGTTTTGTACACTGGAAATTTATAAAATGACCACACTATTGATATTCATGTCAACACCGAAGTGTTGACTACTGGGCTGGTGATACCCTCGGGACGTCCACCAGCAGTGGCATCGACCCAGTGGTGTAAATAGTTATCAAAGGTAAAAAGATTTATTATTTTTAGGAAATATCCTTTCCATCATTTAGTTTGGGAAGACATTTCGGTTGTTGTAGTCGTCGTTGGTGTTTCTTCATAAAACTCACATATGATGATGATGATGATGATGATGATGATGATGATGATGATGATGATGATGATGATGATGATGATGATGATGATGATGATGATGATGATGATGATGATGATGATGATGATGATGATGATGATGATGATGATGAGGATGATGATGATGATGATGATGATGATGATGATGATGATGATGATGATGATGATGATGATGATGATGATGATGATGATGATGATGATGATGATGATGATGATGATGATGATGATGATGATGATGATGATGATGATGATGATGATGATGATGATGATGATGATGATGATTGATGATGATGATGATGATGATGATGATGATGATGATGATGATGATGATGATGATGATGATGATGATGATGATGATTGATGACGACGACGACGACGGCGACGACGACGACGACGACGACGACGACGACGACGATGACGATGACGATGACGATGACGATGATGATGATGATGATGATGATGATGATGATGATGATGATGATGATGATGATGATGATGATGATGATGATGATGATGATGATGATGATGATGATGATGATGATGATGATGATGATGATGATTATTATTATCATGCGATTTAATTGTTTATAGATAAACAGATAAAAAATCCCCATCTGTCAATAATTATCGACTAGAAAAAGTTAGGGTTGTCTTTTATTTTGGTATTTGACACTCTTATGAACTATTTGGATCCTTAAAAAAATCGGGCTCAAGCTATATATGGTTTGTTCTGTCGATTCTATATTATGAATATACTTACACGGTAAACGTCAATATCACCAAAACGTAAGTTTGTACTCATATAACCAGTTTAACCTAACTATTTTTGTATCTGTGCAAATTTATCCTATCTTGGACATGTGTTTCGGTTGTCTTAAATATCTTGTTTATGCATACATCATGTACATACAACACCATGACCAATGAAAAATTTCGTATAGACAATTAATACAAACAAACCATAATCAACTATTGAACTAATTGCTGTAGTAAGGTCATCAATCGCATACAAGTGCGAGGTTTAGACAGCTATAAAACCGGATTTTCATCAGTAAATGCCTGTACCAAATAAGATATATAAAAGTTATAATCCAATCGTTTGATGAGTTTAAGCTTTTGATTTTGCTATTACATTTTGATTAGGCACATTCTGGTCTGAAATTTCTGCGGAGTTCGGTATTTTTGTTATTTTACTTTTGGAACTATACTGCTGACCCTTGATCTGTTACTCTTGTTCAAATTTGTATGCACTATTGCTTTCTTAATTTAACTTAACTGGGTGTGGTTTAACCGGTTCGCTTCTTAAAGCCCAGTCCATCTATAGACAGGAGTTTTTGGATTAACTCATCAATGAAGTGTCCAATCATTCGTAATATATTCGTATAATGTGGTCCATTCGTTCGATGTGTTTGAACTTTTGATATCGCCATTTGATAGAGAACTTTCCTTTTTGAATTTTTACGGAGTTCAGTATTTTTGTGAATTTGCTTTTTAATGACAGCGCTCGTCACGTATTCATGTATTTATTCATCCTTTTTTCAACAATTTTTTAGTTTTGACGTTTGGAATGAAGTTTATTTCAACCAAGTACTTCTGTCCCACCAAAATTATAAAATGTTATTTTCCATATCCAGCTGTTTCGTTATGTTGTTGGTAGGCTGCTATCATCATGATCATCAAATCAGAACTTATCATATAGACAAATGTTTAACATACCTTTTTAAAATCGCTGATAAATTCAGAAATCTAAAGAAACTGCGGTTGCAGCTCCATCCGGTAAAGGTGGCTTTATACATGTATTTATTTGGCTAGTCTGTTTATAGATCCCTTTTGATTAGTTGGTTTGTCATAAAGATCATCATGTTTTCAATAATTACATATGATACGTGTACTTCTTTGCTTTCATTTTTGGAAAGTCAAGGAGGTAAATCCAACACACTTTTCGGACGTTACAAAGGTATACAGTTTGACTTTAGTTTTGAATTATTCTAGACATTTCTGAGTCATTTGTTCTCTTGTAAAGAGTTGTCTCATTGGCAATCATAGATCATCGACCGCCTCTTCCTCTTTTATAATAATAGTTATATATTGTTGACTTTATCAAATCTTCATTTAACTTTCCTCATGGTGTAAATGAAGTAAAATATTCAAACATGCTTGAAATTTGATGTATATATATAAGTTTGAAATACAAACTGGGATTTTCAATTGCAAAAAGAAATTGATTTGCCTTTTGGTATATGTAATGCAAATATGTTACCTACAAATATCAGATAAAATCCCAATAAACACCAAAAAAAACACATATTGAAATCAAAATGCGGATTGCAATAAGCTAGCTAGTCAGCACTTTCATCCACCATTTCGTACCTCTGTAAGTTGTACGCAACACCACTATTTCGTACCAAAAATCACCATTTCATACCCTACATTTACCATTATGTAACATTATTCAAAACCTATTTCGTACCAAATGGGTCAACTGAATATAGCATTTCGTACCTCATAGATACATGTCAACTATTTCAAAATGTATATATAAGTCACTACAATTCAAAAAAAGGAAGGAAGCTTCATACTGCCTTATCCATTTTTTTTTTATTTCTAATCTGGTCCTTAAATAAGATATATGACACTAGTTATTAACTTTTTTCCAAGGTAAATCGGTAAATATGTTATAAAACATTTTGATATGATTTTAATGAAAAATAAAAATTACAAAATATAAGATGCTTCAAGCGCAGTAGAAATTCCTAAAGACCTAACAAAGTCGGTTTGATTAAAAAGAACATTGAACATTTAGTTCGAAAAACAATTTGTTTGTTTGCAGGGTGTGTCCTTAATTGATATTACAAATCTAAAAATATAAGTATAATTTATCAACAAAGGATTAGTTATCTGCATTAAATTTTATTGTTTAAATTCTCTATTTACTATGAGACTTACGGCTCATCGATGTATTCAAATACAGTACATACATATGGCATATTACAAAATATTACTAATATGTAGGAATTACAATACGTGACGTCAGAAAATGTATGTTTACAAAATATCTTGACAATAAAAAGTAAAATCACAAAAATACTGAACTCCAAGGAAAATTCAAAAAGGAAAGTCCCCAATCAAATGGCAAAATCAAAAGTTCAAACACATCAAACGAATGGATAACAACTGTCATATTCCTGACTTGGTACAGGCATTTTCTTATGTAGAAAATGGTGGATTGTACCTGGTTTTATAGCTAGCTAAACCTCTCTCACTTGTATGACAGTCGCATCAAATTCCATTATATTGTCACCGATGCGTGAACAAAACAAACAGACGCAATAGGTAAACATGTCAAAAATAGGGGTACAGCAGTCAACATTATGTTATCATCTTAATCACTATAAAATATAAAAACAACAAATGTAACGAAGAAGCACAAAAAGGCATGCATCAAATTTAACATCCTCATTTTGCTTATATTATACGATTGTATTTATCTATGTAATGCGGGGTTCACACATTGCCGATTATTGCTCCCGTTTGAGATCAGACAGCGATACGACACGAAAAGTGAAAAAGTCGGATTAGTATCCTCAATTATCTGGAATGTCCTATTATTGTCTGAACGCAGTCGTTTTAGTTCGTAACAGATTCCTACTGGTCGGGAAGGGTCCGAATAGTTCGGCAAAGCACCCCGACAGTTAGGTGCGTCCCGTAACATTCGGGGAAACTCAGCCGATTTTTTCTAGTCGGATTACAATCGTGCCTATGTCGTGACAGATTCTGCTGTATCGGATCGAATTCCTAACAATGTTCTGTGCATTCGGGACGGTGTCCTGTGGAACGGGAATGATCTGGAGAAGTCCCGACAATAACAGAATACAATACGACTGAGACCAGACAAAGCCGTTTGCAATGCGATAGAGCGGACCGTGATAGGATTACGTTCCGACAGTACCCGATCATCCCGATTATGCCGACAGTTTTCGAACGGATAACTTCCGTCAGCGTCGGTTCACTGTCTTGTCACTATCTGATCTCTGTCGGATTACATTCGGTAGAATCGGGACGCAGTCGTGACAGACTCGGTCGAATTTTACCTGGCGAAAGATACAAATCGAATTTCCATCCACGATTCACACGATCTTGATCAGACTTTTGACAAATTTTAATCGGGAATGGTCTTGTCAAGGACGGCAGTAAAAATCGTGAATGTATGACCCCAGCTTAAAATGCACCCATAAAGGATGGAAGGTTTTACGTACTAGTGTAAAATTGAGCGTTTGAAATTCGCACAGGTAAACATAAAATAATTTTGTCGTTCAAAGTATGACGGGATACATAACTACAGTCACGTAAAATAGATATAAAAAAATACCAGACTTAACAGTAAAAGTAATCATAATAAATAAAATAAGAGTGTGGTTCAAAGTATGACGGGATATATAAGTACAGAGTCACGTCAAATGTATATCACAAAAAACAGACTTAACAGTAAAAGTAATACTAATAAATAAAATAATTTTGTCATTCAAAGTATGACAAGATACATAGGTACAGAGTCACATCATAATATAATTTTGTCGTTCAAAGTATGAGAAAAGTTTCCAGTCCAACAGGGAGTTAAGCAGGGAGGTCTTCTCAGTGCAGATTTGTATAAAATATATATTGAAGATTTACTTCATAATTTTGAAAATGTTTCACAGGGATGCACAATTGGAGAAACCTCTGTTAATGCAATAGCCTGTGCGGATGATGTTGCCTTGATGAGCGAAAATCCATCAGAACTACAACTTCTCATAAATATAGCTGCTGAATATAGTCAAAACCATCACTATCTACTACAGCCTCAAAAAAGCGTTGTCTTACAAATAGAACCAACTAATTACCGCAAGAAACAGTCTGAATCAGTCAATTTAACTTTGAACGAAAGTCCTATGCCAGTCGAAAACAAATCACCTCATCTTGGAATTCTTAGATCAACATCTTCAAAAAACTCTCAAAATGAAACCACTGAACAAAACATTACTAAATCTAGGAGAGCCGCATACAGTCTAATGTCAGCAGGACTGCATGGTGAGAATGAACTTGATCCGATTACATCACTACATCTGATCAAAACCTTTATACAACCTATTCTCTTTTACAGATTAGAAGTTATATTACCTACTTCATCACATATCCAACTAAGTTAGACATCACGTGACTTTTGTGACGTATTCTAGCCGCCATTTTGTATTATATTTCCCCATATAAAATGCATAGATGATTCAATAAAGTTTAATTTTCTCATAAACCTGACCCGTTTTCTAAGTTTTGCAAATCAATCCTTGATATTCAAACATATTTCTATCAAACAATGTTGGTCCTAACAGTTTAACTTTTGATTAAAGTCGGTCAATTTAGACTTGTAAAAACATGCACTTTTCTAGTCATTTCTCCGTTGCCTCCATGCTAAATTACCGATACCCATGTTTACTTGTACAACAAATAAAGAAATTCCGTACATTAAAAACAAACTTTGCAAATCGATTAAGTATATTTAACATATATCTGGCGAAGAATACTACTTAAAACAGTTTAATTTCAAGTCAAAGTCGGTCAAATGTCGATTTAAAAAAGGGAATTATTCGGGATTTTTCAAAATGGCGGATGATGTATATCCCATAATATGGAAATGTTGCAACAAATCAACGATTTGTATAGTAAGACTTTCCTTGATTATATTAATATTTTCATGCAGACTCTCTAATGTTTCTGTTCTTTTCTTTGGTGATATTTCGATATGACTGAGTTCAAAATTTCTTGATAAAAAACAAAGTATTTTAAGTGTGACACGGGAACATTTATTTGACAGATATCCAGGATATACTGTTACCATAAAATAGTGGTGTGTTCTCATTTCGCCTTAACTGGAAATTCCAGGTAAAAAAGGTAAAAAATATACTAAGGCCAGATGGGAAATGAATTAAGGCGAAATGTGAATTTAGATAAAAATATTAAATAAACAAATTAAACCTCTGTGTTTTTATTGCAATTTAAACAACATGCAATTAGGAAATTGTTTCTCTTGAATTATTATTTTTAATTAAAGTGACCATTTTTATGATTTTAAAAGTTGTGAAATCAGGAAAAATCTAAAATAGAAAAAAAAATAAAGTAGGAAAGTTGCTTCTTTTGAAATATTGTTTGTTTCATATTTAATAAAAGTTGAAACATTTTTTTTATTTTATGCATGCAGTTAGAAAAATCTAATTAATCTAAGTATCATCAGAATTATCCTTTTACATTATGCAACACACAAAAAAGTATAATAGAAAAAAAAAATGTTTTCCAACAGACTTTTATAATAGAAACTTTAATAATAAAAACAAATAGAATTAAAAAAACTGTGCTTATTGTATATTAAATTTGTAAGGATTCTGTTGAATCTGATGTCTCGCCTACTTTTGGTGTTAATCGCAGCCTCAACAAAAATGAGAAAAAAAATAATAAAGATATTCCTCTCTATACTTAAACTTTTTGATTGTCCAAGTTTTGTAAAAAAAAGCAGGATAGTTTATGAATCTAATAAATGTTTTAAAAACTTTAACTGCAGATTATATGTAATGTATCTAGAAGAAAAGCTAAGTCCATTCATGAGTTAAGCCTTTTTCAACTGATTTTTATAGTTCGTTCTTATGTTGTACTGTTATACCACTGTCCCAGGTTAGGGGGAGGGTTGGGATCCCGCTAACATGTTTAACCCCGCCACATTATTTATGTTTGTGCCTGTTCCAAGTCAGGAGCCTGTAATTCAGTAGTTGTCGTTTGTTTGTGTGTTACATATTTGTTTTTCGTTAATTTTTTACATAAATAAGGCCGTTAGTTTTCTCGTTTGAATTGTTTTACATTGTCTTATCAGGACCTATTATAGCTGACTGTGCGGTATGGGCTTTGCTCATTTTTGAAGGCCGTATGGTGACCTATAGTTGTTAATGTCTGTGTCATTTTGGTCTTTTGTGGATAGTAGTCTTATTGTCAATCATACCTCATCTTCTTTTTTATAAGTAAAATACGGAAATAAAGAACAAAATTTTAACTTAATTTCTTTCTAGATACTAGTTTTTGATAATAAACAAGCTTCTGTCCAAGTTTGGTACAAATCCAGGATAGAATAAAAAAAGTTATCAAAATTTTTAAAACTTTTAACCTCTTAGTGAATGTAATGTTTCCTAGCAGAAACAATAAGTCCATTTATAATTAAAATATTGAAAAAATTGAATATTTCATCTTACAAAATTTACTTCTGTATACTATCTTATGATCATAAACAAGCTTCTGTCCAAGTATGGTACAAATCCACGATAGTTTAAGAAAGTTATTTTAAAAACTTTAACCACAGAGGGAATGTAATGTTTCCTGGCAGAAAAACTAAGTCCATTTATATGTAAAATACTATCATTATATAAATATTTATTTATGCTTATGTAAATATTTTTTGTGCTTTTTGTATTAATGCTTTTCTCTCATGTGATTCTTAATTACATGTACATAATTAGTTTTCTAATTTAAAAATACATTTTTTTAAAAGATGAGCCGGCCACTTTTAAAAGAATTATTCAAAAAGAGACATTGGAAAGGCACAAAAAAAAACCATCTTTTAAAAAGTATTTCAAGACTGATTTTGACATTAAAATAACACATATCAAACATAATTGCAATAAAAACAAAGAATAACTTAATTCCATTGTTTACACAAGTTCCCATTTCGCCTTAGTTAATTCTTTTAACCTGAAAATTTGTACTAAGGCAAACTGGGATTAATTTTATATGATAATTTTGACAGCTAAGGCGAAATGAGAATAAGCCAAAATAGTTTACAATAAAATTATAATAAAATTTTTCTCTTCTTTTTTCAAAGGTGTTTTTCTGTATATTTTATCTTTCTTTGGAATTATTATTTTATACATCCCTTTTAGAACAAAAAATGTTTTCATCCCATGAGAAAAAACCCAATGCCCAACAATTAATATAGATAAATATTCTATACCTTTAAAATTTCATCCCTTCACAGAACAGGTGAACTCTGACAAGATATCGTCAGGTAGACGTGCAAACCAAAAGCAACCAGGTGACATTAAACATCCTATGTATACATGTATTACCAGAGTTTAAATTTTGCGATATACATAAGTTTTCGTAAATGTACAAATAAACTTTCTCTTAATTTCCCGTTTCAAATCAGAAGAAATATCTATCATAATAAACTTTAAGAAAATATGAATATTATGAAAATGTCTTTAAAAAATATTTTTTTGTTTAAAAGATATTCAAATATTTTTATTTTTCCATAATTATTTTAAAGAAATATTATGATTCAAATTTTAATTCAAATGGATTTTTTTTTTGATTTTATAGGAAATTCAACGAGATTTCATTGCATTTAATTTAATAGATTTTTTTATACAATATTTTAAGCTCAATCCAGGCATTCAATGAATCGATATAAAGTTTAACATATGTAAAAAATAGTTTATTGATTACATTTCAACAGAGACCTATAATACGATTGCTCTGATTTCAACAATATTGTATACCCTATAATATCTATCGACAGAGTTATCGGTCCTGAATATGACTGATATAGTTGGGTATGAATTTACTAAAATTAGAAAAGTTCCAAAAACAGTTGCTTAAAAGAATTATGTCTTTACCGATATGTACACCAGATCCGAGTATTTACATCTTATCCGGATTCTTACCTATAGAAGCACAAATCGATCAAAAAGCACTAATATTATTTAATAACATATGTAGGCAAGACAACTCAAATTTAGAAAAGAAATTGGCCATTAGACAATTATCCATCAAAGATCAATCAAGCAACAGCTGGTTTATTTCAATTAAGAAAATGATATTCAACTATGGACTACCATCTCCGTTACAACTTCTAAACTGTGCGCCAAAAAAGTTTCAATGGAAGAGAACTGTTCAAATTGCCATTTATAAATACTGGAAAGAAGCAATAATTTCATCCGGAAAAAGCTATGCGTCCCTACGACATCTTAATATAGATGCATACAATCCTGGGAAATTTCACCATCTTTTGGACATAAATACAACTAATGATCCTACCAGAAAAACAACAAGACTGGCAATTAAATTAAAATTAGTAACAGGCACTTATATCTTACAGAATAAAAGATTTAGATATACAGAAAACGAAACACCAATCTGCAAATTATACGATCATGGCGATGAAACTCTCTGTCACTTCCTGTTGGACTGTCAAATTCTAGAACCTATCCGACGAAAGTATTTTCACCAGATCGATGAAATATTCCAGTCATGATAAAATCCTAATAATTCTGGACTGGTCGTTACACTATCCTGGACTAAAAGGAAATAGTGAAAATATTATTAAATTAGATGCAATATGCAGGCAAATGTCGTATGCGTTACAAATAGCAAGATACCGATCCTTGGACATTAAAAGAAAATGAGGAGTTTTCATTGTTGTGAATAATAATATGTTCCGAACATCGATACTCCCATATTTATACTGTTGTTGTGCCGAGAGCATATGTGAGCTTGTAACTTGGCGTGTTTGTTGTTGTGTGTACTTGCTATGTGAACTACTTGTGACTGTGCAGTTATAATGTGTGCGACCAATTTGTGTCTGACCAATGTACTGAATGATAACATCTGACTGGTTGATGATTCTGACATACAATAACCTCTGACTGGTTGACTGGAAAAATACAGACAATTCGAAATATATAACTTTATTTGTTGATGGTCGCTTTGCAAGTGCTAATATATTATACATTACACAATAGACATGATAGAATGATATATAATATAATACACAACATAATGACATTTGAATAGCAATCACACAATTCTTTACACGGATACAAATAAATGACTGAAACATTGTACCGGGCCAAGCAAAAGTCACATTTAATCTGAATAATGATATGACATCATTAATGACTGATTTATGAAATAGAATGGGGAAACTAGCAGAATATTAAATGACGGGGGAAACTAACTTGAAACATAATAAAAGAATGACTAAAGTCATTTGCCTTACTTACTAAAACAGATCTCAATATATGATAGCTCATTTAATACCAAATATAGATTTTGACTATAAGTTTCAATGCTCAATTTAGACTGACTGTATTTTGCATACACACTTTATAAAACTTGCTTAGATAGCTGTAACATGACAATAGGGCTTGTGACTTATGATCACGAACAATAAAGACACTATAAAACATTCGAATGATTAACCAAACATGTGCTATTTACATAAAAACAGTGGCTTGCTGCAGTTTCATATGTTTGACTCGGATCACCCTCGATGAGGAGACATCTCAACCTTTCGACATGACAAGAATATTGATTGCATGATTATGCTTGAATTATGAATTGAATGTACCTTCAGAGTCTATGATAAACATGACATAAGAATAGAAACCCATGTTGACTGAATATCTGATTTGACTGAAAACGCTGTTTTCAAATGGGAGGCAACTCTTTATTGAACTGCCTAAAAACCTGACTATACCTTGCAGCAGTGCACTGATACTTTCATTAATAAAATACATTGAATAAAGTAAGAAAACTAACTACGCTAAAATAAGACAAATAACTTGTCCTTTTCATACACATAAAAACAATAATTACATATGTACATTTAATAACTGATACACTTCCTTAGCTGAAGATTGAAATACGTTACAAATGCAACTCTACTTAAACGTTTTATTTAATTTAACATTTAAAAGACCTAACTTGAATTACTTAGATAGAAACGTGAAACAATTATTATCATAATTATTTACATTATTTAGATTTTATGATGATGCCACGCTACTTATTTTTTTATTTAGAGATTTATAAAAATGACTTGATTATTTTAAGTTTAGATATGAACTCTGTTAAAATCAGTTTCTGAATAATTTAGAATATTAGTTTTTACTAAACATAATATAAATTAACTTCTCATATTTAAAATATTAAATAACTATTAATATTTGCACTCACCTGGAAAAATACAGACAATTCGAAATATATAACTTTATTTGTTGATGGTCGCTTTGCAAGTGACCACAAACGCCACCAAAAATACTAAGGTCATGTGACTTTGTTTCCAGGTGAGGCACAAGAAAGTTTATTTCTTAATTTAACAAAGCATTAACTGATTGAGATCCCTTGACGGTCCTCATGCCTCATTACATCATAAATATCTATCGCTTGGGTTTCAGGCTGAATAAGCGGTAATTGAAAAGACTCTAGGATTAATTGTTCTTTACATAAGAGAAATCTAAAGACTATGTAAAGCTGTGACTTTATCTATTATTTATCAACAGTCTTATTTCCTTCTTTGTGAAAATCTATTTGACACTTACATGGCTTAATTTTAAATTATAACACAAAAAGCTTCGTTAACGAAAATCGTTACATGTTAATAAATTTGACACATTTATTTCTTTATCCAATTTTTATTTAAATAATTGAATTTATTTATTTCATATAAAATTTAATTGTAAATTTTATAAATAAGTTAATAAAACGTGATTTCATTTCATATAAAATTTAATTGTAAATTTTATAAATAAGTTAATAAGACGTGATGATTGAGATCCCTTGACGGTCCTCATGCCTCATTACATCATAAATATCTATCGCTTGGGTTTTAGGCTGAATAAGCGGTAATTGAAAAGACTCTAGGATTTAAGAGAAATCTAAAGACTATGTAAAGCTGTGACTTTATCTATTATTTATCAACAGTCTTATTTCCTTCTTTGTGAAAATCTATTTGACACTTACATGGCTTAATTTTAAATTATAACACAAAAGCTTTGTAAACGAAAATCGTTACATGTTAATAAATTTGACACATTTATTTCTTTATCCAATTTTTATTTAAATAATTGAATTTATTTATTTCATATAGAATTTAATTGTAAATTTTATAAATAAGTTAATAATACGTGATTTCATTTCATATAAAATTTAATTGTAAATTTTATAAATAAGTTAATAAGACGTGATGTCCACTTTTGCCCTGTCACATATATCCCTCCCGCTGAGAAATTCGTTGTCCCCAACGAATGAATTTTGAAAATAAATGAAATTATCCAAAATGAAATGTTTTATTGTTACAGGTTATGACATCTGAAATATGAAAGAATAGAACACATGAGTACAGACACTGATATGAATAAGTCCTGCATGATAGAAAACATTTGTCCAGCTTGTTAATACATGACAATATATGTATATTATATAAATAAATTAAACAATTTTAAAATATTTGTGGTGTGCGATCAAAATATATGAGGTAAACGTGGTTGACATAACATTTTTCAAGATTCTGGCTTTTATCGGATTGATTTGAATTGTGTCAGGGATAGGGATTTCTTGTTTTGTATTGATATTGACTATATAAAATCCAGACCAATCGACATGAAATCTGGTTATAAAAGTTCCTGAAATTCTTAGATTACCAATGTTACTTGGTGTGGAAATTTCCCAATCTGAAGGGCAAAGGGGTAAATTGAGAATTGGGATAACAACACAATGTAGACCATTGCTAACTTCTAATAAGACACAAAATGAAATTATGGTGATAGATGTCAAAACAAGTGATGGCCATTGACCTAACTGTGAAATAAAATATATGTTGTAAGTTTCTGGAGTTGTAGATTGTACATTTCGAACAAAATTGAAAGTGGGTGGAGTTATTGGAGTAACAAATGCTGAAATTGATAGTGATTTTTGTAAGAGAATTAACGCAGTTGTTAATGCTCTCACTTTATTGAAAAGAAGTACACATGCTACTGTCATAATGATTGATAATCCTAAAGCAATAAGGGAGATAATGCCATTGAAATCTGGCCATGATTCGATTGCTGAAATCTGTCCATCTAACATGGATTCGGACAATGATTTGAATATGACTTTATCTTTTTTAGTAGCCTGTGCGATTCTTTTCAAACTGAAATGTAACTGTTGATCTTGGGCAATAAATTGTGAAAATGAATGATTGTAAAAATTTAAATTGGGAAGATTCAGAACAGCTGGGTTTGTAAACGTTGTGTCACCCATTATTGAATTATAGGTCTCTGATGAGAAGAAACTCTGAATCAGTGCTAAATTAACAGGATGAAGTATAGTAACACTATCTGAATTATTTTGACATTGATCTACTTTCTTGGGTAAAAATAGCATATCTGTTGAAACTGAACACATACAAGGTATATTTAAAAGGCAAAAATTGCAACCTTTTACAATCTTATTAAAATTTTGGCAATCGAACGCTAAGGTATTTGTTTTATAGACTAAAACAGCATTGTTTGAGATTGGTTGTAATGAGGGTTTTACTACATCTATCAAAAATCTAAAATCACAAAATTTATGAATATTGTCTTTTGAATTAAAAAATAAGGCTGATACACAATCAGGTGATGCAGATGATATTAGAGACAGACATTCTATGCAATAAAGGATATGAGATCCTGTACATGATTGCAGTTTTTCGTGTGAAAAGAAACCATAATATTGATTATCATTTGATACAACTAAGTATTTAGGTAAATCTAGAATTTGTGTAGCATGGGTGCTTGTGCTATTTATTGGAACTGGATATGAAAATATTTCATACATTGACATTGGTACAGAAAAAGTAGATATAGAAAATTTGAGACTTATATACAAATGTGAATGTTGTCGTGTATATAACATGTTTGCATTAGAATGATAATGAGTTGGGTCAGAATGAGTAAGATAAACACCTTTGAATTTCTCATTAAGTATAATTTGAATTTGAGAAATAGTATGTTTCAGAACATGTGGAGGAACGAGGAAAGGTGATAATTTGCCTTTCACAAGCTCGTGTACTCCAATTGTGATTTCTTCTAAATATTTATTGATTTCTGAACTATCATTCATTTGTTTGAGTGAAAGAGATGATAATTTTGCACTGACTTTTTTGAATTCGGTAATGAATTTGGCAGTTTCTTGTGTTACATTTTGAATGAAATCATGATTATTTTTGATTTCTAATACTATATTTCCAAAGCGCTTATCTGTCTTTGAACATATATGATGATAATAACTCATCATGATGAGCCATGGATTTGGCTAATTTATGACTGTTTCTAGAGAGAATGTTCATATGACGTGCAAGGCGGTTGACATCTTTGACTGTAGCCGTTCCAAACAAACTCTTTGAAATTGAACCAATAAAATCGAACAGACCTCTTTTGCTTTTGCTTTTTATGTTTGACTGCACTAATAAATTTTCTTTCGGAACAAGTTTATGAATGGTATTGACAGTATGATTGATGTTGGATGAGATATGAGCTCGTACTGCAGATAGTTGTGATATTGCTTGATTCAATATATAAGAATGCTGATGAACAATATCACAGGACGGATATGGTTGACTTTCTTCTTTCTTGGGAATTGGGACTTGAAATGTATGATGCCAGAATTTCTGTCCAAAGATGATGTTGGACTTTTTGGAGAACACAACTCCATAATTTATGCGTTGTACAATTTCTCTCGTTGGCTCAACTTGTTGAATGCAAAGCAGCATAATCCAGATGAATGTGGCATAACCTAAAGCACCTACAGAAAACAAAGTAAGAATGTTGTAGATAATGTGCAACAGTGTCGAGATAGGAATAGCGAGTTCCTATTAGCACTATTGACATGAGATACTTCATTATTTTGACACCATGTCACATTGAAGAGGAAAAGAAAGCGATAGAATTATACATGATCTAAATTATGCCATAACAAATGGAAAACACTTAACCTTACATTACATTTGAGAGATATGGTGTGTGTCTGCTTTAGTCAATGAAGACTTTAAATCTGATACCAGACTGATATCAATATGATTATTGATTTGCCATAAAAAAATAAACCAATTTTTAAGACTTTGAAGACCTTTGACTGGTTTGATTATGACCTATGATTGATCACGATGAAAGTTACCCTTGACTGGTACAAAAACGATGACCCTTGACTGGTCGAATAGACATGACCTTTGACTGGTCGAAAAAGAGAATGACCCCTGAGTGGTCAATATAACAGTGACCTATGACTGGTCCAAGTGACTATGACCCATGACTGGTCTATACATACGGCTCAGTATATATATAGTATTTTTAAATTGATTAGACCCTAGACTGGTCGAAATGACATACAATAATATAAAAGACATGAAAAAAAAACAATAACAAGTGATTGAAAAATGTGGACTATAAAAAAAAATATGTACATGACTGACTATAAGAATGACAATAAAACATATTTCCATTGAAAGAAACTATGTAATATCTTGACTGGAGGAAACCCTGTACAATATCTACATATGGAGCAACCTTAAATGACTACTGAAAGAATGGATTTTTGACTGGACGTCTGCGGCGAGTGCCTTTCTGTGTCCTGGTGGCATAAAATTGTCTGACGATTTCAGTAGGTATATGTTCTTCAGGTTCCCATGTTTTCTCTGTATAACCAGCCCATTTGATTAAAAACTCTGGTTTTCCTTGGTTTTTTCTAGACTTGATGATACGACTGATTTCGTATGTTTTGTTTTGATCAATGTCTTGAATTGGATCGTTTGGAACATCAGCATCGGCGATAGTGTTGTCTTGATCATTTACGTGGGGATTTTGATCAATTTGTGGGTCGTTTTGTTGAGGTTGCACAAAGTTTGGCGGTACAATGCGCATTGGATCTTGACGAGGAACATCATCATCTGGTGCACCAAGGTCTCGTCTATGGTCAGGAGGATGATATAGTTTAAGTCTGTTTGCATTGATCATACGTTTTAGCTCTTTGTTATTGCTACATCTTCTTAGTTTGTATGTATGATTTAGGCCTTTTCTAGCAATGTAAAATGGTCCATCAAATTTTCTGTGTAGTTTTGATGACAATCCTACAGGGACTTTTGGTGTGTACATTAAGACCTGGTCTTGTATTTCAAAGGTAGGTTTTTCTGTATTTTTGTCATAATGCAATTTCTGGTATTCCTGTGCATGTTTGAGATTTTCTGTAGCTAAAGTTCTTGCTATCTTCAGGTTGTCTAGCACGTTTTTGATATGGTGTACAAGATTCTTGTTAATATCAGGTTTTGGAATAAGACTTGTATCAAGTGGAAGATTCATCTCATTGCCAAAAACAAGATAGAAAGGACTGAACTCTAATGATGCTGAAGGAGTCATCCGAAAGGCCATAAGAATACCTGGAAGAAGTTCAGGCCAGTTAAGCTGATTTTCATCGACAAGAGTTCGCATGCACTGAATAATAGTTTTATTAGTGCGTTCTGCTACAGAATTAGTTTGATGATGGTAGCTACTAGTAAAAGAATGTTTTACATTGTAGATTTGGTTGATTGCAGCAACAAGTTTACTGGCGAAACCCTGACCCTGTCTGTAACAAGACTATGACATGTTCCATATCTTGAAAAGATTTCTCTGTGAAGTATTGTAGATATTTCTTCAGCACTCTCAGATCTAACTGGAAAGGCTTCTGTCCATTTACTAAAAGAATCAACTATTATGAGAATATAACGGTATGATTCTTTTGTAAGTGATGGAATGGTCCTATGATGTCAAGGTGCCATCTACTGAAAGTATCTTGAATTGGCATGTTTGTCAGTGGTACTCTCTTTGCATGTGCTGGTTGTTTAGCTCTTTGGCACATATCACACCCTCTGATATAGTCTGCGACTGCTTTGTACATACCAGGAAAGAAATATTTTTGCCGCATGGCAAAATATGTCCTATCGAAACCAAAATGACCTAGATTGTGGTAAGAAGCTAGTACATCATTCCTAAATTTTCTAGGTAAAGCCAGTTGTTTAATGAAACGATATTTGTGTTTTACCCCTCTAGAACGTGGTTGGAAGAAGTGATAAAGTACTCCATCTAGTAGGCAATATTGTTGGAACTCATGTTTCACCTTGTCTGCATGTTTTTGTCTTCAGGAAGGATGTCGTTTGAAAGATATGTGTACATGTCTTTAAAATCAGGACAATCTTTTTGACAATCTCCTATTTTTTCAGTTGTGATGTTAAACACTGTGGGCGTGTCTATTGCAGCTAAGAGAGGTCTTTGAATAGGTGGATTTTCAGTGAAGAAAAATGTAACCTCTATATGATCAGAATTATTTGGTTCACAGATGTTGAAATGTGATTAACCTCAATAGAAGGAATGCTGTCCTCTGGCTCTGGAAGATTGTTATCAGTATGGGGATACTCTCTGCGGGACAGACAGTCTGCATTTGTGTTCTTACTGCCTCTTCGAAAACATATTTCATAGTCGTATCCTTGTAATAAGACAGACCAACGAGCCAATCTACCTGTAGACTGCTTAATACTAGAAAGCCATTTGAGAGCTTGATGGTCAGTGTAGATTTTAAAGTGACTATTAGCAAGATAGACATGATAGTTTTTAATTCCTTCTAAGACAGCTAGACACTCTTTTTCACTGATAGACCATTTACTTTCAGATTGTGAGAGAGAACGACCATTGTAAGCACAGACTCTTTCCCTACCTTCCGAATCAAACTGACCTAAGATATAACCTCTTTCTTTGCAAAATCACATTTGCTTGGCTTCAGAGTTAAGCCTGCTGATAAGAGTCTATCAAAAACCAACTGCAGATGTCTCATGTGTTCCTCAAAGTTTCGACTGAATACCAAAATGTCATCTACAGATACCAAAGCCATTTGATAATTGAGACCATGTAATACATGAGTGAGCATATGCTGAAATGAAGCTGGGGCTGACGCTATACCAAAAGGAAGTCTCTTCCATTGATATACATGTGCCGAGAGCATATGTGAGCTTGTAACTTGGCGTGTTTGTTGTTGTGTGTACTTGCTATGTGAACTACTTGTGACTGTGCAGTTATAATGTGTGCGACCAATTTGTGTCTGACCAATGTACTGAATGATAACCTCTGACTGGTTGATGATTCTGACATACAATAACCTCTGACTGGTTGACTGGAAAAATACAGACAATTCGAAATATATAACTTTATTTGTTGATGGTCGCTTTGCAAGTGCTAATATATTATACATTACACAATAGACATGATAGAATGATATATAATATAAAACACAACATAATGACATTTGAATAGCAATCACACAATTCTTTACACGGATACAAATAAATGACTGAAACATTGTACCGGGCCAAGCAAAAGTCACATTTAATCTGAATAATGATATGACATCATTAATGACTGATTTATGAAATAGAATGGGGAAACTAGCAGAATATTGAATGACGGGGGAAACTAACTTGAAACATAATAAAAGAATGACTAAAGTCATTTGCCTTACTTACTAAAACGGATCTCAATATATGATAGCTCATTTAATACCAAATATAGATTTTGACTATAAGTTTCAATGCTCAATTTAGACTGACTGTATTTTGCATACACACTTTATAAAACTTGCTTAGATAGCTGTAACATGACAATAGGGCTTGTGACTTATGATCACGAACAATAAAGACACTATAAAACATTCGAATAATTAACAAAACATGTGCTATTTACATAAAAACAGTGGCTTGCTGCAGTTTCATATGTTTGACTCGGATCACCCTCGATTAGGAGACATCTCAACCTTTCGACATGACAAGAATATTGATTGCATGATTATGCTTGAATTATGAATTGAATGTACCTTCAGAGTCTATGATAAACATGACATAAGAATAGAAACCCATGTTGACTGAATATCTGATTTGACTGAAAACGCTGTTTTCAAATGGGAGGCAACTCTTTATTGAACTGCCTAAAAACCTGACTATACCTTGCAGCAGCGCACTGATACTTTCATTAATAAAATACATTGAATAAAGTAAGAAAACTAACTACGCTAAAATAAGACAAATAACTTGTCCTTTTCATACACATAAAAACAATAATTACATATGTACATTTAATAACTGATACACTTCCTTAGCTGAAGATTGAAATACGTTACGAATGCAAATCTACTTAAACGTTTTATTTAATTTAACATTTAAAAGACCTAACTTGAATTACTTAGATAGAAACGTGAAACAATTATTATCATAATTATTTACATTATTTATATTTTATGATGATGCCACGCTACTTATTTTTTTATTTAGAGATTTATAAAATGACTTGATTATTTTAAGTTTAGATATGAACTCTTTTAAAATCAGTTTCTGAATAATTTAGAATATTAGTTTTCACTAAACATAATATAAATTAACTTCTTATATTTGAAATATTAAATAACTATTAATATTTGCACTCACCTGGAAAAATACAGACAATTCGAAATATATAACTTTATTTGTTATTGGTCGCTTTGCAAGTGACCACAAACGCCACCAAAAATACTAAGGTCATGTGACTTTGTTTCCAGGTGAGGCACAAGAAAGTTTATTTCTTAATTTAACAAAGCATTAACTGATTGAGATCCCTTGACGGTCCTCATGCCTCATTACATCATAAATATCTATCGCTTGGGTTTTAGGCTGAATAAGCGCTAATTGAAAAGACTCTAGGATTAATTGTTCTTTACATAAGAGAAATCAAAAGACTATGTAAAGCTGTGACTTTATCTATTATTTATCAACAGTCTTATTTCCTTCTTTGTGAAAATCTATTTGACACTTACATGGCTTAATTTTAAATTATAACACAAAAAGCTTTGTAAACGAAAATCGTTACATGTTAATAAATTTGACACATTTATTTCTTTATCCAATTTTTATTTAAATAATTGAATTTATTTATTTCATATAAAATTTAATTGTAAATTTTATAAATAAGTTAATAAGACGTGATTTCATTTCATATAAAATTTAATTGTAAATTTTATAAATAAGTTAATAAGACGTGATGATTGAGGTCCCTTGACGGTCCTCATGCCTCATTACATCATAAATATCTATCGCTTGGGTTTTAGGCTGAATAAGCGCTAATTGAAAAGACTCTAGGATTAATTGTTCTTTACATAAGAGAAATCTAAAGACTATGTAAAGCTGTGACTTTATCTATTATTTATCAACAGTCTTATTTCCTTCTTTGTGAAAATCTATTTGACACTTACATGGCTTAATTTTAAATTATAACACAAAAAGCTTTGTAAACGAAAATCGTTACATGTTAATAATTTGACACATTTATTTCTTTATCCAATTTTTATTTAAATAATTGAATTTATTTATTTCATATAAAATTTAATTGTAAATAATTTGTAAATTTTATAAATAAGTTAATAAGACGTGATTTCATTTCATATAAAATTTAATTGTAAATTTTATAAATAAGTTAATAAGACGTGATTTCATTTCAAAATAAAATTTAATTGTAAATTTTATAAATAAGTTAATAAGACGTGATGTCCACTTTTGCCCTGTCACACATACCTGTCAAATAGTGTACTGTATATACTCGTATAATGTTGAAATTATTTTAAACATGGCTAATTCAGTGATACATGGAGGATAATATGAAACATTGATATCTCCGTACTCAAGTGAATTACCGATAATGTGTGTAAAATAGTGTAAATAGATGTGGTGGTGGAATATTAACTACTCAAATGAGGTTGTCCCGAAGTGGACGGAGAAAGATTTCCTGGTAAGGGTAAGAGTAAGATGGGATACATAAGGGTGCTATAAACAGTTTCGTATAAAAAAAAACTAGGGGTTATTCCCCAACTAAAAATGGACATGGAGAGAAGTCCCTTTTTATCAACATAATTGGTGAAAAAGTATCATGTTTTTTTGTATTTGGTTGTAAAGATATGTTAATTAACTTCAATTAAAACAGGTTGAATGATTAAAATAATTTAAAAAAATTAGATTAAATATACATGTTTTGAGGGGGGACAACACTGTAAACAGTCTGTTTTTTTGGCAGTGAAAATTGAAAACTTATTTGCAGCCACTGTAGCTCTTTTCGGAGCAGGCGAACGTACCCTGAAGCATGAATTTTTTGAAAGACCAGGTAAAAAGCTATGAAATTCATACAACTTTGATTATGAAAAATGTGCAGGTATCATGTCTTCAGGGGTGCGCACATGACCTGATTTCAGGTTTTTTAAGCTTAAATTAGGCAATGTTTTTCCCAGTTTCTCTGGATAAAACTTTTTTATACTATTAAAAGTACACTTTTTTTTATTCCATTATAAACTAGAGAACATTCTGATTCCAGTGATATCTAGTTTTATACAAGTATCTTTATTAATCAGTCCACCACTAAGGGTCACTTATACATGGTCCCTCAAAATATGACGTCATAGAAAAAACTGTTGATTGCACCCTAAGCACAGAGTTACGTCAAATGGATATCTCAAAAAACAGTGTTTCTAAATTAAAAAGATAGATGTATTTAACTCATTTCCCTGACGTCAGTTTATTGTTCTAGCTGTAGAAAGGATCCAATGACCACTGTATAACTATACTTTTATATTTCAACTGAGAATCTTATATTCTCTCAAAACCGAATTTCTTATGAAGAGTTGAAATATGAAGAATGATTTATCGCGTATTTTTAACGTAAATCATCACAATCTTCAATCTATGCATTGTTTTGTTTTTATTATTTAGACAATACGTGACACCACTTCACTATAAGGGCTTAGATAAATCGTTATATAAACTATACTCTTAAATCGCTTCGTTGTCAATACATATATTGTACAGAGCTATATATAAAACAAAACATGGCTTTCAAAATTAAGATGTGGCGTTGCGCCCTTTAAAATAAAAACCGGACGAGAATATACCAATTGTTGAACGATCTGGTTTTGTGTGTAAAAATGAAACTGTCGGAAAGCTATCCCTTAGACACGACCGTTGTTGGTACTTTCTTAAGACATCAAAAGGATTGACATTAAAACCCACCATACTGAAATTTCGTAAATTTCGCGGAAAAAATAATTTGGCGTCAATTTGGAATTTTTTCTTTTTTCTGTTTCGTAATTGCCTTTGACTTCAGATATAGATTTCTTTCGATTTTTGTATATTTGACTGGATTAATTGTTCTCTTAATTTAAGTCAGTGAAATGTCTGACGTTAACTAAAACAATAAGGTAAGGAAATATTAAACTGTCTGTGCACAACCTTAAGATGACTTAAAAAATCTCATTCATTGATTATAAAATATCATTTTGTTTGTGATAAAGGCATCCCGCAAAAGTAAATGCAAAAGTCTTGTCCTTTGAACTTAAAACGATCTCTTTCAGACTTTTTAGTCCCTCTTATTCAAAGCATTTTCATACTGACACATCAGTAATGAAAAGGGTAGGACCACAGTGGCGGATCCAGGGGGAGGGTTCCGGGGGTTGGAACTCCCCCTTTTTTTGGACGATCAATGCATTTGAATGGGGACATATAGTTGGAACACCCCCCCCCCCTTTTTTGTCCTGGGTTGGGAACCCCCCTTTTTTAAATGGCTGGATCCGCCCCTGGACCATGCAGGTATCAGTAATGAAAAGGAATACCTGTTTTTTATCATCTTAATCCTGTGTAGATCTAGTATCCATGCATATGTTGGCTACATCTTGTATTTATGTAGTAGTATCTGTGTTGATATAATTTGGTTACAGCAGTAAAAATATTTACCAGAATATGAATATTAAAGTTACTCTTTGAATAATGATATTATGGCAGAGAGGGCCTATTTCACTAAGACTGCTGCACGAGTTCTGAAAAGCGATAAACTGTGTTTCTCTTTTTTCTTTTAACATATGTCTTTAGTATCAAATTATGATTAGTAAAATTATTTTAATAATATTATTTTAATAATATCCACATTTTAATGACAGCATATGGTGCTTAATATAATAATAGTTTTTTCATGCAAAGTGTCAACAAAGGGACGTAACTCGTAAATTACTTTCGGCCCCGCTACGTCAAAGTTATTGACACATCGAAGTGGCACACACGAGTATTAAAGGACATTAAGTGGCACAAATTTAACACGGGCTAGTTCATAAAAAGCCTCATCACATATTTTAAATTTTGGGTACAAATACTTTTATTTTCTATCGATTATGTTCGACATTTTAACGTTCTCGTGTATATTTATAAAATACAGCAATTTCAAATTTGTCATTATCTGAACCTTTATACTATTGTTGTGTTTACACAAAAGCTGCTTGCTTCAAACCTTTAGAACTAGCATAATCATACATCCAAAACTAAAGCATAATTGAGCCTTCACATTCAAAATATTAGTATTGGTTGTATAATGGCTTATAAATGCCTAAAGGTTAATTATAGGTAAGCACTTAAAGTTAACCATCGAGGGTCGTTAACTACCGAGGGTAGTAATGAATATTCATCTTTACCGGATGATTGACAGCGATGTAAATAAAAACATGAGAGTGATTACCGTGTGTCAACGTCATATCAAATTAATTCAATTTAATTGTTAGAAATACTGTTTTCTGCTGAAAATTAAAAAATAAATAAAATTGAATTGAATGGAATGGAATTTAGCTATGTACAATACAGTAAATATTAGCAATTAGAATTCGACGGTAGACAAGCATATTTTGCCTATTGATTCTTTTTTGCATGCCTATTTGGTTATATTATAATGCACTAATTGTTTTTGATACTGTTTAATGTTTAAATAAGACCTATATGTGAACCATTTATGCACTTTTAATATAAAGATCAGATTCACACAGGATCATACAGTTCGAGCTAACTGAGCTATTACTAATGTAACGGTGATGCTGAGATAATCTCCCTTTGCTAGAATATGAGATGACGCAAAATGAACTACAAATGTATATCACTGTGCAAGAACGGAATAGCAAAGTGAATATATATATCAAACTGTATTGGGATGATTTGGTAAACGTTTATCCAACTTACTGGATATTTTATGGAAGATTTTGCCATTTGTATAGAGGAATTATACCTTTTCAAATGAACTTGGGAGAATAATACACTAATTATAGAATTTTTGGTCAGTTAAACTTAGCCGACCGTGCAAGGGCTGTATAGCCAGTCAAGGTCGTTAAAAACTTCCATTTGTTGTAAGTTAAACAAATTGATCTTGTCAACTATACATCAAAATCATAGTCTTTGAATGTAAATTTGTTGCGTGCAATTGTTAAATATTTAATTCGATGAGTGTCATTATAGCCTGAAATGAGATTTTCAATACAACGATTAAGAAAAAATCCTGATTAATTCAAACGCAATATTTCAACATGCGAGTCTTAATTATTGTCGCAATAATAAAAACCTCGCATTAATTTCTGAATTTACAGACATCTGTACCGTGAGCGTACCGTGATCTGTTAAAGGTTTTTTTATGGTTAATTCCGGTGTCACTTTGTCTCTTTTAGAGAGTTGTCTCATTGACAATCATGCCATATCTTCTTTTTTATATAATAAAACAAAAACCTGAACGACTTTACATCATAAATTAAAATGCATCCTAGTCGTGATGGACCACAGAGTCAAATGAACAAATGGACTAGATGAAACTGAACGAAAAAAAGAAAGAAAACACCAATTTGATCTGATACGAAAAAAGATTATATTTGCTTCGGCTTTTTCCATTTGAGCCAATCTGCACTTAATTAGCGCCTATTTTTTTTTTTATTTCTTTGCGCCAAATTTATTTTCTTCATTTGCACAAATTAACAGGTAAACACAAGTCATGAGGCATATAAGATGTATAGAATTTATTTATAATAATAACAAAAATATTCCTTCTGGCCTTTTGCCACCTGCCACTTGCTCACACGTGACGGGGAGGAGGAGGGGGATTGAAAGCAGGATAATTTTATTGCAAAAGTTTTAAAACTGTGTACATCACACTTGAAGTAGCACTTTATAAAATAAGATTGTAACAGTTTGACATAAAAAGCACATTTGCATATGCACAAATCTTTTTAACTGAGTATTGTCATGCAACACTTCTGTTGAACTGCAACCTTGTGATATCTTCCCTACAATAAAGCATCCCCTTTTTTATTAAATTTTTTTTTCATGTTATGGTACATTTGCTGCCACGTTGAGAGATCTGATTATCATTTTTACAAGTTAATGCCTGTTTTTTTCTTTATGGCATCGGTTCCATATATGAAAGTAAATTTTCGGCTACCAGAAGTGTGATTAAATGATGATACCCATGAGCTCAACATGTGTCTATATACACATTTATTTATATTGAAGCTTGTGTTCATTGAACTGCTGCATTTGGTTAAAAAAAGTTTAATTTTATCATCTAAATTTATCAGACCTAACCTTTCGAATCAATTTGGCGCAAATTAAAAAATGTCAATGCGCGCAAATGAAAAAAAATATGCTTTTTCAAAATTGGCGTAATTGTCATACGTACATTCACCAATCACATATTACTGGTTAGATTAAAAAATAATATATTATTTAGATTAAGAAGTACTTTAAGAAATTGATTGATTGTTGTTTGCCATCAGTACAGCCGCAAATATTTCAGACAAGTTCAGGGAGAAAACTAAATAATGAATACAATAGGGAATGTTACTGGTCAAATAAATGTCATCGGTCATTCAGAGTGAAGTATAGATACGAAACTTTGGACTGCCGATTGAACATCGTTTGTTTTGATAACAACCGCCGGTAGGTATAGACAAATACGGTTGATAGGCGGTATATAGGAGCAGAATTGTGTAGGTTAACCACAGACGGTAGGTATCAGTGGCGGATCCAGAAATTTTCATAAGTGGGGGCCCACTGACTGACCTAAGAGGGGGCCCGCTCCAGTCACGCTTCAGTGATTCCCTATATAAGCAACCAAATTTTTTCCCAAAAAGGGGGGGCCCGGGCCCCCCCGGCCCCCCCCCCCCCCTAAATCCGCCTATGAGTATAGACAAAAAACTGTTGATAGACGGTATATAGGAGCAATAAATTCTATGTTAACCACCGACAGTAGGTATAAAGAAATACTTTTGAAAAACTGTATATAAAGGAGCACTATATTTAACGTTAACCACCGACTGAAGGACGCCTCCGGGTGCGGGAATTTCTCGCTACATTGAAGACCTGTTGGTGACCTTCTGCTGTTGTTTTTTTTTCTATGGTCGCGTTGTTGTCTCTTTGGCACATTCCCCATTTCCATTCTCAATTTTATAAAGAAATGTTGTAAATAGACGGTATATAGGAGCACTATATTGTATGTTAACCACCGACGGTAGGTAAATTTAGATACTTTTGACAGACGTTATATATGGGTAGCACTATATAATACGGACCATATAATACGTTATATTAACCATCGACGGTAGGTATAAATGAAAACTGTTGATAGACGGTATATAGGACCACTTTATTGTATGTTAACCACCGACAGTATGTATAGACACATAATTTTAATAGACAGTATATACATTTGGTAGGAGCACTATATTATACGTTATCCACCGACGGTAGGTATAGACAAATACTGTTGATATACGGTATATAGGAGTGCTGTATTGCTTGTTAACCACCGATAGTAGGTATAGACAGGTACTGTTGATATACGGTATATAGGAGTACTATAAGTCATGTTAACCACCGACGGTAGGTATAGAAAAATAGTGTTGATAGACGGTATATAGGTGCACTGTATTATATGTTAACCACCGACGGTAGGTAGAGAAAAATAGTATTGATAGACGGTACATTTTGTATATAGAAGGACTGTATTGTATGTCAACCACCGACGTTAGGTATAGACAAATACTGTTGATATACGGTATATAGATGCACTGTATTATATGTTAACCACCGACGGTAGGTAGAGAAAAATAGTATTGATAGACGGTATATAGAAGGACTGTATTGTATGTTAAACACCGACGGTAGGTACAGACAAATACTGTTGTTATACGGTATATATGAGTACCGTATTGCTTGTTAACCACCGATGGTAGGTATAGACAGGTACTGTTGATATACGGTATATAGGAGTACTGTATTGCTTGTTAACCACCGATGGTAGGTATAGACAGGTACTGTTGATATACGGTATATAGGAGTACTTTATGTCATGTTAACCACCGACGGTAGGTATAGTAAAATAGTATTGATAGACGGTCTATAGGAGTACTGTATTGTAAGTTAACCACTGACGGTAGGTATAGACAAATACTGTTGATATACGGTATATAGGAGTACTGTATTATATTTTAACCACCGACGGTAGGTATAGACAAATACTGTTGATAGACGGTATATAGGAGCAATATATTGTAAAAAATACTGTTGATATACGGCATATAGGAGTACTGTATTGTATGTTAACCACCGACGGTAGGTATAGACAAATACTGTTGATATACGGTATATAGGAGTACTGTATTATATTTTAACCACCGACGGTAGGTATAGACAAATACTGTTGATATACGGTATATAGGTGCACTGTATTATATGTTAACCACCGACGGTAGGTATAGACAAATACTGTTGATATACGGTATATAGGAGTACTGTATTATATTTTAACCACCGACGGTAGGTATAGACAAATACTGTTGATAGACGGTATATAGGAGCAATATATTGTAAAAAATACTGTTGATATACGGCATATAGGAGTACTGTATTGTATGTTAACCACCGACGGTAGGTATAGAAAAATACTGTTGATATACGGTATATAGGAGTACTGTATTGTATGTAAAAAAACCGACGGTAGGTAGAGAAAAATAGTGTTGATAGACAGTATATAGGAGGACTGTATTGTATGTTAACCACCGACGGTAGGTATAGAAAAATACTGTTGATGGACGGTATATAGAAGGACTGTATTGCATGTTAACCATCGACGGTAGGTACAGACAAATACTATTACTATACGGTATATAGGAGTACTGTTTTGCTTGTTAACCACCGATGGTAGGTCTAGACAGGTACTGTTGATATACAGTATATCGGAGTACTATATGTCATATTAACCACCGACGGTAGGTATAGAAAAATAGTGTTGATAGACGGTCTATAGGAGTACTGTATTGTAAGTTAACCACAGACGGTAGGTACAGACAAATACTGTCCATATCTGGTATATAGGTGCACTGTATTAAATGTTAACCACCGACGGCAGATAGAGAAAAATAGTATTGACAGACGGTATATAGAAGGACTGTATTGTATGTTAACCACCGACGGTAGGTATAGACAAATACTGTTGATATACGGTATATAGGTGCACTGTATTTATATGTTAACCACCGACGGTAGGTATAGACAAAGACTGTTGATATACGGTATATATGAGTACAGTATTGCTTGTTAACACATGACATGGGTAAAATCTCTTTCTTACTGTGCTATAATCTTAATAACGCACAGCTAAGGTGTGCATTAACTACCTCAGATAACTGCACAGTTCAAATCTATTCTTACCTTTAGGGGCGTTTCCTGGGTTCTGAAAGGGGTGTTACATGTATTTTATAAAATTAAAAAATACCAACGATTGTAGCGAGACTAAAAATGTTGTAACGAAACGTCGCACGATTCTGGTGTCACCTAACGTTACACACTCAAAGACGTAAGACAAAATAAAAACGTTGGAATGCATGTTGTTCAGATGGCTTTTTTACAATAAATTTTAAAGGATTGATTTTTTTCCTAAGAAGGATTTTTTCTTAGATAAAATATGTTAAGCTTTAGTTTTATTAACAAATCAAAAATAAAAAAGTAACTTGAATTGAAACCATTTAATTATATACATTTTAATTATAAGGGCAATCGTTTTCTTTTTATGAAATAACTATGCACTGCAAATGCATTCATTTTTGCACTCCATAATGTCAAGGCAAAAGGACTACCGCATATCTAGCATGGCAGTTCTGCACAAATATATGCAAGGGAATTATATATAGCGGGAACAATTATTATAGCTGTTTTTCTATTAATTTGTATTATAGCGGATCCGACTATTATAGTCCGGAAAACACTTTAGATCCGCGAGGAAATCTCTCTCCCCACCCCTTCTTTGTGAATTGGTAGAGCTTCAAAATAAAACATTGATTTTAAAGTTTTCTTATTAAGCAACAAATTAAAATAGCCGTATTCCAAATCGTCTGTGAAAACCGCAAGCATGACAACTAGACGGAACGTTAGAAGCATACTTTATTAAATAACGTCAAAATCGTATGTGGGGACATTGTATCGGACATTTTAGTTTTATCTGATATCTCGTATATTAGATTTAATTTATGGGAATTTAATATCAAAAAGAGATAACTTTTTGTACTTTTATCTATTACAAAGTTTTTTATGTAGCAAATGGCACTGTATGAAATAAACATCATGAAAAAACAGAAAACGTTACCCTACGTTTAATATTGTTCGAAGGGGACAAAATGTCGGACATTGCTAATCAACTCGAATAAAAAGAATTTGTTTTAAAAATTCCTGTTTATTGCATGAGGCTAAAGTGTGATCTTTGTACAAAATATAAGTATAAGAATTATTTACTTTCGACATAGGGATTGCTCTGGAATTCTCTTTTTTGGGACAATTTAAAAAAAATTACGGCAACCTTTCGTGCATGGGACACATAATTTGTATCATCTTGATCTCTTTTTCTTATATTTCCGTCTTTTCGAGAGAGAAAAATCGACATTACGTCATCGCCCACTTATAAATTCCTTGTTCTATACAAACTTTTATATCGTTTGGTAAAAAAGATCACATGTTTTTTACGGTATTCAGAATTTCACAAAACTAAAAGTGTAACGCGGGACAAGGAAATCATGTTGCAAAATAAATGTTTTATTGAGTTTTAATTAATGAAAATGGTCTGTTACATAAACAAAATTGCAATAATCTGAAAAGAAGAGTTTAAAAGCTTTAAAATGATATACAACACTTTATAATATCATTGTTTTTGTTTAAAAATTAACAATATGAATGTGTCTTGTCCGTGATTTCACCAAAGTAACACCAGTAGCGTGCGACGTTTCTACGTTGTCCAATTCAAGGATGAACAACTTCTCTCTCTCCCCCCCCCCATTTTTTTTTTAAATCCGCCATTTGACTTGAAGTTACAAAAAAGTTGATCAATTAAACACTTTGTACAAACATCGTAGTTTCAAAATAAGAAAAGAAAATGATGGATTGATTTTTTGTGTTTTTAACGTAACTTTTAAGAGAGCAACATTTCGGCTATTCCGTGGCGCCCAGTTTTTATTGGTTAAGTGAGCCGAAGTGCCGGAGAAAACCACACACCTTTGATAAGAATACTGACCGTCCCAATCAATCGCACGGGGGAGTTCGCCCTCAAACCCTCAGTGTTAACTAGTGATTACAGTAAAAAAAAAACTACTTAGACGTCTTGTCAAACCAGGCTCCTGATGAAAAAAGAAAGGTTTCTCCTTCCTTTTTTATTATCTAAAATGAGACATAACATATTTTATTTTATTTCGTGTGTACACAATGTAAATCTTAAATCAGTGTTTTAAAGTCAGAACAGATAATAACATTTTTTTCTAGTTTCTGCCAAAAAAAATTCATGTATTTAAGAATATTTAAATAAATTAATTCTGATTTAAATAAGTTTTAGACTCCATGAAATTCATTACAATTTTTTGGCATATTAATTCATATAAAGGGACTCTTTGGGTATCGAATTGTTTGGGGTCGGAAAGGGGTGTGTGTTAAAGGGAGTCTCATTTGGGGGGTTCCGATCCCGGATCCCGCTTACTGTTTTGTCAGATTCCCGTATCCCGCTTACACTATGTACGTAAGCAATTCTCATTTTTTTTTGTCATTTCCCGGGTCCCGCTAGACCTCATTTCCCGTTTTACACGACACAATAATTTGACTTTCACGTGTCACGCTTACAAAAAATCGGCAATCCCGCGTCACGCTTAGACCCCAATGAGACCCACTTAAAGATTCAAGTGGAATGAGAATCATTATTTCTGTTTATTTAACATTTTAAATTTATGTACTAACATCTTCCTCGGTTCATCTTTCTCTAAACATATCAAACATATCATTAAGGAAAGAAATTAATCTTTACTCAATAACACCGATTCGTTTAATTGGCACTGATAATATTTTTTTTTAACTTGTAAATTTAACAATGTAACAATTTAGGACTTCAAAACTTACCAAGCTATTACTACTAGATCTTACTACATAAAGCCTCGTTTCTCCCTTTCTTTACTATACAAGAAACTTTCATAGGAGTCGTGGATTGAGGAATATCTTCCGCATATTTCTAAAACGTTTACGTAAATTGATGGCGTCATGTGTTAAAACAGTTATTGGCCAATCAAATCGGTATATTGGATTTAATCTGCACGCTCGTGTGACCCTATAACCCAAACTCCTACGTCGTTCGGGTTAATCAGGGTCACACAAGCTGTGCAGATTAAATCCAATATACCGACTTGCTTGGTCAATAACTATAACTTAACCACCGATGGTAGGTTTAGAAACATAGTGTTGATAGACGGTATATAGAAGGACTGTATTGTATGTTAACCACCGACGGTAGGTATAGACAAATATTGTTGATAGACGGTATATAGGAGCACTATATTGTATGTTAACTACCGACAGTAGGTATAGACAAATACTGTTGATAGACGGTATATAGGAGCACTATATTGTATGTTAACTACCAACAGTAGGTATAGACTAAAACTCTTGATATACGGTATATATAATAGCACTATATCGTATGTTAATCACCGATGGTAGGTATAGACAAATACTGTTGATAGACGGTATATAGGAGCACTATATTGTATGTTTACTACCGAAAGTAGGTATAGACAAATACTGGTGATAGACGGTATATAGGAGCAATATATTGTATGTTAACTACCGACAGTAGGTATAGACAAATACTGTTGATAGACGGTATATAGGAGCACTATATTGTATGTTAACTACCAACAGTAGGTATAGACAAATACTGTTGATGGGCGGTATATAAGAGCACTATATTGTATGTTAACCACCGACAGTAGGTATAGACAAATACTGTTGATAGACGGTATATAGGAGCACTATATTGTATGTTAACTACCAACAGTAGGTATAGACTAAAACTCTTGATAGACGGTATATATAATAGCACTATATCGTATGTTAATCACCGATGGTAGGTATAGACAAATACTGTTGATAGACGGTATATAGGAGCACTATATTGTATGTTAACTACCGACGATATATAGACAAATACTGGTGATAGACGGTATATAGGAGCACTATATTGTATGTTTACTACCGACAGTAAGTATAGACACATACTGTTGATAGACGGCAGATAGTATCACTACATTATATTTAACTACCGACAGTAGGTATAGACAAATACTGTTCATAGACAGTATGAAGGAGCACTATATCGCATGTTAACTACTTACGGTAGGTCTAGACAAAAAATGATAATAGACGGTATATAGGAGAATTATATTGCATGTTAACCACCGACGGTAGGTATAGATAAATTCTGTTGATAGACGGTATACAGGAGCACTATATTGCATGTTAATCACCGACGGTAGGTATAGACAACTGCCAATAAACTGTGTAATGGAGCACTGTATTGTATGTTAACCACCGACGGTAGGTACAGACAAATACTGTTGATATACGGTGTATAGGAGCACTATACTGTATGTTAACTACCGACAGTAGGTATAGACAAATACTGTTGATAGACGGTATATAGGAGCACTATATTGTATGTTAACTACCGACGATATAGACAAATACTGTTGATATACGGTATATAGGAGCACTATATTGTATGTTAACTACCAACAGTAGGTATAGACAAATACTGTTGATGGGCGGTATATAAGAGCACTATATTGTATGTTAAACACCGACAGTAGGTATAGACAAATACTGTTGATAGACGGTATATAGGAGCACTATATTGTATGTTAACTACCAACAGTAGGTATAGACTAAAACTCTTGATAGACGGTATAGATAATAGCACTATATCGTATGTTAATCACCGATGGTAGGTATAGACAAATACTGTTGATAGACGGTATATAGGAGCACTATATTGTATGTTAACTACCAACAGTAGGTATAGACAAATACTGTTGATGGACAGTATATAGGAGCACTATATTGTATGTTAACCACCGACAGTAGGTATAGACAAATACTGTTGATAGACGGTATATAGGAGCACTATATTGTATGTTAACTACCGACGATATATAGACAAATACTGGTGATAGACGGTATATAGGAGTACTATATTGTATGTTAACTACCGACAGTAAGTATAGACAAATACTGTTGATAGACGGTACATAGGAGCACTATATTGTATTTAACTACCGACAGTAGGTATAGACAAATACTGTTGATGGACAGTATATAGGAGCACTATATTGTATGTTAACCACCGACAGTAGGTATAGACAAATACTATTGATAGACGGTATATAGGAGCACTATATTGTATGTTAACTACCGACGATATATAGACAAATACTGGTGATAGACGGTATATAGGAGCACTATATTGTATGTTAACTACCAACAGTAGGTATAGACCAATACTGTTCATGGACAGTATATAGGAGCACTATATTGTATGTTAACCACCGACAGTAGGTATATAGACAAATTCTGTTGATATACGGTGTATAGGAGCACATATACTGTAAGTGAACTACCGACAGTAGGTATAGACAAATACTGTTGATAGACGGTATATAGGAGCACTATATTGTATGTTTACTACCGACAGTAAGTATAGACAAATACTGTTGATAGACGGTACATAGGAGCACTGTATTGTATTTAACTACCGACAGTAGGTATAGACAAATACTGTTGATAGACAGTATATAGGAGCACTATATCGCATGTTAACTACCGACGGTAGGTCTAGAAAAAAAATGATAATAGTCGGTATATAGGAGCATTATATTGCATGTTCGCCACCGACGGTAGGTATAGATAAATTCTGTTGATAGACGGTATACAGGAGCACTATATTGCATGTTAATCACCGACAGTAGGTATAGACAACTGCCAATAAACTGTGTAATGGAGCACTGTCTTGTATGTTAACCACCGACGGTAGGTTCAGACAAATACTGTTGATATACGGTGTATAGGAGCACTATACTGTATGTTAACTACCGACAGTATGTATAGACACATACTGTTGATAGACGGTATATAGGAGCACTATATTGTATGTTAACTACCGACAGTAGGTATAGACAAAAACTGTTGATAGACGGTATATAGGAGCACTATATTGTATGTTAACCACTGACGGTAGGTATAGACAAATACTGTTGATAGACGGTATATAGGAGTACGACATCGCATGTTAACTACCGACGGTAGGTTTAGAAAAATACTGATAATAGACGGTATATAGGAGCTCTTAATTGTATGTTAACTACCGACAGTAGGTATAGACACATACTGTTGATAGACGGTATATAGGAGCACTATATTGTATGTTAACTACCGACGGTAGGTCTAGACAAAAAATGATAATAGACGGTATATAGGAGCATTATATTGCATGTTAACCACCGACGGTAGGTATAGATAAATTCTGTTGATAGACTGTATATAGGAGCACTATATTGTATGTTAACTACCGACGATATATAGACAAATACTGGTGATAGACGGTATATAGGAGCACTATATTGTATGTTAACTACCAACAGTAGGTATAGACCAAAACTCTTGATAGACGGTATATATAATAACACTATATCGTATGTTAATCACCGATGGTAGATATAGACAAATACTGTTGATAGACGGTATATAGGAGCACTATATTGTATGTTAACTACCAACAGTAGGTATAGACAAATACTGTTGATGGACAGTATATAGGAGCACTATATTGTATGTTAACCACCGACAGTAGGAATAGACAAATACTGTTGATAGACGGTATATAGGAGCACTATATTGTATGTTAACTACCGACGATATATAGACAAATACTGGTGATAGACGGTATATAGGAGCACTATATTGTATGTTAACTACCGACAGTTAGTATAGACAAATACTGTTGATAGACGGTAGATAGGATCACTACATTATATTTAACTAGCGACAGTAGGTATAGACAAATACTGTTGATAGACAGTATAAAGGAGCACTATATCGCATGTTAACTACTTACGGTAGGTCTAGACAAAAAATGATAATAGACGGTATATAGGAGAATTATATTGCATGTTAACCACCGACGGTAGGTATAGATAAATTCTGTTGATAGACGGTATACAGGAGCACTTTATTGCATGTTAATCACCGACGGTAGGTATAGACAACTGCCAATAAACTGTGTAATGGAGCACTGTATTGTATGTTAACCACCGACGGTAGGTACAGACAAATACTGTTGATATACGGTGTATAGAAGCACTATACTGTATGTTAACTACCGACAGTAGGTATAGACAAATACTGTTGATAGACGGTATATAGGAGCACTATATTGTATGTTAACCACCGACGGTAGGTATAGACAAATACTGTTGATAGACGGTATATAGGAGCACGACATCGCATGTTAACAACCGACGGTAGGTTTAGAAAAATACTGATAATAGACGGTATATAGGAGCATTATATTGCATGTTAACCACCCACGGTAGGTATAGATAAATTATGTTGATAAACGGTATATAGGAGCACTATATTGCATGTTAGTCACCGACGGTAGGTATAGACAAATGTCAATAGACTGTGTAATGGAGCACTGTATTGTATGTTAACCACCGACGGTAGGTACAGACAAATACTGTTGAAATACGGTGTATAGGAGCACTATACTGTATGTTAACTACCGACAGTAGGTATAGACAAATACTGTTGATAGACGGTATATAGGAGCTCTATATTGTATGTTAACCACCGACGGTAGGCATAGACAAATACTGGTGATATACGGTATATAGGAGTACTGAATTGCATGTTAACCACCGACGGTAGGTCTAGACAAAAAATGATAATAGACGGTATATAGGAGCATTATATTGCATGTTAACCACCGACGGTAGGTATAGATAAATTCTGTTGATAGACGGTATACAGGAGCACTATATTGCATGTTAATCACCGACGGTTGGTATAGACAACTGCCAATAAACTGTGTAATGGAGCACTGTATTGTATGTTAACCACCGACGGTAGGTTCAGACAAATACTGTTGATATACGGTGTATAGGAGCACTATACTGTATGTTAACTACCGACAGTAGGTATAGACAAATACTGTTGATGGACGGTATATAGGAGCACTATATTGTATGTTAACTACCGACGGTAGGTATAGACATTACTGTTGATAGACTGTATATAGGAGCACTATATTGTATGTTAACTACGACGATATATAGACAAATACTGGTGATAGACGGTATATAGGAGCACTATATTGTATATTAACTACCGACAGTAAGTATAGACAAATACTGTTGATAGACGGTAGATAGGATCACTATATTGTATTTAACTACCGACAGTAGGTATAGACAAATACTGTTGATAGACAGTATATAGGAGCACTATATCGCATTTTAACTACCGACGATAGGTCTAGACAAAAAATGATAATAGACGGTATATAGGAGCATTATATTGCATGTTAACCACCGACGGTAGGTATAGATAAATTATGTTGATAGACGGTATACTGGAGCACTATATTGCATGTTAATCACCGACGGTAGGTATAGACAACTGCCAATAAACTGTGTAATGGAGCACTGTATTGTATGTTAACCACCGACAGTAGGTATAGACAAATACTGTTGATAGACGGTATATAGAAGCTCTTAATTGTATGTTAACTACCGACAGTAGGTATAGACACATACTGTTGATAGACGGTATATAGGAGCACTATATTGTATGTTAACTACCGACAGTAGGTATAGACAAATACTGTTGATAGACGGTATATAGGAGCACTATAGTGTATGTTAACCACCGACGGTAGGTATAGACAAATACTGTTGATAGACGGTATATAGGAGCACGACATCGCATGTTAACTACCGACGGTAGGTTTAGAAAAATACTGATAATAGACGGTATATAGGAGCATTATATTGCATGTTAACCACCGATGGTAGGTATAGATAAATTATGTTGATAAACGGTATATAGGAGCACTATATTGCATGTTAGTCACCGACGGTAGGTATAGACAACTGTCAATAGACTGTGTAATGTAGCACTGTATTGTATGTTAACCACCGACGGTAGGTACAGACAAATACTGTTGATATACGGTGTATAGGAGCACTATACTGTATGTTAACTACCGACAGTAGGTATAGACAAATACTGTTGATAGACGGTATATAGGAGCTCTATATTGTATGTTAACCACCGACGGTAGGCATAGACAAATACTGCTGATATACGGTATATAGGAGTACTGAATTGCATGTTAACCACCGACGGTAGGTCTAGACAAAAAATGATAATAGACGGTATATAGGAGCATTATATTGCATGTTAACCACCGACGGTAGGTATAGATAAATTCTGTTGATAGACGGTATACAGGAGCACTATATTGCATGTTAATCACCGACGGTTGGTATAGACAACTGCCAATAAACTGTGTAATGGAGCACTGTATTGTATGTTAACCACCGACGGTAGGTTCAGACAAATACTGTTGATATACGGTGTATAGGAGCACTATACTGTATGTTAACTACCGACAGTAGGTATAGACAAATACTGTTGATGGACGGTATATAGGAGCACGACATCGCATGTTAACTACCGACGGTATACAGGAGCACTATATTGCATGTTAATCACCGACGGTTGGTATAGACAACTGCCAATAAACTGTGTAATGTTAACTACCGACAGTAGGTATAGACAAATACTGTTGATGGACGGTATATAGGAGCACGACATCGCATGTTAACTACCGACGGTATACAGGAGCACTATATTGCATGTTAATCACCGACGGTTGGTATAGACAACTGCCAATAAACTGTGTAATGGAGCACTGTATTGTATGTTAACCACCGACGGTAGGTTCAGACAAATACTGTTGATATACGGTGTATAGGAGCACTATACTGTATGTTAACTACCGACAGTAGGTATAGACAAATACTGTTGATGGACGGTATATAGGAGCACGACATCGCATGTTAACTACCGACGGTATACAGGAGCACTATATTGCATGTTAATCACCGACGGTTGGTATAGACAACTGCCAATAAACTGTGTAATGTTAACTACCGACAGTAGGTATAGACAAATACTGTTGATGGACGGTATATAGGAGCACGACATCGCATGTTAACTACCGACGGTATACAGGAGCACTATATTGCATGTTAATCACCGACGGTTGGTATAGACAACTGCCAATAAACTGTGTAATGGAGCACTGTATTGTATGTTAACCACCGACGGTAGGTTCAGACAAATACTGTTGATATACGGTGTATAGGAGCAAAAATGATAATAGACGGTATATAGGAGCAATATATTGCATGTTAACCACCGACGGTAGGTATAGATAAATTCTGTTGATAGACGGTATACTGGAGCACTATATTGCATGTTAATCACCGACGGTAGGTATAGACAACTGCCAATAAACTGTGTAATGGAGCACTGTATTGTATGTTAACCACCGACAGTAGGTATAGACAAATACTGTTGATAGACGGTATATAGGAGCTCTTAATTGTATGTTAACTACCGACAGTAGGTATAGACACATACTGTTGATAGACGGTATATAGGAGTACTATATTGTATGTTAACTACCGACAGTAGGTATAGACAAATACTGTTGATAGACGGTATATAGGAGCACTATATTGTATGTTAACCACCGACGGTAGGTATAGACAAATACTGTTGATAGACGGTATATAGGAGCACGACATCGCATGTTACCTACCGACGGTAGGTTTAGAAAAAATACTGATAATAGACGGTATATAGGAGCATTATATTGCATGTTAACCACCGACGGTAGGTATAGATAAATTATGTTGATAAACGGTATATAGGAGCACTATATTGCATGTTAGTCACCGACGGTAGGTATAGACAACTGTCAATAGACTGTGTAATGGAGCAATGTATTGTATGTTAACCACCGACGGTAGGTACAGACGTATACTGTTGATATACGGTGTATAGGAGCACTATACTGTATGTTAACTACCGACAGTAGGTATAGACAAATACTGTTGATAGACGGTATATAGGAGCTCTATATTGTATGTTAACCACCGACGGTAGGCATAGACAAATACTGCTGATATACGGTATATAGGAGTACTGAATTGCATGTTAACCACCGACGGTAGGTCTAGACAAAAAATGATAATAGACGGTATATAGGAGCATTATATTGCATGTTAACCACCGACGGTAGGTATAGATAAATTCTGTTGATAGACGGTATACAGGAGCACTATATTGCATGTTAATCACCGACGGTTGGTATAGACAATTGCCAATAAACTGTGTAATGGAGCACTGTATTGTATGTTAACCACCGACGGTAGGTTCAGACAAATACTGTTGATATACGGTGTATAGGAGCACTATACTGTATGTTAACTACCGACAGTAGGTATAGACAAATACTGTTGATGGACGGTATATAGGAGCACTATATTGTATGTTAACTACCGACGGTAGGTATAGACATTACTGTTGATAGACTGTATATAGGAGCACTATATTGTATGTTAACTACCGACAGTAAGTATAGACAAATACTGTTGATAGACGGTAGATAGGATCACTATATTGTATTTAACTACCGACAGTAGGTATAGACAAATACTGTTGATAGACAGTATATAGGAGCACTATATCGCATTTGAACTACCGACGATAGGTCTAGACAAAAAATGATAATAGACTGTATATAGGAGCAATATATTGCATGTTAACCACCGACGGTAGGTATAGATAAATTATGTTGATAGACGGTATATAGAAGCACTATATTGCATGTTAATCACCGACGGTAGGTATAGACAACTGTCAATAGACTGTGTAATGGAGCACTGTAATGTATGTTAACCACCGAAGGTAGGTACAGACATATACTGTTGATATACGGTGTATAGGAGCACTATACTGTATGTTAACTACCGACAGTAGGTATAGACAAATACTGTAGATAGACAGTATATAGGAGCTCTATATTGTATGTTAACCACCGACGGTAGGCATAGACAAATACTGCTGATATACGGTATATAGGAGTACTGAATTGCATGTTAACCACCGACGGTAGGTATAGACAAATACTGTTGGTAGCCGGTAAATAGGAGCACTGTATTGTTATTGGTTGCTGTCTTTGATATTGATTTTACGTTTATCGTTTCAGCATTAATCTGGCTGTTAGTTTTTGTTTTTCGTCACATCTAGTCAGGAATGGGTTTTAATAGCATTTTACATGAATACATATGTGTAACTCATGGGTGATTCACGTTCGTTTGTCTTTGGTGGATAAGTTTCTCATTGGCAATATTACCACATATCTTATGAATTTTCATTTCATCATCTAAACATGTAAAATTCGTTTATAGAAAATATATACGTATAGATAATATATATATAATATAAAAAAAGTAGATGTTGTATGATTGCCAATGAGACAACAGTAGTGTTTGTGGGACAGAGTGACCCCCATTAAGGTGGACGTCGGACTCTGACGCCATATTTGAAAGTTGGCGCGGACGCCGACGCCATATTTGGGCTTTAAAGCGGACGCCATAGTCGACCCTGAAATCAAGACGCAAACTTCGGGTTGGACCATGTTACTCGGACATCGAGACGCCGACGCCATATTTGGGTTTAAATCCTGGACGCTATATCTTAATGTTTGACCAGGCTACCCTCCACGGTGGATACTATTAGTGACCCTAGAAAGAGTTTTTCAAGACTTCAGACCTGCTACACACTCATGTAGGTGTTTTAAGATTTTTTTTCTTTTCTTCTGTTTTTTTTTTCTTTCTTTTTTCATTATTTTTTTTGTATCATTATTTTTCATTTAACCAAATAGGGCTACGAGTTTAAATGTCCTTCATCTCGAGTCCCGACATCTCAATTTGACGTAATAAATGCAATACAGGCCACATGTATCTGAATCATCGGGTTGGATTTGATTGCAAACCACACAGTATTTCGGTCCATTGACAATGCGTACATTTCTGAAATAGCGTTGGTACTTTTCCGGTAATCGTCCTAAGGAGTCAAAAATTCTGATGGACCCGATGCGGGGAAATGAAATGCAACCCAATGACTCCCCTTTTGATCACAGTTGTCCGTATTGACCACAAACCTTCTACGCCCGTCGCACATATATCTAGGCAAGTCTTCTGCACAGCAAACGGTCACGGGCAATCCACTCAAAGGATCCTCTACATCTTTCCCGGTCATCGGGAGAGCAATGACGTTTTTATTCCCACATCCTTGCTGACGTTGGGCTTCTAATCCACGTAGGTGAGCAAACACTACTCCGCAATCATGACAGGCGATGAGATCTTTTCGTGTTTCAGCATCCTCTGACGAACTATGTGTTGTCTCGTCGGCAATATTTTCGTCTGATGAGACCGAACTATCGTCTTCAAAAGTATTCGAGAGACGGTCGTCATCCCTCTGTCCGTCTGGTGTCTCTCCTTGACCGACCTGCAAGACCTCTGTGTGCAATCTGGAGGCTTCTGGGGTTCTAGCTTTTAGGTCAACAAGAAGGTACCCGAAAGGTGTCCTCGTTGCCTCTTCAAATTTCTGGAGAAAGAAGTCCCCTCGAGAAGGATACATCTGTCGGCCAAGAGTCACGATGGGCTCTCGATCAATGGGGTTATTAAAGAGAACGAGATAATGACAGTTTCGTCTCTGGGTGGGGTCTTTGCCAAAGTATAAATTCTGATTTAAAACGACGACCGATAAATTCCTATGGTGACACCCTTCCGTAAACAAATCATTTATTCTGGAGTCTTTGGCCGATGTCGACATGAGGTCATCTAATAGGATCATGTTTCGAATGTTGGGATCGAAAAAATCGTCCCTTTCAAGATCAAAAGGAATTCAACGAATGAATTCAACGCGTGGAAGCACTGTTCGTTGTATTTCCTCGTAAAGAGGTTGCCACCTTTTATACAACCAAACGATCCTGGTTGGACTAGGACTTCACAGCCTTCTTATGTGTTGAAACAAATAAAATAAAATAAGTTTTTTCCGTAGGAGGTTGGACCGGACACAATCATGGTGAAAGGGTGTCTAAACACGAAAGCCTTCTGCTGGTGCTTTTGCTGCTGCTGCTTCTTTTTTCTGCTGCTGCTGTTGCTGATTTTGCTGCTGCTATGTAACACCTGAGTGGTATAGTGGCTCATCGGAAGAATGCTTACTTCTCATATGTCTTTGAAGATCGTGCGGCCACACATACACTTTACGGCAAATATTGCAATTAAACATACTCGTAATTTCCTAAATGACAGTGAGTAGTTTCCTCTTATAGATTTATTTCACTTCCTTCGAAAATATAGCAAGAGAAACACATGGTCATCTTTGAGACGACATATTTGAAGATGATCGTCTCTCAAAACAAATTCGATGTGATACAATTCATTCCTGGTTACCGTGAAATAGACTGGTTTCCCAAACATCACGTCCGTGATATCTTCATTTAATCGTATCGACTGGAGAATATGGAAATATTTTCCCTAACGTACGACTGGTGCACGAAATCGGAACAGAAGTACATACGTCTCGTTTAGGCTTCTAATTCCGGTATGAACGACACCTTCAATGCACATTCCCACGATCCATCCAACGTATCGCGTTTTGGAAGGCGCACTTTGAAATTGCCACGTACGTTATTTTCAAACGATGGATGAAAGCGAGTTTTCGCTATTAATAAATAAACAAAACTCGTCCATAGTGTTAATTCCAGTGAAACCTTTAGTATCTCTCTTATAGCTTTGTTATACTCAAACCCGTATTTAAGGAAATAAACGGAAATAGTAATTGATTGCTTAAACGTCCAGTGGCAAATAGTTCATGAATGTTTAGAACACGTTAACCATAAATACAATAGGTATAGGTCTTGTAAAAGAGGTCACCCCGCGGGATAAAGGGTATATTGGATAGGAACATAAATTTTGCCTTGCAGTAAAACGTGCAATCATTTTTTTTTTGTCGCATCGACTCATTTGACAAAACGTTTTATCAGAGAAATACTTGTATGTCATAAACATTTCAGTATAGCTAACGATCATTTTGTATCTACTGTGAGTAGAACAATTCCTAGTCATCTACCTAGCAATATGTGTTTGAAAAATAAGGTTATTACATTTAGAAGTAGTGTGGCAGAATGAAGATTATTTTCTCAAATCTCCAACAGAATTGCATGGTACATAGGCATGTGATGAAACTAGTATATTGAAATTGAAACTTTTCTTTTACCATAATTTGAGAAAGAACGAAAGAGAGAGAGAGTGAGAGAGTAGTTGTCCGACACATATGATGGATGGCACACAAACATGTAGCAGCTAGCTCCAAGGTATTAATTTACAGACACTCCCAACTCATTCTAGAAAAAAAAATCAACCAATCAATCTGCGGTGTAAAATAGATCTTTTTTTTTATCTTCGCAGAACGCCACAAAACATAGCTTGAATTTTAATTTTTACATCGCGATGACCGTGTTGCCATAGAGATTTGACTTTCGTTTTTGACTGGTAACCGATCGTATAAATACGCGGATATCATCGAGTGCAAAATAACATTTCTTCTCGCTTGTTATAAATTCACTTCTTCAATGAATACTCATAAGAACAGAAATTTATAATACGAAAATAGTATGTCGTTACAAATATTTATATGCATTAAAAAATGCACACGTACAGAAAAATTGTGTTAACGCATGCGGAAGAATATCACAAGAAAGTTTTTTTTTGGCAAAATATGAATGTCTACTCAAATCCAATCTATTGGAAAAATCGAATTGTTATAGAAGAGTGTCCACCATGCACTTTTATTAGAATCGTTGAACAGAATTATATACAATTGGATGAAAATTATACATACATGTAACTGCTATATACAATTATAAATATAATATATAACAACAAACCAGAGTATACGTATTTGTATCACCACAATATAATAGATATTAAAGCAGTAAAGTTGGATTCCTTGTCATTTATTCATCATCCACGCACGAACTTGTCTCAGAAAAAATATATTCTGTACATAAACCTCAGTTTTCCGGGATAGAAATGGGATTTTTTTCTGAGACAAGTGCTTGTGACCATCCACAAGAACTTGCGGTCATCCAAGGTTCAGTACTTCAGTACTTTGATTATACTTTTAAAACAATGTAAAAACGAAACCAAAAAGATTGAAACCGAAAACATAAAAATAATCAGATGAATGTCAAAGAAGATTTTGTGTAAACCGATACTCAGTTATATGTTGAAAATGGAAGTGCAGAACCAAAAATATTGTATATAGTATAAAAAATGCATGAATGCATTCCTGACGGTCCATAGTTGTTCGCTTGAGAAAACACTGAACTATGTAAACATGCACATATAGCAGTTACTTAAAAAATCACATCTAGTAAAAAAAAAAGTTGTATTATTCAAACTCGGATTTCGACCTGCTGGTAATCTGTGATGTAGGTATTGGTCTGTGTTAAAGTTTTCAATACTTTGCCAAATTCTATAATTTCAAATATTTAAAAAAAAAAAAGTATTGATTGCCGACTCTTTTTTGAAGCTTGAGTTTGTGAAAAAAAAAAATCAGATGAAAGGATAGCTTGCAAAATGTGTTTCCGAAAACAAAACAATAGATAATCACGGTTCTCATTTTCACAATGCATTGTAAAGTAGAAGATGCGGCCGTATAAGACCAATTAATAATGTATATATGCAAACAACAATGAGCAAAACCCTAACCTTATAGTCTGCTATGAAAAGCCCCGAAATGACAAATGTAGAACAATTCAAACGAGAAAACTAATGGCCTGATTTATGTGCAAAATGTGTAAATTCCTACATAACATGAATTTTCTTAATTATTTGCCTGGTAAAACAATCCTGATTTAAAATTGTTTATCAATGAATACATTATTTTTTTTTTAATAATTTAGACCCCGACCAACTTTAAATTATTGAAAGTTTGCAACAGCAGCATAAGAGCACGTATTTCTTTTTCAAACATGATGCACATTTTATAAAGTTTTTTGTTAGAGATTTTTTAAATAATGATATAGTTAACATTTTCCATAAAATCGGGATTGATGTTAAGATTGTGGACTTACTTATACGTTAAAATAAATAATTATACGTTAAAATAAATAATATGAAGTCACTGTTTAAGAAAAATTAAATGAAATCAAATTCTTGGACTTTTATATTAACGTTAGTATACAGTATAATAGTCCAAGGATTAAAGTGTTGATAAAATAAGATTATGAAAAGAAAAATAGCTTGCGATATACTACCAACATCTTTCACATAATCAAAGACAAATCAAGAAGCATTTGAATATTAATTGAGGGAGCGAATTTACCAAATTACAACAAACATATATAAACGTGTAAGAGATAGAAGAAACTGATTGTTAAAGGCCGTACAGTGACCTATAGTTGTTAATTTCTGTATCATTTTGATCTCTTGTGGAGAGTTGTCTCATTGGCAATCATACCACATCTTCTTTTTACATATTTAAATCATTTTACAAGACATCAAATTGTCATTTTGTGCTATTAATATTTGTTGCAAACAATTCTTCGCAAAAATTTTAAATTGTTCATGTATCTAAAATTTTGTTTTAATTCAATGGAATTTTGCATTTGCACCGGCTTGAAAAAATAAAACCATATAAAGAAGCAACTTCGAACATCTCTTTACTTTAAGCGGCATTTTCACATGAGTAGAATATAAGGTCAACGTTTGAAAATTTCCGTGGAACAACGTCAAAATCGTCGTTTTATTAGGAACGTCGTGTAACGCTGAGTGGCACCAATACCGTGCGTAACGTCATTACATATTATACTTAATAATTATTTACAAATTAAGACAGCGTAAAAATAAAATAATAACATTAATAATAATTACTATTTAACGGTAGAGCTCTGAAATTAACGGGGACTACTATGTTATTAGTATGATAGTCCCAGCAATTTAACAAATTGATCATCAAAAGGACGGTTGTGCAATTGTGGTCCAGGGACTTGCCGGTACGTCTAAAACCCACCCAGGCCGCTTTGGTGCACTAAGCCCTAAGACATTTATGGAACACTACAGCGAACTTTCTAGACAAATTTGATATTGTCAGATAAAAATAGCCAACGCTTATATTGAAGAATAAACAAGTCATGAAAGAAATATTACTATACATTGTACGGACATTTTGACTAATTCACTAGCTTTGATACAGCGGAAGCAAAAACATCGAGCGTAGCAAAGATAAAAAAAATAATAATGCTAAAATTATGTATTTTTAAATCAAAGGACAAAGCGTACGCAATGTCACCCGGAATCCGAATCTGACTGACTAGCAAATTACTACAAAATTAAACCAAAAAAAAAAGGAACAACGTATGTTAGAATCAGGAAAAAATGGATTTAGATTAGATTTGTGATCATTGGAATTTATTAAGACTTTTTAAAATATCTATTTCTAGGAACTTTTTTTATATCGAAATTAATAAAGTTCATATATAAGTCATGATGTGGTACAGCTCACACCGATAAATATATTACGGCATATTCATATAAAATTACAAATAAACCTTTCAATAATGAATTCTTATAAGCTGATGTTAAAGCTCATAATATAAGAGATATGGGATATAATTCAATTTGACGGCAACCAAACGACAAAAACACTATAGATAAATCAAGACCGCATGTTTAGTCTTCAACAAGAAACATGTGTCTACACGAAATGCCAAGCTCTAAATCGTCATGAACTTGTAGATACAATATTAAAAAAAAACAATATTAAAGTCTAAATAATATAAATATTCATTATTCACACATATTCTAGATTTTCTAAATCGTTTGAGACACGTATGCAACGCCCATGTATTTTCCGTTCACATAATGTTTTGACGGTTTTCCTTTTTTATTTATAACGTCCTACAAACATTGCTCAGACTAGACAGCATGAAAGACTAATTTTAAAACACTTTTATAAGTCAGCGTATAGGTTTATTCCTTGAATGCCAACACCCTTTGATCAACCGACAATTTACCTATAAATAATGTTGGCTTTCGAGGAATAGGTGCAAAAAGTTATCACAACACGAGAGCATGCTTATCAAAAATGGACATTTAGAGGTATAGGGGGAGGGTTGAGATCTCACAAACATGTTTAACCCCGCCGCATTTTTGCGCCTGTCCCAAGTCAGGAGCCTCTGGCCTTTCTTAGTCTTGTATTATTTTATTTTAGTTTCTTGTGTACAATTTGGAAATTAGTATGGCGTTCATTATCACTGAACTAGTATATATTTGTTTAGGAGCCAGCTGAAGGACGCCTCCGGTGCGGGAATTTCTCGCTACATTGAAGACCTGTTGGTGACCTTTTGCTGTTTTTTTATTTGGTCGGGTTGTTGTCTCTTTGACACATTCCCCATTTCCATTCTCAATTTTATTTAATTCGAATTGAATTCGAATCGAATGCGAATCGAATTCGCTAATCGCGTACATACACGCTTCTTTTTTATTCGAATTAAATGTCCGTGTGAACGAGGCATAATTAAACAGATAGTTAAAATCTAATTCATGTTTGTTACGTTGTTGAATTTTTTTTCTGATGATACTACTTGAACGAATATGGATTCTCCTAAAATTAAACTTTGAAAAGTGTTGCATCACATGTGCATATTGTGAGAAATTCCAGTTTACACAAATGTGAAGCCTCTTTGGACTTTGAAGGTTTTTTTCAATATTTCTATAGTTGTGTGTGCTGTAACATCCTACCATATTACTTGATTAAATTTCTTGAAACTTTGTATCACGTGTTAGAATACTATTGATGTATTATGTTCAGTTTGTAATAATACTACACACTTTTTTGCAAGTGATTCATAAAATGATACTGGTAAGGGGTTTATCGTGTTCGCAAATCATCGGTGTTCTTATAAAACAAAGTAATGTAGTTTGATTGGAATTGAGACAAATTTCCACAAGAGACCAAAATAAATCTCTAATATCCTCTTTTAGTTTGAAATAATTATATTTAACTAAATATAAATGTTATATTTATATATATGTCTTATGTTAATAAAACTTGTTCATTCCCAAATTTATTTATTTTTTAATAAATAGTAACAAAAATCATTTTCTTTCTATCTTTATATTCATAATTATTTAACCCTTAAATTTTGCTACTTTTCTTATCAAAATGGGATAAAATGTTACAATTTCATCAAGTTCACTAATTATTTTTTAAAGTTAAATACTTATAAAAACAGAAATATTTTTGTTGGCATTCAAGGAATAGGTAACATATAAAATGTTGGCATTCGAGGAAGACACCAGCGTAAACACGGTGTTTTTTTTAACAAATCGATAATTTCGTTGCCCAGGGATATGAATTTGACATTAAAAGTCCCTCAAACCTTTACAATACCCGGCCGTGTCATTTCCGTTTTAATAGATCGAGAACACGACCTTTTAGGATATGCATGAATTACCATACGTATGTCCGAGCATTTGTTATAATGTATTAACGTGTGACGTAATTTATTTTGAACTCTTTTTTTGGGGCGCTTTTTTTACCAATCCACTTAACAAGAAACAATGCATGATGGGCTACAACATGTTTACAATCAAACGAAAACAAGTGTTATTTACTGAAATACAACACATTTATTCATGCTTTGCGGTATTATCAATTTCGCTTAGATTTTTTTTTGTATCCATATTTATATCTTGTGATATGAAGTATTCTTTCAATGCTCAGATTAACGAAGAATTATTTCTATGCAAAGAACAGAGTATTAAAAATAACCAAATAACCCGATATAAAGTCATTTCTGTATGATTGCTGATGACACAGAGATTTCGGGTATTCGTCCGCAAGACAGCAACGTAACGACAGTTTTAACACAAAGCCAATTATCTTTAAGACAAACTTACTAGTGTAAAGCTAACAGTCGGTGCTAACTTTCATAAAGACAGTTAAAAAAATTAGGGATCCTTGAATTTTGTGCTCGTAAACACAGGAAAGATTAAGAGGGGTTCAAATTTATATTGGGGTCACTAAATTTTCATCGCTTTTCACAAAATTGATTTTATGATATTGTACCCTTTTTTATGATGTAAAAAATAATTTAAATCGATAATTTATTTCTCTATAGGAAACAACAACGTATAATGATCAAGCGGGACAATTTAAAGCCGATTATACGTTATGTTTTCTTCTCATTATTGAAGGCATTGCGGTTGCCTATCATTACTTACATCCATGCACTTCATTTGAAACTTTAAAAAAATTTATTCACACAGAAATCACAGCTTATATTAGTGTGGGTGTAAGGGCAGGAAAGTTATATAAAATACAAAACTATTAAACCGTTGTTTTCCCCGTTTGAATGGTTTTACACTAGTAATCATGGGGCCCTTTATAGCTTGTTGTTCGTTGCTAGCCAAGGCTCCGTGTTGAAGGCTGTACATAAGCCTACCATGGTTTACTTTCATTAATTGTAATTTGGATGGAGAATTGTCTCATTGGCACTCACATCACATCTTCCTATATCTATTTTCTATACACCTTAAGGGCGTTAGCCTGAATGTGTGCGTCTTTCTTACGCCAAAATAATGCAGAACGACAAATTGAATTATTAAGGACAGGGATTGATTGAATGATTGATTGATTGTTTGTTGCTTAACGTCCAGTGGCAAATATTTCATGCATATTCAGGACGAGAACAAGTTCACAATATATACACTAGGTATGTTGATACGATAGAGGCCATCTGGGATGATGGTCAGGGAAATTTGGACTGCCACTGGAAAATGAGGATACCTTGTATAGGGACAGAAATTTTGTCTTGCAACAGGCCACCTACGGACCCCTCAAAAGAGTTGTTGCAAGGATTCTTAACGTGCAAAGAGCAAAGAGCGTTGCAGTCTCTTTACACGAGGCATCAGATTTCACGTCCCCCTTCTGACCGGACGTGACTGCGAACTTGATACATCCCGCACAGCCAAATGGACGCCCCATTTCGGCAAGCGTTTTACTGCCGGTCGGGAGAAGACTGGCCAAGTGACCATATTTCTATACCCCATTCACCCTAAAGGACAGGGGGTTTCAATACTAACGGATTCCCTGTTAAGAAAATGTAGGTGATCTTTCAGCAATTTGATAATATGCTATTGAAATGCATATCCAATTTATTTATCGACAACTTTATGTCAAAAAAAGGTAAATCATTTTGACAGAAAACAAAGACACTTTTCCTTGCATAATTTAATCTTAAATATTTAAAAATTGTTATAATAAATGGGTATTTTTTTTTAACATTTTGATCACAGCCAAATTTTGTACGGTGTGTAGAAATACCGCAAAGGACTTCTTAGTGCACTGAAGGACTATACAAATCATTGGTGCATTAAGAACAAAGTTTTTGCACTAAGGACATTAAAACGATGTTATTAGACCACAAACATGGATATGAGAAGATATAAGTATATAACTCATAAATATAAATTTGGGTATCAATATATATCATAATTTTGAAATTGACTTTCTTTTTTATCAGCGCATGCCATGTGACCGAAGGCTTATTGCAAATTCCCAAACATCAATGTTCAGTCAACCTTATCCAATAAACAATTGTCATTTGATCGTTACTAATTGATAAGTTTATGATAGTTGTAGAATAAACTTAATGATTTAGCGTAGTTTATTTTCAACTTGATGAAAGAATAATTTTATTTTATGTCCATCTTAACACCACAGGAGTTTACATTTGTACATACTTTCATAAGAGATTGATAGACATTAAGATGGGAAAATGTGGCATTCGTGGGGATCTTAAAAACCCGATTACATCATTATTATATTGTGTGGGAACGGAACTGTACGGTTTCTACATTTTCGACATTCGAAAATATAACAAGTTGCAACATGGAAAGTTTTCCAATAGTGAATCAAATGATACAATATAACGTTTCTTCTAGACATTCAAAACATTCTATATGTATATATGAACCAATCAAATAATAAACGACGTATGCATACAAACGTTTTTCGTCGAATGGAGGAGCTTTTAATATATCGATCAGAACTGTCACACAACAGCGATAAAAATGTCAATAATCATTGAAATACACATCGTTGAGTCCAGAAATTTGAAAAGTACTATTTCTAGATCTGATGTATGGTCTTACCTGTCTGAAAGTTTGAAAGCCATTGCACCAGTAGAGATTCACAAATTATATATTTTTCAATATCGGATAAATTAATTGACTGTACAATCGCTTACGAGTTTACTGTACTATCACTTGGGCCTTTCCTGTACAATCGCTTGTCCAACTTATCAAAGCTTATATTCAATAATGATGTGATATAATTTGCAATTATACAACTATCCATCAAATTAATTGGATGTACACATGTAAGCTATATTAGGCGACCATACCTTATAATCGGCTATATATATATATAAAAGGTCCCAACATAAACAAGTTTTGAACAATTAAATTCGAAAACTAACGGCATTATCTAGAAAAAACAACAATTTACAAAAACCAAAAATAAAATAATATGCCAGACATGAACCAACGGCAACCACTGAACTACAAGCCACTGACTTGGGATTTTCACAGAAAGAAGATGACGTGATAAGCATGCATGTGTGTGTACGCTCAACCTCCTAAACTGAAGTGGATGTAAGCAATTATAGGCAACAATCAGGCCTTCAAAAACGAGAAAACCCCTTCCATATAGTCGACCGATCACTAAAAGGCCCCGACTGGAAAATGTGATTTTTTTTAAACTCTAACCAGAGTGCATGTTTATCAGCTTACAGAACTTGAAAACCAAAAAAATCAGTTATAAATAAAAATACGGATAAACATTTTTTTAAGCTATCTTAATCATAAACAAGCTTCTGTCCTAGTTTATTAGAAATCCAGGATAGTTAAGAAAGTAATTTAAGTTTCAAACACTTTACCCACAGAGTAATTTTTTGTGGTTTGTAGATACAGATGGGTGCGGTCCTAACCTTGACAAAAGTTAACTTAGAGTTAACTTGTTGACTGCTTTTTAAGTTAACTTGAGAATTTTTAAGCAGACCAGCAAGTTAACTTCGTCTACGGTGGACCAGACCTACGGTCCGCTTTTTTATGACTGCTGCAGACCTATCGACGGGTCTGTTCCAGACCAGACCTGTGGACAAGTCTGCTTTTGACCAGTCCTGAGGACAGGTCTGCCCCAGACCAGACCTGTGGACAGGTCTGCTCCTGACCAGACCTGTGGACAGGTCTGCTCCTGACCAGACCTGTGGACAGGTCTGCTCCTGACCAGACCTGTGGACAGGTCTGCTTCTGACCAGACCTGTGGACAAGTCTGCTATTGACCAGACCTGGGGACATGTCTGCTTATGAAATGTTATCGTTTTTGCGACTTTTCATATCAGACTTGAGCTTTATTAAAATATGTATAAACAACATTCGCATTGTTCTTCCCAAGAAGGCCTCTGATAGCAAATTTCTTTACTCGCTATACTCTACTATAGACATTATTAATAACAACACAATTCTTTCTTTTTTTATTTTTATATATTCTTATAAACATTAGTCAATTACATAGAGCTATCATATTTTTTTTAATTGAAAGGCGGATAGAAATTAGGGTTATCCAACGCATCGGAACGACATTCATATATCATGGGATATCAACATCTTTGTCGACGTTACTTCGTTCCCCGTGATTTACCTGTCCCTTCATAATTTTTACTTTACGCATAAATTTATACATGCATGGATATTTCATTGTTATTCTACTTATTTGGATTGGATTTACTATTCTTTTTCCGCAGAATATTCTTACGAAAATTGTACAGTTGTACAGTGTCCGGATATGTACGATGTAGTAAAACTGCCAACAATCTCGCCAAATTCGTCAGATTTGTCGAGAGATTTGTACACATGAATGAAATAGTTGTCACTTGAAGTTGACGTTTAACTACAAACAAAATCAATCAACCGACATAATAGATTAACAGTATACTATTACCAGAAGAGAACCTCAAATACATTTTTTAGTAGATATCTCTAATGAATTCAGTCATGTCAGTGTTGGTACAAGTACTTGGATGATGCAGCCTAATAGTTTCGTTTTTACACACCCTAGTGACTGTTCAATATTATGAATACAGAGATGAAACGCTGACATTCTCAATGTATGCGGAAAAAAAATTGCATTAATTGTTTTCCTTATTGCTTACATTTGCCGTCCTACTAACATGGTCAAAGGAGTGCCAGGAGAAGACATAATTAGGTACCATCCCAACAGCGGTCATTTATTTTATACATTGAATCCAGACATCAAAAATATGGCTGATTTACTATGCGGATATATATAGATTTTTAAATTAAAGTGCACATATGCAGGTCAGTTTTTGGTCGATGCAGTCAAATAATTTTGTTGTATAAGTCAGCATGAGGTATCAAATCTACTGAAATTTTGTTACGTATCAATATTTTGAATAAAAGGAGGACATGCTGACATCCAAAATTAATGCGAACAAAAATTTCTTGTTATTATATTGCAATATTACTGTCCATTGTATTATACATTGAATCCTAACATAAAAAATATGGCTTATTTACTATGCAGGTATACATGGTATATAGATTTACAAATTAAAGTGCACATATGGTCAGTTTTGGTCAATGCGGTCAAATCATTTTGTTGTACAAGTCAGCATGAGGTATCAAAACTACTGAAATTTTGTTATGTATCAATATTTTGAATAAAAGGAGGACATGCTGGTACCCTAAATTTATGCGAACAAAAATTTGTTGTTCATGTTGTTATTGTATTGCAATATAGCTGTCCGTTGTATTATACATTGAATCGTGACATAAAAAAATATGGCTGATTTACTATGCAGGCATATATAGATTAACAAATTAAAGTGCACATATGGTCAGTTTTGGTCTTGGTCAATGCAGTCAAATTATTTCATTGTACAAGTCAGCATGAGGTATCAAAACTATTGAAATTTTGTTACCTATCATATATTTTGAATATAAGGAGAACATGCTGGCCCTCAAATTTATGCGAAACAAAAATTTGTTGTTATCAGCTGGTTATTGTATTGCAATATTGCAATCCATTGTATTATACATTGAATCCTGACATAAAAAATATGGCTGAATTACTATGCGGGTATATATGGCATGTATGGTATATAGATTTACAAATTTAAGTGGACATATGGTCAGTTTTGGTGGAAGCGCTCAAAATATTTTGTTGTACAAGTCAGCATGAGGTATCAAAACACTGTAATTTTGATACGTATCAATATTTTGAATAAAAAAAGGTCATTCTAGCACCCTAAATGTATGCAAACACAAATTTGTTGTTGTTGTATTGCAATATTGCTGTCCATTGTATTGTACATTGAATCCTAACACAAAAAATATGGCTGATTTACTATACAGGTATATAACTTTACAAATTAAAGTGTACATTTGGTCAGTTTAAGTTGATGCGGTCAAATAATTTTGTTGTACAAGTCAGCATGGTCAGCATGAGGTATCAAAACTACTGAAATTTTGTTACGTATCAATATTTTGAATTAAAGGAGGACATGCTGGCACCCTCAATTTATGCGAACACAAATTTGTTGTTATTGTATTGCAATATTGCTGTCCATTGTATTATACATTGAATCCTGACATAAAAAATATGGCTGATTTACTATGCAGGTATATAGATTTACAAATTAAAGTGCACATTTGGTCAGTTTAAGTTGATGCGGTCAAATAATTTTGCCGGACAAGTCAGCATGAGGTATCAAAACTACTGTAATTTTGTTACGTATTAATATTTTGAATAAAAGGATGACCTGCTGTCAACCTTAATTTATGCGAACAAAAATTTGTTGTTATTGTATTACAATATTGCTGTCCATTGTATAATACATGTACATTGAATCCTGACATAAACAATATAGCTGAATAACTATGCTGGTATATAGATTTAGAAATTAAAGTGCACAAATTGTCAGTTTTAGTTGATGCAGTCAAATAATTTTGTTGTACAAGTCAGCATGAGGCAAAACTACTGAAATTTTGTTACGTATCAAAATTTTGGAATGAAAGGAGGACATGAAGGCACCCTAAATTTATGCGAACAAAAATTTGAAAAAAATTGCTGATTTAGTATGCTGGTATATAGATTTATGAATAAAAGTGCTCACATGGTCAGTTTTGGTCAACACGGTCAAATAATTTTGTTGCACAAGTCAGCAAGAGGTATCAAAACTACTGAAATTTTGTTACGTATCAATATTTTGAATAAAAGGAGGACATATGCTGGCACCCTAAATTTATGCAAACAAAAAATTGTTGTTATTGTATAGCAATATTGCTGTCCATTGTAATATACATTGAATCCTGACATAACAAATATGGCTGATTTACTATGCTGGTATATAGATTTACAAATTAAAGTGCACATATGGTCAGTTTTAGTTGATGCAGTCAAATAATTTTGTTGTACAAGTCAATATGAGGTATCAAAACTACTGAAATTTTGTTACGTATCAAAATTTTGAATAAAAGGAGGACATGCTGGCACCCTAAATTTATGCGAACAAAAATTTGAAAAAATATGGCTGATTTACTATGCGGGTATATAGATTTATAAAAAAAAAGTGCACACATGGTCAGTTTTGGTCAACACGGTCAAATAATTTTGTTGCACAAGTCAGCAAGAGGTATTAAAACTACTGAAATTTTGTTACGTATCAATATTTTGAATAAAAGGAGGACATATGCTGGCACCCTAAATTTATGCAAACAAAAAATTGTTGTTATTGTATAGCAATATTGCTGTCCATTGTAATATACATTGAATCCTGACATAACAAATATGGCTGATTAACTATGCTGGTATATAGATTTACAAATTAAAGTGCACATATGGTCAGTTTTAGTTGATGCAGTCAAATAATTTTGTCGTACAAGTCAGTATGAGGTATCAAAACTACTGAAATTTTGTCACGTATCAAAATTTTGAATAAAAGGAGGACATGCTGGTACCCTAAATTTATGCGAACAAAAATTTGAAAAAATATGGCTGATTTACTATGCGGGTATATAGATTTATAAAAAAAAGTGCACACATGGTCAGTTTTGGTCAATACCGTCAAATAATTTTGTTGCACAAGTCAGCAAGAGGTATCAAAACTACTGAAATTTTGTTACGTATCAATATTTTGAATAAAAGGAGGACATATGCTGGCACCCTAAATTCATGCAAACAAAAAATTGTTGTTATTGTATAGCAATATTGCTGTCCATTGTAATATACATTGAATCCTGACATAACAAATATGGATGATTTACTATGCTGGTATATAGATTTACAAATTAAAGTGCACATATGGTCAGTTTTAGTTGATGCAGTCAAATAATTTTGTTGTACAAGTCAGTATGAGGTATCAAAACTACTGAAATTTTGTTACCTATCAAAATTTTGAATAAAAGGAGGACATGCTGGTACCCTAAATTTATGCGAACAAAAATTTGAAAAAATATGGCTGATTTACTATGCGGGTATATAGATTTATAAAAAAAAGTGCACACATGGTCAGTTTTGGTCAACACGGTCAAATAATTTTGTTTAACAAGTCAGCAAGAGGTATCAAAACTACTGAAATTTTGTTACGTATCAATATTTTGAATAAAAGGAGGACATATGCTGGCACCCTAAATTTTATGCAAACAAAAAATTGTTGTTATTGTATAGCAATATTGCTGTCCATTGTAATATACATTGAATCCTGACATAACAAATATGGCTGATTTACTATGCTGGTATATAGATTTACAAATTAAAGTGCACATATGGTCAGTTTTAGTTGATGCAATCAAATGTATCAAAATTTTGAATAAAAGGAGAACATATGCTGGCACCCTAAATTCATGCAAACAAAAAATTGTTGTTATTGTATAGCAATATTGCTGTCCATTGTAATATACATTGAATCCTGACATAACAAATATGGATGATTTACTATGCTGGTATATAGATTTACAAATTAAAGTGCACATATGGTCAGTTTTAGTTGATGCAGTCAAATAATTTTGTTGTACAAGTCAATATGAGGTATCAAAACTACTGAAATTTTGTTACGTATCAAAATTTTTAATAAAAGGAGGACATGCTGGCACCCTAAATTTATGCGAACAAAAATTTGAAAAAATATGGCTGATTTACTATGCGGGTATATAGATTTATAAAAAAAAGTGCACACATGGTCAGTTTTGGTCAACACGGTCAAATAATTTTGTTGCACAAGTCAGCAAGAGGTATCAAAACTACTGAAATTTTGTTACGTATCAATATTTTGAATAAAAGGAGGACATATGGTGGCACCCTAAATTCATGCAAACAAAAAATTGTTGTTATTGTATAGCAATATTGCTGTCCATTGTAATATACATTGAATCCTGACATAACAAATATGGATGATTTACTATGCTGGTATATAGATTTACAAATTAAAGTGCACATATGGTCAGTTTTAGTTGATGCAGTCAAATAATTTTGTTGTACAAGTCAGTATGAGGTATCAAAACTACTGAAATTTTGTTACGTATCAAAATTTTGAATAAAAGGAGGACATGCTGGTACCCTAAATTTATGCGAACAAAAATTTGAAAAAAATGGCTGATTTACTATGCGGGTATATAGATTTATAAAAAAAAGTGCACACATGGTCAGTTTTGGTCAACACGGTCAAATAATTGTGTTGTACAAGTCAGCATGAGGTATCAAAACGTAACTAAATTTTTTTATGCATCAATATTTTGAATAAAAGGAGGACATGCTGGCACCCTAAATTTATGCGAACAAAAATTTGTAGTCATGTGTTAAAATGATGCTTTCCTCTAAAATACGTCCTTTCATATATACATATAAATAAAGTGCAAATATGGTTGAATTTGATAGGTATTGGAATATATATTCAGTGCCCGTTATCATTGTAACCAAGATCGTTTTTTAATTTATAGATTGGCAGATCTCAGATAAATATGTGTTTCAAGCAATGTTTTATGCGAACTTTATTTTCAAATATTTGTATTAAATCCTGTTTATATAACGGAAGTATTAGTTTGACTTTATTTTCGATGTTTATACTACGAAACAAAGATATTAAAAAATATTTTAAAAAAATCGACGTAGAGCGGTCCTGGTTATAAGTTAACTTTATAGTGTTGAGCAGACCAGTGCAAAAGTTAACTTGGGAACAGGTCTGGTTTCGATAGGATTTGTCAAAGCAAAAGTTAACTTTGTGGCAGGACTGGTCTCGAAGTTAACTTATGTTAACTTTATGGCAGGACAGGTTTCGAAGTTAACTTATGTTAACTTTACGGCAGGACTGGTTAGAAGTTAACTTATATCAATAGCGGACCTGTTTCGAAGTTAACTTTTTGGCAGACATAAAAACAGTCCTAGGACCAAGTCCGCTTTTCAAGTTAACTAGATTTTGGTCCTAGGACTGGTCAGAGCAGTCCTAAATTTGGTCACAGGTTAACTTTGACCAGTCCAAATGACTGGTTATCAAGTTAACTTGCTGTACAGGTTAGGACTGCACCCATCTGTAGCTATTGCAACAAAAGTCGGAAGGCTCAACAAAAATGTAATAAACTATTATACTTTGCGAAATATGTGTATCTTCTATTATATCAGTATGTGTTGGTTAAAATAAAATCTCTATACATTTTTTACTATTTCAAAATATCTTTATAAAACATTTCAACAGAACTTAAAAAAGTGAACTTACGGAACAAGCAAACGAACTTAAAAGAAACAAAAATAAGAAGAAAATACACTCTTACATAGAAGTAAAAACTATAACAGTCAGAAAAGCAAAATAGATATGACAGTAATAACTATACCATAAAAAAACTAAGAACAACATGAAATAACATAATATATACATTCTTTATAAGTATACTAGTGTATTCAAAACGGGTCAAGGTTGAATGAACATGAATTTCTATATATTACTGTCAACTGAGTGTGGCGCGTGTCGATAAAATATAAAATAACTTTCTAAATGTGATTATAAAATTGTTTATTTTTAAAACGTTGACTTATATATGCAATGCCTTTTGTGTCAATTGTATCATTCCATCAGGTCCTTTAGTGCAATTTTTGTTCTAAGTGCACTAAGGGGGACTTTTGCGGTATTTTAACGGACACCCCAAAAAAGAATTAAAGGACAAAACGTTAATTTGTGGATTTTTTTTCGGAAAATATTTCATTTGTCAAATATTTGAGAACAAATCTATTCTTTTTCAATTCAATACATTTTAGGTAAACACTTAGAGTTACACATACACGACCCTACATTTTTGATAGAAAAAAATGCATTTTCAATATCGTATAATCTTTTTAACTATATTAAATTTGCGGTTTTGTGATATGTGCATGTAGTTTGAACAACGTCGTCAATAGTGTTTGAAAGAAGCTATAAAACATGATTTAAAACCTTATACACCACATACGGAGGTACATGTATGATACCATTACGAGTGAACGTATGATATAAATGTGAAATAGCCATTGTAATTGCCACGTTATTTTATGGATCGTTCATTTTATAACCTTTAGATTATTAACAAGTGCCATCGAACTTAATCTTTATAGACAGTATATTCAACGCATACATACGCTAATTTTACAGTTTAGAGGTAGAAGACGAAGAAGAATTATTTATAATAGTGCAATCTGAACAAGCAAATAAATAAATACATATTTATATTTATATTAAACAAGTTTTTTATTCAAATGAAAGATAGGATAAGCGCATTTACAAACAAATGTACATATACTCAATGCTACACTTAAATTTAGGTCATACATATGTATTGTTTAAATCTATGAGGATCTTGACGTGGTCCTTCATTTCTGTTTTTATTATAATTTTATCGGTTTATTCCCGATTGTCCCACTTTTTAAAATTTTAGAGTTCTGATTGTCCCACATGAAAAGTTCTGATTGTCCCACATTATTTTATGTAGTAAAATGTTCTTAGATAAACAAGGTAACTGTTGTTTGTTTTGCTAAATAAACAAGAATTAATTATTGCACATTTAATATTAATTTTATAAAAGTATAAAAAAAATGTTTTTTAAATCATTAGGTTGATACACTTTTGATTAAAAACATATAATATTTCTGATTTATGAAATAGATCTTTTAAGGTCTTGAATTAAACTTTTTTTCTGAACCTGATTTTTGGGTTTATATATGAATCTAGAAAAATAATTGGTGACGAAAATCATATGGTGGTGCACTTATTTTTGCTACAGCCATTTGAAAGTACCCAATTCTGATAATTTTGTCAGTTTTCATCAAATGTTATCCATTTTTGGGCTATTATCATGAAAAAAATCACAGTTTCACAATTAAACTTTATTTTTTTTATACTTTCAATAAAGATAGGTTGGACCAATCTGAATAGATCTAACTTAAAAAAAAAAACCTTGAAGTAGGTGTTAATATAAGAAAGTTTTATAAAATTTTATTGCTTTTTTGTGTCAAATTGACCATTCTATTGACTATTCTGAATCACTATTGACCATTCTGTCAATTTGTCAATTTGTCAATTTTGGAATTTTCTCTTTTTTTAGAACACAAATCTTATTATTTCAACTTCTTTGTTATAATTGATTGAAAAAATACATATTTGAAAAATTTGAAAGATTTTTCTTTTATATGGGATGCACATGCTTCTGGTAAAAATCATTTCTTGTACCCCTATAATGATGGAAAATTGTATGTTGGAAAAGGAAAATAAAATAAAGTAAATTTTCATAAATAAACTAATAAATAAAATAAAATGGAATTATATTGCATTGCTTAAGCTCTAAGACAAAGTAGGTGATGTAAGATTAAGTTATAAATAGTTTCGTCTTTTTATAAATAATATAGTTAATCTCATTTCTAGAGTTCTTTTGATCATAGCTATTAATCTGACGTTGAGAAATAAATTAAATAAACTGTCATCTTTTTAAAAGAATAAAAATGTTTGTAATTTGCCGTAGGAAAATAAACCTAAAGTGTTTCTATAGTCCACTAAATAATTCTGTAAAGTAAGTAAAGGTTTTGATAATCCTTTAATTGCTTTTACGTAACTAAATGAAATATAATATATATGTCAATCATATAAATCTATAACATAAAAAGAGAATAGTTGACCAATAAAAAGTAACTTTAGAAAATTCAAAATTGACGCTTAAATTTCATAGGTGAATAAAATAATTCCAATCAGCACGTGATGTTGGGGTTAAAAAGGGGAGACCGCAAACTCCCAACATCACATATCACACTTCAATATAGATAGCTGTTTTGGAATAAATAATTGAATCATCATTGTATTTTATTCACCAGGTATGTAAATTGTTTAAGTGTAAACTATTTTAAATTGTATTTTAAAAGTAAGAATTTAGTTTCTGATTTAATAACTTAGTTTCGTATTTAAAACTTAACTTAAATTTATAAAAGATTTTCATTAACAGAAATAAGTTAAAACAAATTTAACTATTTGATCACATATCACACTTCAATATAGATAGCTGTTTTGGAATAAATAATTGAAACATCATTGTATTTTATTCACCAGCGCCGGCCTCGAAAGGAGAAAGTGTCCGAGATGAGGGACACGCCAGAAGAAGGCATAACATAGACCCGAACATGAGCGAGTTAGTATTCCCCAGATTACCGAGTGAAAATATTGTCCGAAGCCTCATTATGATTCCTATAGAGACGCTAAACCCTTGAAAGATGTCAGTCCCGAATACAGTATACGCGAGAAAAGTCTATAGTGAAAGATGTCAGTCCGTCCCTATATTACAGTATTATTAATCGTTTTGGAGGGAAAGGGGAGACAACCCGACAGTGCAGCGATTCTTCCCCCTTTTCCTGCATTACAGATGGTGGAGCAAGAGGAAAGATTCTTGGTACCTCAAAACTCAAAAACCGGCATTTGGAACTAAATATTGCAAAGAACCAAACTTAAGTGAAAATTTACAAAGGAAGTCTATTTGTAGTTTTTGACAAGAAAGTGTGTAATGAACCATAAAATTGGAAGTTTCTTAAAAGTTTGAACCTGGAACATTATACCTGTTTTATTTGGATAAGCTTTTCGGAACCTATCGTTATCCAAATTTGTGGAGAAGACATGGAGAAAAATTGGACTAAAATCAAAACTATCGGACCATTGTGATTATGTTTTCAAAATATTGTATGAAATGATGTTGTATATATATGTAAATATTTTGTGAGTATTGATATGTGTGATTTGTTAAAAAAAAAGAGTTGCTAAATTTAAAAATAATTCAAATTCTTGAAGAAGACTAAGTAAGTCAAACTAATGGAAAATGATTATAAATAATATGATTTAACGTAATTTAAGCGAAAATAGTTTAAAAAAATAGGTTTTACAAATGCATAAAAAAAATCTGAATATGAGTTTAAAGAAAAGTTTTAAATTTTGTTTTAAATCATAAATAGGTTTGTAAGAAAGGACATATATGCTTTTTAAACAACTTTTGAGATTAGTTAGAGCAATAATAATCAACAAAGTAAATTAAATGAGTAAATTATAAGGTGAAGTTCAAATTCCTTTTACTTAATGGGCAAACGTTGATTTGCAAAATCCTTTTGTATAAGTGAATACTGAGCAGAGATTAGAAAAACGCCATAAAAAAAAGAAATGATTGAAAATATAAGTAAATAAAAAATCCTAAAATGAATAAATGTGTTGAGAAGAAGGAAAAACAAGGAAGGCAAATAATGTTACAGTAATGGTCGTTGATAAATAATGAAAGTACAAAGATCCGTACATGAAAATATGAAATAGAACATTGAAGAATTAAAATGTAATATTATTTGGAAGTTAAAGTTCAGGCGGTTAATATTCATTAAACTGTGAAGGATTAAAAGAAATGCCTCTGTTTAGATGAGAACCATAAAATAATGCCTCAAATTTTAACTTACAAAAGATAAAAGTACATAAATTAAACATCTGATAGAAAATTTGAATAAATGTGAAAGTTTGGCATTGTGTTTTGCAGCGATTATTTTAATGTTGAGTTAAAATTAATATGTAAATTTCCCTTTAAGAGGAATAAAGGTTGTTTGAGTCGTAAGAATTTGTGGGTATTCATGACACCCTTAAAATTAGTGCTATGTATGGATTCGCCATCCATATAAAAACGTGACTTAAGCTAACATGAATAATTCTTAAAGATTAATTTTGATATAAATTGAAAAACTTAATAAGTAATCAAAATGTTGTAGAGTAATTATACACTTTGTTTAAAACTTGTCTAAAATAAGAACTAAAGCAGTATAGTAGTAGTTAAAAAAAAAAAGTATTTAAGTCATGTACTTTGAGGGTATGACTCACGATAGAATTTGGAGTCGGAGCAAACTACCAAAGAAAACGCGCATACGCCGAAAAATGGGTATGACACCAAGGTAGATTTGGAGTTCGAGCAAACTATCAGGAATGTGGGCTTATCACCTAGTAATTTGATTAAATACATAGAGGATAAAAACTGCTTAAATATGAGAAAAACAAATTGAACAAAGAACGCCATTATGCCTGTTAAATAGATCAACACCGTTGAAAGAAAAAAAAATTGAATATATCTTCAAAATATAAAGCTTTGAAAAATCTTGTCCTTTGAACAATGTTTTAAAATATAATTAGTTAGATCGTGATTTACTTAAAAGCTTTAAACAATAAAATGTATGAAAAATTGATAATGCTAAATAAACTGATAAATAAAATTGCAGGAGCAATTTTTTTTCGAACAACAGGGATATATAATGATGGAAAATTGTATGTTGGAAAAGGAAAATAAAATAAAGTAAATTTTCATAAATAAACTAATAAATAAAATAAAATGGAATTATATTGCATTGCTTAAGCTCTAAGACAAAGTAGGTGATGTAAGATTAAGTTATAAATAGTTTCGTCTTTTTATAAATAATATAGTTAATCTCATTTCTAGAGTTCTTTTGATCATAGCTATTAATCTGACGTTGAGAAATAAATTAAATAAACTGTCATCTTTTTAAAAGAATAAAAATGTTTGTAATTTGCCGTAGGAAAATAAACCTAAAGTGTTTCTATAGTCCACTAAATAATTCTGTAAAGTAAGTAAAGGTTTTGATAATCCTTTAATTGCTTTTACGTAACTAAATGAAATATAATATATATGTCAATCATATAAATCTATAACATAAAAAGAGAATAGTTGACCAATAAAAAGTAACTTTAGAAAATTCAAAATTGACGCTTAAATTTCATAGGTGAATAAAATAATTCCAATCAGCACGTGATGTTGGGGTTAAAAAGGGGAGACCGCAAACTCCCAACATCACATATCACACTTCAATATAGATAGCTGTTTTGGAATAAATAATTGAATCATCATTGTATTTTATTCACCAGGTATGTAAATTGTTTAAGTGTAAACTATTTTAAATTGTATTTTAAAAGTAAGAATTTAGTTTCTGATTTAATAACTTAGTTTCGTATTTAAAACTTAACTTAAATTTATAAAAGATTTTCATTAACAGAAATAAGTTAAAACAAATTTAACTATTTGATCACATATCACACTTCAATATAGATAGCTGTTTTGGAATAAATAATTGAAACATCATTGTATTTTATTCACCAGCGCCGGCCTCGAAAGGAGAAAGTGTCCGAGATGAGGGACACGCCAGAAGAAGGCATAACATAGACCCGAACATGAGCGAGTTAGTATTCCCCAGATTACCGAGTGAAAATATTGTCCGAAGCCTCATTATGATTCCTATAGAGACGCTAAACCCTTGAAAGATGTCAGTCCCGAATACAGTATACGCGAGAAAAGTCTATAGTGAAAGATGTCAGTCCGTCCCTATATTACAGTATTATTAATCGTTTTGGAGGGAAAGGGGAGACAACCCGACAGTGCAGCGATTCTTCCCCCTTTTCCTGCATTACACCCCCATCCATTTTCTCTAAATTTGCTGCTGTCTAGAACTTTTCCAGATCAGCCTTTCAAAGAATCACTATTAAAGGTTGCTTTTCCAATTTTCCCATTGTGTTTGCAGTCAACAGGACTCTTCACCAATTATAAAGAAGAGCAAGACTTCCATAAGAAATAAGAAGATGTGGTATGATTGTCAATGAGACAACTCTCCCAAAGAGACCAAATGACACAGAAATTAACAACTATAGGTCACCATACGGCCTTCAACAATGAGCAAATCCCATACCACATAGCTACAAAAGGCCCCAAAATTACTAATGTAAAACGAGAAAACTAATGGCATAATTCATGTACAAAATAATGAACGAAAAACAAATATGTTACACGGCAACAAACGACAACCACTGACTTACAGGCTCCTGGCTTGGGACATAACCACAACAAAGACACTAAGTACAGATCTGAGAGTACTCACAGTACTGACTGCTAGTTCAAAGCCAATAAAAATATGGATCTTAGACTAAAAAAAAAAGTTTTTTTAAAAGACTTCATATTATATCATATGATACTTCAATTGTACCTACTATGAGCAAAATAAAATATGTAAATATTATTATTTGTTCTTATTTTGTTCATATTTTATAAGTTACATTGATTAGTAACCTTTGATTAACTGCAACACGCTATAAAAACAAATTAATCATTATAAAAACAGTTCCCAATTGTCCCACATTTAAACTTCCCAATTGTCCCACAAACATATTCCCGATTGTCCCACAAGATTTCATTACCTTTTTACCTGTAATTTCAAAAAGTGGGACAATCGGGAAGACACCGTTTTATCACTCTCACTTCACGGCCTAAGAGCAGTTTCAGAAGCTTAGTTCAAACGGAGACACGGTTCCTTGATGCGGCCTAAAGAGGATAACGAAATTAACTATATAAATGATCTTACATATAAAATATTTGTATTTTGCGTTATTGATCGTTCCTGATGAAGTAAAATCCAGAAACGTGAATTGGACGTATGAAATTTATAAGATAAGATAAGATAAGATAATTTTATTAACCAATCAAGGTGCCAAAAATTTGAGCTATACAATCAAATGAATGAATTCCTTTTTTTTTTTTAAATAATATCAACGAATGATTTTATGTTTCATAATTAAAAATAATATACTTTTTTTATTTTAGCATTTATAATACAATGTATCTTCCACATAAAAGGGCGTAACTCCTAATATCATTCTGACACACTAAACGGATCTTGACCCGATCTGAAACTTTTAAACGTTACTTTTTATGATTTGTCTAGGTTTGTCCAAAACAGTCTTAACAGACTGGATTTAACGCTAGAGCATATCAAAAGGCGTAAGAGAATGCCGACTAATAGCCAGTCAAGATCGTTTAACTAAACCTACCCGTTGTTATCGCAAACTAAAATTTATCTCATATATACAGGATACATGTTCATTTATTACAAGAATTTTTGTACGTCAAGGTGTATGATAGCACGATAATATACGAATCGTAACAACGCTTCAATATGCTCGTCTACTATATGCTCTTCCACAATTTACGCCTGTTTTGCTCCAGCGACCGGTATTACAGTTTAACATAGTTTAAAAGCTCATTGATCTGTTACTTTATTTACAATTTTGAGCAAGACTTAACTGTTTATTATTAAAATTCAACAAATGTCAACATTATCTTCATCAATTTTATTATTTAACAAAACATTGTTTTTCATTACAAGCAATTTCATATATTAATATACAGCTAGTGAATATTTGTTGTCTACCGAAAATATAAGATTTAAATTATATACGCATTCAATAATTTCTGTGATGTTACTTTTATTTCCGTTACATATCTAATTTACGAGTACAAAATAGTAAAACAGAAAAATAGAAACGATAAATATTCAGGAATACCTAAAGTTTCGTAAGCAATTGCAAGGTATCACACGTTACTTAGATTCCACGAGTTTTCATAGCAATTAGCAATTTTTAAAACGAATATGTGAGATAAAGATCTACTGCATTTTGGCAAATTCAAATTATGTTATACTACTATTTTATTTTCAACAGATTCACATTTCTTAAACCGTGCATCAATATTTTAATGTGTTTATCTGTTTTCTTTTATTCATTTGTTAAAAATTGTGAAGCATGCGACTTAACTGAGAATACACGCATATAACTAAATTCGATTAAATTTGATGAAAAAAAAAGATAAATAAATGAAGTTTGTCTTGCTTGAGTGATTTACCTGTACAAAGCTCGGGTCTCAACGATGTTTAAAACGAATTGATGCCAGTTTGAAATAGTTTAACGGGGGCGTGGCCTAATAGTTTGACGTACATTACCAGCAACTTGATTTTAATTGATTCACCGCAAAGAAATCTATTTGACTGGCGTTAAAATGAATTGAAATGAATTGAAATGAATTAAAAATATTTTTTAATTTTTGTCAATCTTTATCAAATAACAATTAATCTCATTTAAATAGCGTTAACACGTTTTTGTCCGTTCAAGCTAAATTCGGGTTACTAGTGCTAAAATGTGTTGTGTATAACTATATAAGTACAGTAGACTAATTCATCTTCTATACGACTGAAATAATTATTATAGTCAATACACATTTTTTTGTTTCTGTATAATTAATGAATCCTCCTGATCATCTTTCTTCCTTAAGCATGTAGTAATCTTCATCATAATTTTATGTTGAGGACTATATAGACATAAAACTTGTTTGATTGGACCGTATGCTAAGAGCCGGCCACCTACAGAGCCAGAATCATCTCATTTATACCGGTTAAAACCGGTTGTTGTTTCTCTGCACGGACATAATTCTTGCACGTGCACAAACAAACAAAAAATGCTACTGCAATTATATACAGTCATATTTGTTTGTATTCCTCTATAATTTTTTTTATAGTTTAACATCCCATAATTCTTAATTCCTTATATTTAAGCAGCCGTATATTTCTCTATTCGATATATTTTACCAGTCCCTATTTCACTATTCTTTATATTTATTTTGGTCATATTTCTTTATTCTTTATTTTTCTCGCCCATATCATTCTTTATTTATTTTTTCGTCCATTATTCTCTATTCTGTAAACCCAATCCAAACTCCTTGTATATAAATATTGATTGATTAAATATATTATCCGTGTATTTTTGAAGATAAAAACCAACTACGACCGTGGAACTTTCAAATATACAGATAAGATTATGTTAAATGAGAAACAATTTTAAATGACCAGACGTGGTTTTAGTTAATCATTTGGGTTGAAATCCTAATCATATGATAGTAATTATATGTGGTTGAAATGAGTTGGAATGCAATACTACTGAATGTTTACGGTTGTCATGCTTATCTAAAAGATAAAGATGATTATTTAATGTCACAGACTATATTTTTATAATTGATGTCCGTTAATTAGAACCAAATAAAAAAGTGTACACCTGTAAACATGTTATTGAAAGAAAGTGTAAAGATACTTATTTTTAATCACCAGATGTGCTTTATCTCTTAATCTAATTATTTGAGATGTCATGTTAATCAGGACCATAGGATATTAATTAAGTGGTTCAAATAAGTCGGAAAGCTACGGACGCCCATAGGACCTCCCACAAATATAATTTGAATTCGAAATTACGAATTTAAATCGTTATTACGAATTTTATAATCGTTATAACAGCTTAAATTTGTGACAACGAATTGGTGGAAATCGTTATATCAGATTTTGTAATTCGCTACGAATTATTACGAATACAATTCGTTATCACAATTTTTTGTAATGTGTGCTAACGAATCAAAATCGTTATAACGAATTGTATAATTGGTTATTACGGAACAAATTCGTGATTACGAATTTGTGGAATTTGTTATCACATTTTTTTTATGTAAATTGTGATTCCAGATTAAAAACATGTTCACCTAAATTTGAACAAGCTCACCTGGCACACAGGGTTAAGTGAGCTTTTCTCTCTTTACTGAAACCTTTTAGTTTTAACGATTTCTATTTTAAAAATTAGCAAAATTGATTGGACACTTAATTTGGTTGTGTGTTGGTTTTGTTTTGTTTTTGTAAATTAGCGCTGAATGGGCACAACTTCAGAACGGTAAAAGTGACGTCACCCAATTTCAAACTTGATCATCAGTGTTTTGTGTTAATAAAAATTGTGTATTAGTTCAATAACATTTGGTTGAGGCAAACTAAATATAGAGAGCAAAAATTACAGAATAAGCACTACGTCTTTGACCATTTGTAAAGGGGCATAACTCACGAACTATAAAAGAGACGCCATTCAATTTCAAATTTGATCTGTGTGTTTTAGTAATTGGCATAGTGTATAAGTTGAATTTATAACATATGGTTGAGGCAAACGGAAACCATTTCTGGGAACGTACCCGACAAACTGACTGGACTGACGGACAAGGGCTACACTAAACTTCTCCCACGCCTAGCGGCGGGGGCATAAAAATGTGTTTGATACCCATAATTCGTGACAGCAACACTTGTATTCCTTTTTTTTTTAATTTAAAGTCGTCTTAGACAGGCGATTTCCTTTGTGTGTATCGCCAATTAATATATTTTACACAGAAGCAAAAGAAGTAGTTTCGGCAACATGGTTAATCGAAGTGTAAAACCTAAGATTTTCATCCCTAGGTTTACACTTCGATAAACCATGTTGCCGAAACTATTTCCGTTGCATCTGTGTAAAATGTATCAAGGTACACACACTAATGATATTCACCGCTTAAAAAAACTTTGGTAGAAAATAAAAAATAAAAATATTTCGGTCAAGAAATATGAGAATTAGACATATTTTCCCCCAGAGAGTTTCGGTGTGTAAACTGGGTCGCTGGCTAATAAACCCACCCGTTTACACGACAAAAATTTCTAGGTATAGTGTAAAATGCGTTAAAACTAAATTGATTGCGGTCAAGTTTGTTTCACTTTGTCAAAAAGGTTTTAATGAAGAAGATTTTTGTAAAAGTAATAAACAGCGATGGGTGCAAAGTGAGGAAGAAAGCTCTCTTAATTCTGTGTACCATGTTAGCTAAAAATCTGTGATAATGAATTTTAATCTGAAATTACCAATTACAATAAAAACTGATAACGAATTCCACAAATTCGTTATCACAAATTTAATCAGTTTAAACAAATTCTACAATTCGTTATAACGATAAAATCGTTATAACGAATTTATCGTTATCACAAATTACAAAAAAATGTGATAAGGAATTTAATTCTTAATAACGAATTACAAGATCTGTTATAACGATTTCCACCAATTCATTATCACAAATTTAATCTGTTAAAACGAATTATAAAATTCGTGATAACAATTTAAATTCGTGATTTCGAATTCAAATTATACTTTTGGGAGGTATCAATGGGCAGCCGTAGAAAGTAATACTACTGAATGTTTCACGATTGTCATGTTAATAACATAAGAGATCCAAAAATTTAAAAAGATAAAGACAAATATTTTATGTATTGATATCAAACATTTTAATCCAATTCTCTTTACACGGGAATAGTTCCGCCTACTGCATTGAGTGACTGATTAATATTAATAGGATATCTTAGAGAATTCTTACAGTTATTTTAAACATGTATAAGCAGTTAATTATTTAAGAGGTAGACGATTCTTTTCAGAATTATCACAGTTTTTTACCTAGGGGTTGGGTAAGCGTTTATCAAAGACAAATTCTCGTCCGTTTTCGAGAATATACCGTCCACTTTTAAGGGTATGACGTCACCTTAAAGGGTAGTCTGATGCAACATTAAGGTATAGCGTCCAAGTTTAAAGCCCAAATATGGCGTCGGCGTCTCGATGTCCGAATCACACGGTCCAACCCCAAATTCGCGTCCCGATTTCATGGTCGACCATGGCGTCCGCGTTAAGGCCCAAATATGGCGTCGTCGTTCACACCCAGGTCCAAATATGGCGTCAGCGTCTGACGTCCACCTTTATGGGGTCATACTGTCCCACAAACACTACTGACAACTCTCCACAAGAGACCAAAATGGCACAGAAATTAACAACTATAGGTCACCGTACGGCCTTCAACAATGAGCACATCCCATACCGCATAGTCAGCTATAACAGGTCCCGAAATGACAACGTGAAACAATTTAAGCGAGAAAACTAACGTCCTGATTTATATACAAAAAATGAACGAAAAACAAATATGTAACATATAAACAAACGACAACCACTGAATAACAGTCTCCTAACTTGGGACAGGCACAAACATAGAGAATGTGGCGGGGTTAAACATGTTAGCGGGATCCCAAACCTCCCATAACCTGGGACTTTGGTGTAACAGTACAACATAAGAACGAACTATAAAAATCAGTTGCAAAAGGCTTACTCATCAGATGGAAAAAAATACAAATATATAAGATCAATACAATACATACAGACCATCTATCGAAACCAATATATACTAAGCATTCAACCAATCAAACAAAATGCATCTTAGAACCAAAGATCATTTTCACACTGTATATGGGTTAGAGATCTTAAAACAGAGTTTTTTTTGGACACTGTATATGGGTCAGAGATACAGTTTTTATACAGACTGTATCTAAAAATTAGACCCATAGATAAAGCATACAGAAAATGCATACAGACTGTATTTAAGAACCACAGGCAGTGCACACACTTTATCTTGCAGTAACAGGCAAAACATACAGACTTTTATTTCAACTTGGAACAACTTACAATGCATACATACTGTGTCTCTGATCCATAGACAGTGTTAACCGACTAAATCTAAGATATACCGACAATAGAAGTATCTTAGACTCATAGTCAAAGCATATAAACAATGTATAAAGACTAAGAACGACGTACAATACATAAACTTAATTTAATTTACAACAAAGAAAATGCATACAGACTGTATCTGGGAAGCACAGACAATGCATTGACTGTGTGTAATCAAGGAACCTTTGTGAGCACGCTCACATACTTCACAGCCCGACATTGTCACTAAGCAAACAAAATTTCAACAGATTATTTAGTTCAAACACGCATGAAATTCTGTTGTGTAATTTCAGAAGATATGCAAAAGTATATTTAGGCCGAAATTCTAAGTTCAAAAGGCATAGTTCCTAATTCCTAACAAGAGTACACACGTTGAAATTTCTCGCCTTATTTATGTTGATAGACCTAAATATAAAGCTTTACTACAATTATCACATAAACTAATTAATAACATGACCAAAGAAAATGAGATCAAGTTCATATGACCAAAATGAGGAATACATTTACACCTTACAATCATTCAATACAAATGAGGTCAAGGTCAGATGACACTTGACACAAAAACTAAACACTTAACAAAGAACCTCGAAAATGAGGTCAAGGTCAAATGAGACTTGCGAGGCTGACATCATAAGATATTTCCAGACACCAAATATAGTTGACCTATTGCATATAGTATTAGAAAAAAACGAACAAAACTCAAAAGCTTAACTTTGACCATTGAACCAAGAAAATGAGATCAAGATCAGATGACACCTGCCAGTTGGACATGTACACCTTACAATCCTTCCATACACCAAATATACAAGACATATTTCTTATAGTATCTGAGATATAGACTTGACCACCAAAAACTCAACCCTTTTCACTGATCCATGAAATGATGTCGAGGTCAAGTGAAAACTGTCTGATGGGCATGCTGACCAAGGTACGCAAATACTAAATATAGTTACCCATAATATGAGAGAAATTACAAAAACTCTTAACTTTTTTTCCAGTAGTCACTGAACCATGAAAATGAGTTCAAGGACAATGGACATGTGACAGACGGAAACTTCAAAACTTAAGGCATCTGTATTTAAAGTATGGAGCATCCAGGTCGTTCGCCGTCTAAAATATAAAGCTTTTAACTAAATATAAATGTTATATTTATATATATGTCTTATGTTAATAAAACTTGTTCATTCCCAAATTTATTTATTTTTTAATAAATAGTAACAAAAATCTTTTCTTTTCTATCTTTATATTCATAATTATTTAACCCTTAAATTTTGCTACTTTTCTTATCAAAATGGGATAAAATGTTACAATTTCATCAAGTTCACTAATTATTTTTTAAAGTTAAATACTTATAAAAACAGAAATATTTTTGTTGGCATTCAAGGAATAGGTAACATATAAAATGTTGGCATTCGAGGAAGACACCAGCGTAAACACGGTGTTTTTTTTAACAAATCGATAATTTCGTTGCCCAGGGATATGAATTTGACATTAAAAGTCCCTCAAACCTTTACAATACCCGGCCGTGTCATTTCCGTTTTAATAGATCGAGAACACGACCTTTTAGGATATGCATGAATTACCATACGTATGTCCGAGCATTTGTTATAATGTATTAACGTGTGACGTAATTTATTTTGAACTCTTTTTTTGGGGCGCTTTTTTTACCAATCCACTTAACAAGAAACAATGCATGATGGGCTACAACATGTTTACAATCAAACGAAAACAAGTGTTATTTACTGAAATACAACACATTTATTCATGCTTTGCGGTATTATCAATTTCGCTTAGATTTTTTTTTGTATCCATATTTATATCTTGTGATATGAAGTATTCTTTCAATGCTCAGATTAACGAAGAATTATTTCTATGCAAAGAACAGAGTATAAAAAATAACCAAATAACCCGATATAAAGTCATTTCTGTATGATTGCTGATGACACAGAGATTTCGGGTATTCGTCCGCAAGACAGCAACGTAACGACAGTTTTAACACAAAGCCAATTATCTTTAAGACAAACTTACTAGTGTAAAGCTAACAGTCGGTGCTAACTTTCATAAAGACAGTTAAAAAAATTAGGGATCCTTGAATTTTGTGCTCGTAAACACAGGAAAGATTAAGAGGGGTTCAAATTTATATTGGGGTCACTAAATTTTCATCGCTTTTCACAAAATTGATTTTATGATATTGTACCCTTTTTTATGATGTAAAAAATAATTTAAATCGATAATTTATTTCTCTATAGGAAACAACAACGTATAATGATCAAGCGGGACAATTTAAAGCCGATTATACGTTATGTTTTCTTCTCATTATTGAAGGCATTGCGGTTGCCTATCATTACTTACATCCATGCACTTCATTTGAAACTTTAAAAAAATTTATTCACACAGAAATCACAGCTTATATTAGTGTGGGTGTAAGGGCAGGAAAGTTATATAAAATACAAAACTATTAAACCGTTGTTTTCCCCGTTTGAATGGTTTTACACTAGTAATCATGGGGCCCTTTATAGCTTGTTGTTCGTTGCTAGCCAAGGCTCCGTGTTGAAGGCTGTACATAAGCCTACCATGGTTTACTTTCATTAATTGTAATTTGGATGGAGAATTGTCTCATTGGCACTCACATCACATCTTCCTATATCTATTTTCTATACACCTTAAGGGCGTTAGCCTGAATGTGTGCGTCTTTCTTACGCCAAAATAATGCAGAACGACAAATTGAATTATTAAGGACAGGGATTGATTGAATGATTGATTGATTGTTTGTTGCTTAACGTCCAGTGGCAAATATTTCATGCATATTCAGGACGAGAACAAGTTCACAATATATACACTAGGTATGTTGATACGATAGAGGCCATCTGGGATGATGGTCAGGGAAATTTGGACTGCCACTGGAAAATGAGGATACCTTGTATAGGGACAGAAATTTTGTCTTGCAACAGGCCACCTACGGACCCCTCAAAAGAGTTGTTGCAAGGATTCTTAACGTGCAAAGAGGCAAAGAGCGTTGCAGTCTCTTTACACGAGGCATCAGATTTCACGTCCCCCTTCTGACTGGACGTGACTGCGAACTTGATACATCCCGCACAGCCAAATGGACGCCCCATTTCGGCAAGCGTTTTACTGCCGGTCGGGAGAAGACTGGCCAAGTGACCATATTTCTATACCCCATTCACCCTAAAGGACAGGGGGTTTCAATACTAACGGATTCCCTGTTAAGAAAATGTAGGTGATCTTTCAGCAATTTGATAATATGCTATTGAAATGCATATCCAATTTATTTATCGACAACTTTATGTCAAAAAAAGGTAAATCATTTTGACAGAAAACAAAGACACTTTTCCTTGCATAATTTAATCTTAAATATTTAAAAATTGTTATAATAAATGGGTATTTTTTTTTAACATTTTGATCACAGCCAAATTTTGTACGGTGTGTAGAAATACCGCAAAGGACTTCTTAGTGCACTGAAGGACTATACAAATCATTGGTGCATTAAGAACAAAGTTTTTGCACTAAGGACATTAAAACGATGTTATTAGACCACAAACATGGATATGAGAAGATATAAGTATATAACTCATAAATATAAATTTGGGTATCAATATATATCATAATTTTGAAATTGACTTTCTTTTTTATCAGCGCATGCCATGTGACCGAAGGCTTATTGCAAATTCCCAAACATCAATGTTCAGTCAACCTTATCCAATAAACAATTGTCATTTGATCGTTACTAATTGATAAGTTTATGATAGTTGTAGAATAAACTTAATGATTTAGCGTAGTTTATTTTCAACTTGATGAAAGAATAATTTTATTTTATGTCCATCTTAACACCACAGGAGTTTACATTTGTACATACTTTCATAAGAGATTGATAGACATTAAGATGGGAAAATGTGGCATTCGTGGGGATCTTAAAAACCCGATTACATCATTATTATATTGTGTGGGAACGGAACTGTACGGTTTCTACATTTTCGACATTCGAAAATATAACAAGTTGCAACATGGAAAGTTTTCCAATAGTGAATCAAATGATACAATATAACGTTTCTTCTAGACATTCAAAACATTCTATATGTATATATGAACCAATCAAATAATAAACGACGTATGCATACAAACGTTTTTCGTCGAATGGAGGAGCTTTTAATATATCGATCAGAACTGTCACACAACAGCGATAAAAATGTCAATAATCATTGAAATACACATCGTTGAGTCCAGAAATTTGAAAAGTACTATTTCTAGATCTGATGTATGGTCTTACCTGTCTGAAAGTTTGAAAGCCATTGCACCAGTAGAGATTCACAAATTATATTTTTTTCAATATCGGATAAATTAATTGACTGTACAATCGCTTACGAGTTTACTGTACTATCACTTGGGCCTTTCCTGTACAATCGCTTGTCCAACTTATCAAAGCTTATATTCAATAATGATGTGATATAATTTGCAATTATACAACTATCCATCAAATTAATTGGATGTACACATGTAAGCTATATTAGGCGACCATACCTTATAATCGGCTATATATATATATAAAAGGTCCCAACATAAACAAGTTTTGAACAATTAAATTCGAAAACTAACGGCATTATCTAGAAAAAACAACAATTTACAAAAACCAAAAATAAAATAATATGCCAGACATGAACCAACGGCAACCACTGAACTACAAGCCACTGACTTGGGATTTTCACAGAAAGAAGATGACGTGATAAGCATGCATGTGTGTGTACGCTCAACCTCCTAAACTGAAGTGGATGTAAGCAATTATAGGCAACAATCAGGCCTTCAAAAACGAGAAAACCCCTTCCATATAGTCGACCGATCACTAAAAGGCCCCGACTGGAAAATGTGATTTTTTTTAAACTCTAACCAGAGTGCATGTTTATCAGCTTACAGAACTTGAAAACCAAAAAAATCAGTTATAAATAAAAATACGGACAAACATTTTTTTAAGCTATCTTAATCATAAACAAGCTTCTGTCCTGGTTTATTAGAAATCCAGGATAGTTAAGAAAGTAATTTAAGTTTCAAACACTTTACCCACAGAGTAATTTTTTGTGGTTTGTAGATAGCTATTGCAACAAAAGTCGGAAGGCTCAACAAAAATGTAATAAACTATTATACTTTGCGAAATATGTGTATCTTCTATTATATCAGTATGTGTTGGTTAAAATAAAATCTCTATACATTTTTTACTATTTCAAAATATCTTTATAAAACATTTCAACAGAACTTAAAAAAGTGAACTTACGGAACAAGCAAACGAACTTAAAAGAAACAAAAATAAGAAGAAAATACACTCTTACATAGAAGTAAAAACTATAACAGTCAGAAAAGCAAAATAGATATGACAGTAATAACTATACCATAAAAAAACTAAGAACAACATGAAATAACATAATATATACATTCTTTATAAGTATACTAGTGTATTCAAAACGGGTCAAGGTTGAATGAACATGAATTTCTATATATTACTGTCAACTGAGTGTGGCGCGTGTCGATAAAATATAAAATAACTTTCTAAATGTGATTATAAAATTGTTTATTTTTAAAACGTTGACTTATATATGCAATGCCTTTTGTGTCAATTGTATCATTCCATCAGGTCCTTTAGTGCAATTTTTTGTTCTAAGTGCACTAAGGGGGACTTTTGCGGTATTTTAACGGACACCCCAAAAAAGAATTAAAGGACAAAACGTTATTATGTGGATTTTTTTTCGGAAAATATTTCATTTGTCAAATATTTGAGAACAAATCTATTCTTTTTCAATTCAATACATTTTAGGTAAACACTTAGAGTTACACATACACGACCCTACATTTTTGATAGAAAAAAATGCATTTTCAATATCGTATAATCTTTTTAACTATATTAAATTTGCGGTTTTGTGATATGTGCATGTAGTTTGAACAACGTCGTCAATAGTGTTTGAAAGAAGCTATAAAACATGATTTAAAACCTTATACACCACATACGGAGGTACATGTATGATACCATTACGAGTGAACGTATGATATAAATGTAAAATAGCCATTGTAATTGCCACGTTATTTTATGGATCGTTCATTTTATAACCTTTAGATTATTAACAAGTGCCATCGAACTTAATCTTTATAGACCGTATATTCAACGCATACATACGCTAATTTTACAGTTTAGAGGTAGAAGACGAAGAAGAATTATTTATAATAGTGCAATCTGAACAAGCAAATAAATAAATACATATTTATATTTATATTAAACAAGTTTTTTATTCAAATGAAAGATAGGATAAGCGCATTTACAAACAAATGTACATATACTCAATGCTACACTTAAATTTAGGTCATACATATGTATTGTTTAAATCTATGAGGATCTTGACGTGGTCCTTCATTTCTGTTTTTATTATAATTTTATCGGTTTATTCCCGATTGTCCCACTTTTTAAAATTTTAGAGTTCTGATTGTCCCACATGAAAAGTTCTGATTGTCCCACATTATTTTATGTAGTAAAATGTTCTTAGATAAACAAGGTAACTGTTGTTTGTTTTGCTAAATAAACAAGAATTAATTATTGCACATTTAATATTAATTTTATAAAAGTATAAAAAAAATGTTTTTTAAATCATTAGGTTGATACACTTTTGATTAAAAACATATAATATTTCTGATTTATGAAATAGATCTTTTAAGGTCTTGAATTAAACTTTTTTTCTGAACCTGATTTTTGGGTTTATATATGAATCTAGAAAAATAATTGGTGACGAAAATCATATGGTGGTGCACTTATTTTTGCTACAGCCATTTGAAAGTACCCAATTCTGATAATTTTGTCAGTTTTCATCAAATGTTATCCATTTTTGGGCTATTATCATGAAAAAAATCACAGTTTCACAATTAAACTTTATTTTTTTTATACTTTCAATAAAGATAGGTTGGACCAATCTGAAAAGATCTAACTTTAAAAAAAAAACCTTGAAGTAGGTGTTAATATAAGAAAGTTTTATAAAATTTTATTGCTTTTTTGTGTCAAATTGACCATTCTATTGACTATTCTGAATCACTATTGACCATTCTGTCAATTTGTCAATTTGTCAATTTTGGAATTTTCTCTTTTTTTAGAACACAAATCTTATTATTTCAACTTCTTTGTTATAATTGATTGAAAAAATACATATTTGAAAAATTTGAAAGATTTTTCTTTTATATGGGATGCACATGCTTCTGGTAAAAATCATTTCTTGTACCCCCATCCATTTTCTCTAAATTTGCTGCTGTCTAGAACTTTTCCAGATCAGCCTTTCAAAGAATCACTATTAAAGGTTGCTTTTCCAATTTTCCCATTGTGTTTGCAGTCAACAGGACTCTTCACCAATTATAAAGAAGAGCAAGACTTCCATAAGAAATAAGAAGATGTGGTATGATTGTCAATGAGACAACTCTCCCAAAGAGACCAAATGACACAGAAATTAACAACTATAGGTCACCATACGGCCTTCAACAATGAGCAAATCCCATACCACATAGCTACAAAAGGCCCCAAAATGACTAATGTAAAACGAGAAAACTAATGGCATAATTCATGTACAAAATAATGAACGAAAAACAAATATGTTACACGGCAACAAACGACAACCACTGACTTACAGGCTCCTGGCTTGGGACATAACCACAACAAAGACACTAAGTACAGATCTGAGAGTACTCACAGTACTGACTGCTAGTTCAAAGCCAATAAAAATATGCATCTTAGACTAAAAAAAAAAGTTTTTTTAAAAGACTTCATATTATATCATATGATACTTCAATTGTACCTACTATGAGCAAAATAAAATATGTAAATATTATTATTTGTTCTTATTTTGTTCATATTTTATAAGTTACATTGATTAGTAACCTTTGATTAACTGCAACACGCTATAAAAACAAATTAATCATTATAAAAACAGTTCCCAATTGTCCCACATTTAAACTTCCCAATTGTCCCACAAACATATTCCCGATTGTCCCACAAGATTTCATTACCTTTTTACCTGTAATTTCAAAAAGTGGGACAATCGGGAAGACACCGTTTTATCACTCTCACTTCACGGCCTAAGAGCAGTTTCAGAAGCTTAGTTCAAACGGAGACACGGTTCCTTGAAGCGGCCTAAAGAGGATAACGAAATTAACTATATAAATGATCTTACATATAAAATATTTGTATTTTGCGTTATTGATCGTTCCTGATGAAGTAAAATCCAGAAACGTGAATTGGACGTATGAAATTTATAAGATAAGATAAGATAAGATAATTTTATTAACCAATCAAGGTGCCCAAAATTTGAGCTATACAATCAAATGAATGAATTCCTTTTTTTTTTTTAAATAATATCAACGAATGATTTTATGTTTCATAATTAAAAATAATATACTTTTTTTATTTTAGCATTTATAATACAATGTATCTTCCACATAAAAGGGCGTAACTCCTAATATCATTCTGACACACTAAACGGATCTTGACCCGATCTGAAACTTTTAAACGTTACTTTTTATGATTTGTCTAGGTTTGTCCAAAACAGTCTTAACAGACTGGATTTAACGCTAGAGCATATCAAAAGGCGTAAGAGAATGCCGACTAATAGCCAGTCAAGATCGTTTAACTAAACCTACCCGTTGTTATCGCAAACTAAAATTTATATCATATATACAGGATACATGTTCATTTATTACAAGAATTTTTGTACGTCAAGGTGTATGATAGCACGATAATATACGAATCGTAACAACGCTTCAATATGCTCGTCTACTATATGCTCTTCCACAATTTACGCCTGTTTTGCTCCAGCGACCGGTATTACAGTTTAACATAGTTTAAAAGCTCATTGATCTGTTACTTTATTTACAATTTTGAGCAAGACTTAACTGTTTATTATTAAAATTCAACAAATGTCAACATTATCTTCATCAATTTTATTATTTAACAAAACATTGTTTTTCATTACAAGCAATTTCATATATTAATATACAGCTAGTGAATATTTGTTGTCTACCGAAAATATAAGATTTAAATTATATACGCATTCAATAATTTCTGTGATGTTACTTTTATTTCCGTTACATATCTAATTTACGAGTACAAAATAGTAAAACAGAAAAATAGAAACGATAAATATTCAGGAATACCTAAAGTTTCGTAAGCAATTGCAAGGTATCACACGTTACTTAGATTCCACGAGTTTTCATAGCAATTAGCAATTTTTAAAACGAATATGTGAGATAAAGATCTACTGCATTTTGGCAAATTCAAATTATGTTATACTACTATTTTATTTTCAACAGATTCACATTTCTTAAACCGTGCATCAATATTTTAATGTGTTTATCTGTTTTCTTTTATTCATTTGTTAAAAATTGTGAAGCATGCGACTTAACTGAGAATACACGCATATAACTAAATTCGATTAAATTTGATGAAAAAAAAAGATAAATAAATGAAGTTTGTCTTGCTTGAGTGATTTACCTGTACAAAGCTCGGGTCTCAACGATGTTTAAAACGAATTGATGCCAGTTTGAAATAGTTTAACGGGGGCGTGGCCTAATAGTTTGACGTACATTACCAGCAACTTGATTTTAATTGATTCACCGCAAAGAAATCTATTTGACTGGCGTTAAAATGAATTGAAATGAATTGAAATGAATTAAAAATATTTTTTTAATTTTTGTCAATCTTTATCAAATAACAATTAATCTCATTTAAATAGCGTTAACACGTTTTTGTCCGTTCAAGCTAAATTCGGGTTACTAGTGCTAAAATGTGTTGTGTATAACTATATAAGTACAGTAGACTAATTCATCTTCTATACGACTGAAATAATTATTATAGTCAATACACATTTTTTTGTTTCTGTATAATTAATGAATCCTCCTGATCATCTTTCTTCCTTAAGCATGTAGTAATCTTCATCATAATTTTATGTTGAGGACTATATAGACATAAAACTTGTTTGATTGGACCGTATGCTAAGAGCCGGCCACCTACAGAGCCAGAATCATCTCATTTATACCGGTTAAAACCGGTTGTTGTTTCTCTGCACGGACATAATTCTTGCACGTGCACAAACAAACAAAAAATGCTACTGCAATTATATACAGTCATATTTGTTTGTATTCCTCTATAATTTTTTTTATAGTTTAACATCCCATAATTCTTAATTCCTTATATTTAAGCAGCCGTATATTTCTCTATTCGATATATTTTACCAGTCCCTATTTCACTATTCTTTATATTTATTTTGGTCATATTTCTTTATTCTTTATTTTTTCTCGCCCATATCATTCTTTATTTATTTTTTCGTCCATTATTCTCTATTCTGTAAACCCAATCCAAACTCCTTGTATATAAATATTGATTGATTAAATATATTATCCGTGTATTTTTGAAGATAAAAACCAACTACGACCGTGGAACTTTCAAATATACAGATAAGATTATGTTAAATGAGAAACAATTTTAAATGACCAGACGTGGTTTTAGTTAATCATTTGGGTTGAAATCCTAATCATATGATAGTAATTATATGTGGTTGAAATGAGTTGGAATGCAATACTACTGAATGTTTACGGTTGTCATGCTTATCTAAAAGATAAAGATGATTATTTAATGTCACAGACTATATTTTTATAATTGATGTCCGTTAATTAGAACCAAATAAAAAAGTGTACACCTGTAAACATGTTATTGAAAGAAAGTGTAAAGATACTTATTTTTAATCACCAGATGTGCTTTATCTCTTAATCTAATTATTTGAGATGTCATGTTAATCAGGACCATAGGATATTAATTAAGTGGTTCAAATAAGTCGGAAAGCTACGGACGCCCATAGGACCTCCCACAAATATAATTTGAATTCGAAATTACGAATTTAAATCGTTATTACGAATTTTATAATCGTTATAACAGCTTAAATTTGTGACAACGAATTGGTGGAAATCGTTATATCAGATTTTGTAATTCGCTACGAATTATTACGAATACAATTCGTTATCACAATTTTTTGTAATGTGTGCTAACGAATCAAAATCGTTATAACGAATTGTATAATTGGTTATTACGGAACAAATTCGTGATTACGAATTTGTGGAATTTGTTATCACATTTTTTTTATGTAAATTGTGATTCCAGATTAAAAACATGTTCACCTAAATTTGAACAAGCTCACCTGGCACACAGGGTTAAGTGAGCTTTTTTCTCTTTACTGAAACCTTTTAGTTTTAACGATTTCTATTTTAAAAATTAGCAAAATTGATTGGACACTTAATTTGGTTGTGTGTTGGTTTTGTTTTGTTTTTGTAAATTAGCGCTGAATGGGCACAACTTCAGGACGGTAAAAGTGACGTCACCCAATTTCAAACTTGATCATCAGTGTTTTGTGTTAATAAAAATTGTGTATTAGTTCAATAACATTTGGTTGAGGCAAACTAAATATAGAGAGCAAAAATTACAGAATAAGCACTACGTCTTTGACCATTTGTAAAGGGGCATAACTCACGAACTATAAAAGAGACGCCATTCAATTTCAAATTTGATCTGTGGTGTTTAGTAATTGGCATAGTGTATAAGTTGAATTTATAACATATGGTTGAGGCAAACGGAAACCATTTCTGGGAACGTACCCGACAAACTGACTGGACTGACGGACAAGGGCTACACTAAACTTCTCCCACGCCTAGCGGCGGGGGCATAAAAATGTGTTTGATACCCATAATTCGTGACAGCAACACTTGTATTCCTTTTTTTTTTAATTTAAAGTCGTCTTAGACAGGCGATTTCCTTTGTGTGTATCGCCAATTAATATATTTTACACAGAAGCAAAAGAAGTAGTTTCGGCAACATGGTTAATCGAAGTGTAAAACCTAAGATTTTCATCCCTAGGTTTACACTTCGATAAACCATGTTGCCGAAACTATTTCCGTTGCATCTGTGTAAAATGTATCAAGGTACACACACTAATGATATTCACCGCTTAAAAAAACTTTGGTAGAAAATAAAAAATAAAAATATTTCGGTCAAGAAATATGAGAATTAGACATATGGGTTAAAGATCTTAAAACAGAGTTTTTTTTGGACACTGTATATGGGTCAGAGATACAGTTTTTATACAGACTGTATCTAAAAATTAGACCCATAGATAAAGCATACAGAAAATGCATACAGACTGTATTTAAGAACCACAGGCAGTGCACACACTTTATCTTGCAGTAACAGGCAAAACATACAGACTTTTATTTCAACTTGGAACAACTTACAATGCATACATACTGTGTCTCTGATCCATAGACAGTGTTAACCGACTAAATCTAAGATATACCGACAATAGAAGTATCTTAGACTCATAGTCAAAGCATATAAACAATGTATAAAGACTAAGAACGACGTACAATACATAAACTTAATTTAATTTACAACAAAGAAAATGCATACAGACTGTATCTGGGAAGCACAGACAATGCATTGACTGTGTGTAATCAAGGAACCTTTGTGAGCACGCTCACATACTTCACAGCCCGACATTGTCACTAAGCAAACAAAATTTCAACAGATTATTTAGTTCAAACACGCATGAAATTCTGTTGTGTAATTTCAGAAGATATGCAAAAGTATATTTAGGCCGAAATTCTAAGTTCAAAAGGCATAGTTCCTAATTCCTAACAAGAGTACACACGTTGAAATTTCTCGCCTTATTTATGTTGATAGACCTAAATATAAAGCTTTACTACAATTATCACATAAACTAATTAATAACATGACCAAAGAAAATGAGATCAAGTTCATATGACCAAAATGAGGAATACATTTACACCTTACAATCATTCAATACAAATGAGGTCAAGGTCAGATGACACTTGACACAAAAACTAAACACTTAACAAAGAACCTCGAAAATGAGGTCAAGGTCAAATGAGACTTGCGAGGCTGACATCATAAGATATTTCCAGACACCAAATATAGTTGACCTATTGCATATAGTATTAGAAAAAACGAACAAAACTCAAAAGCTTAACTTTGACCATTGAACCAAGAAAATGAGATCAAGATCAGATGACACCTGCCAGTTGGACATGTACACCTTACAATCCTTCCATACACCAAATATACAAGACATATTTCTTATAGTATCTGAGATATAGACTTGACCACCAAAAACTCAACCCTTTTCACTGATCCATGAAATGATGTCGAGGTCAAGTGAAAACTGTCTGATGGGCATGCTGACCAAGGTACGCAAATACTAAATATAGTTACCCATAATATGAGAGAAATTACAAAAACTCTTAACTTTTTTTCCAGTAGTCACTGAACCATGAAAATGAGTTCAAGGACAATGGACATGTGACAGACGGAAACTTCAAAACTTAAGGCATCTGTATTTAAAGTATGGAGCATCCAGGTCGTTCGCCGTCTAAAATATAAAGCTTTTAAGAAGTGAACTAACGCTGTCGCCGCCGGATCACTATTCCTATGTCCAGCTTTCTGCGACAAAAGTCGCAGGCTCGACAAAAACAAAAATGTGTCCATCGTACACCGTTCCCCACTTGCCCTATCATTTTATTTGTTCAGTGGACCGTGAAATAGGGGGAAAAACCTTCTTTGGCATTAAGCTTAGAAAAAGCATATTATTGGAAACATATGTACTAAGTTTCAAGTTTATTGGACCTGACCTTCAACAAAAACTACCTTGACCAAAACATTTAACCTAAAGTGAGAAAACGGACGAAGGAGCCTACGCATAGACCGGAAAACTAATGCCCATTTACTATCGTAGGTGAGGCATAAAAAAATAATCATAATTTTCTGCCAATATGCACATTTACATAGCATGTCCTAACTATCTAAAAAAATCATGAAACTCTGTTGTGGTCTTTAGACAGATTTTATGACAAACTGTTGTAGGAGTATATAAAATCAATGAATTGATAATTTCATAATTTCCTCATTATCTACAAAGATTTATAAAACTCTGTTATGTGGTTTCAGAGGAGTTGCAATAACGAGAACAGGACTGACAGACCGATGGATCACAAACATTGTACCATAAAGAACTTTGTTTGGTTTGGTATAATAAAGGGTCTGCTAAATAATGTAAGGCTGAGATAAATTAGTCATTTGGTCACACCAGTTTTTTGGCGAGGTTCGTTTTGTTCAGTCTTTGATGTTCTTTGTTGTGTTTTGCATACTGTTGTTTGTTTTTTAATCTTTCTCTTTTTTTGCCGTGGTTTTGTCAGTTTATTATTGACTTATGTGTTTGAATAAGCCTTTAGTATCTTTCGCCTCTCTCTTCGGTCAATTTGATTATGTGGGACATACAGATTTAGACCCAAACTTGTCTCTGATTGTTTTGTGATTATTGCAGATGTAAATCATACTATAAAATTGAGAATGGAAATGGGGAATGTGTCAAGGAGACAACAACCCGACCATAGAGCAGACAACAGCCGACAGCCACCGATAGATCTTCAATGTAGCGAGAAACTCCCGCACACGGAGGTGTCCGTCAGCTGGCCCCTAAACAAAAATGTATACTAGTTCAGTGATAATGGACGTCATACTAAGCTCCGAATTATACACAAGAAACTAAAATTAAAAATCATACAAGACTAACAAAGGTAAGAGGCTCCTGACTTGGGACAGGCGCAAAATTGCGGCGGGATTAAACATGTTTTTTGAGATCTCAACCCTCCCCTATACCTGTAGCCAATGTAGAAAAAATACAAACGCGCAACAATACGCACAGTAAAACTCAGTTTAAGAGAAGTCCGAGTCCGATGTCAGAATATGAAACAAAAGAAAATAAACAGAATGACAATAATACATAAACATAATAATAAATAAAAATATACATAACAACAGACTACTAGCAGTTATTGACATGCCAGAACCAGACCTAATTAAACTGATTGAAAGATTATGTCTTCATCATATGAATATCAGGCACAATCCCTCCTGTTAGGGGTTTAGTATTATACCGTCATGAAATATACAACCCTCTTATTTACAATATCATTTGATCAACACCTATTTACAAGGGTCTATTTGATATGATTTTTCTCATTGTTGAAGGCTGTATGGTTGCATATAACTGCTTACATCCACTTTATTTGAACTTGAGTGGATACATGTAGGTGTCTCATTGGCAATCATACCACATCTCCGTATTTTTACAGTATTGTATCAGTACTGTTACCTAATAAAAGGAAAAAACAAGACAGCAATTTGATAAAACTAAAGACATACATACTTGATTTTACTTCTCTAAAGATATAAACAAAATTTTCATAGTTCGTATCTGAACATGCACACAGCCATGGGAATTTTAAGGGACTATATTTCAGTGTGCATATATTTAGTAGCTAATCTGGCTACTTCCTGTTTGTCAGACCGGTACCTTAGAAAAGAATTGTGACAATATATCCAATCTTTTCAAAAACCAAAGACTAACGTCACTAGGAGCAGCAGTTAGTTGTCATAGATACTCTAAATAGAAAGATAATCTGCCACTTTTATAAAAGGGACTACACATAGTTTTTGAAAGGGTATAATCGGTTTGTGCCGAAATTACTTTCTTTAGTCCAGAAACTCATTTGTGCTAAATGGTAATCTCCACCCACATTTAGGACTGGCAGTTATTTGTAGTTTTTATAAACAGCTTGCACTTTTTCTATAAATTATATTTGCTTCTTTTAAGACTGACCAAAACTGTTTTTTTACTATTGTGGTTTGATTAAGGTAGTGTATATCAAACAGCTGTTGGAAATATTTTGGACAACCCTCTTATTTACAATATCATTTGATCAACACCTAGTGGTCTTTGGTGGTATCTCGCATAACATTAATAAGGTCTTTTTTAAAAGGCAACTTGAAATTATTGGTCCCATATTTATGTGCTATAGCAAATGTATGGGCTGCTGATCTGCATATATGATAGCAATATATTCTTATGTTTTCAATGACCCCTTATTTCTTCACTCCACTTTATAAGATAGAAATAAATGTTATTCCATATTTTATTGTTTTTTTAAAATGTATCATAATTTAGACATAAAGACAAAACTAAGCACAGTGAAAAAAGTCTACTCTGTCCTGTAAAGTTTGAGATGTTTTTGTTGTTCAATCTTTGTCACTTGTATGGAAACACTAAATCTTGATTACCTACAACAGAAATATTATCACTTTTATTTCAATTCAATTGTTGCAGTTATCATGCATGTAATAAAGAAAATGATCAATTAGACCAGATCTCCACATTAATAATATCAAATAAAGGCAACAGTAGTATACCGCTGTTCAAACTCATAAATCCATGGACAAAAAACTAAATCGGGGTAACAAACCAAAACTGACGGAAACGCATAAATATAAGAGGAGAACAACGACACAACACCACAATGTAACTAACACACACAGAAACGGACCAAGCATCAGACAAAATCCCACAAAAATAACAAATATAACATCAAAACCAAATACATGAATTTGGGATAGACAAGTACCGTGACACGTCTTATCGTAATGTCAATTTACACTCAAAAATAAGAGAAAACAAACGACGCAACGTTAAACTGTAACACACACAGAAACGAACTATAATATAACAATGGCCATATTCCTGACTTGGTACAGGACATTTTTAAAGGAAAAAATGGTGGGTTGAACCTGGTTTTGTGGCATGCCAAACCTCGCACTTTAATGGCAATGTAAAATATAACATAGAAATGACAACATAATATTACAGGACTACAATACAAATAAATAGGAAAACGTATTAGACAAAGAAACACATGATTAATAAATAACAAAAAGCATCAGGTTTAAAATTTAATACGCCAAAAACGCGCCTCGTCCACACAAGACTCACAACTAGAGGCTTCAATGAGCCTGTGTCAATCACATGATACTTTTATTTACAATTGATGCATGATACAGAATTTGTCCGTACCAACCGTCAGTGTTTACCAAACTACAGTACTCCTATACACTGTCTATATACAGTATTTGTCGGATTTTCTTCATACAAATCGTCGATGGTTGACATGAAATACAATACTCCTATATACCGTATATCAACAGTATTTGTATATACCTACCGTTGGTGGTTAACATACAATACAGTCCTCCTATATACCGTCTACCAACAGTATTTGTCTATACCTACCGTCAGTGGTTAACATACGATATAGTACTCCTTTGCACCGTCCATCAACAGTATTTGTCTATACCTACCGTCGGTGGTTAACATACGAATTAGTACCCCTTTACACCGTCTATCAACAGTATTTGTCTATACCTACCGTCGGGGTTAACATACACTACAGTCCTCCTATATATAGCCTATCAACAGTATTTGTCTATACCTACCGACGGTGGTTAACATACAATTTAGTGCTCCTATATACCATCTATCAACAGTATTTGTCTATACCTACCGTCGGTGGTTAACATACAATATAGTGCTCCTATATACCGTCTATCAACAGTATGTCTCTATACCTACTGTCGGTAGTTAACATACAACATAATGCTCCTATATACCGTCAATCAACAGTATTTGTCTATACCTACTATCGGTAGTTAACATACACTATAGTGCTCCTATATACCGTCTATCAACAGTATTTGTCTATACCTACTGTCGGTATGTTACATACAATATAGTGCTCCTATATACCATCTATCAACAGTATTTGTCTATACCTACCGTCGGTGGTTAACATACAATATAGTGATCCTATATACCGTCTATCAACAGTATGTGTCTATACCTACTGTCGGTGGTTAACATACGATATAGTGCTCCTATATACCGTCTATCAACAGTATTTGTCTATACCTACTGTCGGTAGTTAACATACAATATAGTGCTCCTATATACTGTCTATCAACAGTATTTGTCTATACCTACTGTCGGTTGTTAACATACAACATAGTGATCCTATATACCGTCTATCAACAGTATTTGTCTATACCTACCGTCGGTGGTTAACATACGATATAGTGCTCCTATATACCGTCTATCAACAGTCTTTGTCTATACCTACCGTCGGTGGTTAACATACGATATAGTGCTCCTATATACCGTCTATCAACAGTCTTTGTCTATACCTACTGTCGGTAGTTAACATACAATATAGTGCTCCTATATACTGTCTATCAACAGTATTTGTCTATACCTACTGTCGGTAGTTAACATACAACATAGTGATCCTATATACCGTCTATCAACAGTATTTGTCTATACCTACTGTCAGTAGTTAACATACAATATAGTGCTCATATATACCGTCTATCAACAGTATTTGTCTATACCTACTGTCGGTAGTTAACATACAATATAGTGCTCCTATATACCGTCTATCAACAGTATTTGTCTATACCTACCGTCGGTGGTTAACATACAATATAGGGCTCCTAGTATATACCGTATATCAACAGTATTTGTCTATACCTACTGTCGGTAGTTAACATACAATATAGTGCTCCTATATACCGTCTATCAACAGTATTTGTCTATACCTACTGTCGGTAGTTAACATACATCATAGTGATCCTATATACCGTCTATCAACAGTATTTGTCTATACCTACCGTCGGTGGTTAACATACAATATAGTGATCCTATATACCGTCTATCAACAGTATTTGTCTATACCTACTGTCGGTAGTTTACATATAATATAGTGCTCCTATATACCGTCTATCAACAGTATTTGTCTATACCTACTGTCGGTAGTTAACATACATCATAGTGATCCTATATACCGTCTATCAACAGTATTTGTCTATACCTACCGTCGGTGGTTAACATACAATATAGTGATCCTATATACCGTCTATCAACAGTATTTGTCTATACCTACTGTCGGTAGTTTACATATAATATAGTGCTCATATATACCGTATATCAACAGTATTTGTCTATACCTACCGTCGGTGGTTAAGGTGAAATTGTTCCCCCCCTGCCTCAATTTTTATTATATTTTCTGTGTTCTACTAGCTGTTACGATGAAAATGGTACCTTCGTTTTTAAAATTGGTTCAGTAATAAAGATTTTATGAAGGTTAGCAGTTGATGTTGAAACGCGACAAAAAGTGATTTAAAAATAAATGCTGGATCATAGTGAAAAACTTCAAGTCTGTCTCATTTTTGGGGTAAATTTCTAAAACTTTTCCCATTATCTTATTTAAAATCATAAAATTACCTTCAAAGAGGACAAATTGTACAATTTTTAGGTATTTGAAAGCACTTACAGGTCAATTTTGCTGTAAATAGCATACCTAACCTTGGTTTAGAAGCTCTCAAGCAGGGTATAAATTTCTAGCAGTACTGGCATCATTAAATTTAATTAATGCCAAATTATAATATAAAATCCTGCTAAAAATGTTTATTTGACTTATTCGCATTCAAAAATATAAAGCGATACATTCTGAGGACATCATATAAAGCGCAATCTTTGGTTACAATGGTGAAGCTAATTAAGTACAAATTTAAGACCGCAACATGTCTAAGTGTCCAAATGTGTATATTTGGTTGCTAAGGACAGTAAACAATAAAATAAACATAAATTGCATTCCTAGCAGATTTTTTACCTTCAGAACTAAAACAAGAACATAAAAGACTAAAGATTTGTGGTAAATTTTATCTTAAAAAGTGCATTTCTGTGCTTTCTGATGTGCCATAAGGTAGCACTCCACAGTTAGAAAATAAAATTAAAAATGAGTCACAAAATGTTTTATCATCTCCTATTCCTGGATTTCTAATACATTAACCTAACTGTTTGTGTTGTACATGTGCATATGTATGTAATCAGTATATTCCATAGATTTGATTTTCAAAAGTTAAAAGAGTGAAAATTAATTCCTTTTATGTGTATCCATGGCAACATTCTGCATTTATTTACCATAAAATATTGCAAAAAGGGGGTGGACATGTCACATATCCCCCCAAAATTTTGATCAAACTAGAATTTCAATGCCTTTGAGTGATACCTTTTTAGAAACTGTTTTCATAAATCTTCCTAATGATCAAATAAAAATGGGTGTCTTTCGCCTCATTTTTTCGTAAAATCCAATCACAAAGTTCGTGCGATAAAAAGTTGGAAAAAAACATTGCAATAATTGCCGGACCAATGTATGGTAGGGACATAAAAAATACGGACTGTCATACAGAAAACAGCCTATATTACATACATTACATAATCTTGATTTTCATATAAACCCAATACAAAGGCTATTTTAATACTCAGCTATCCAAAAATGAATTTTATTGCACACTAGCTCTCATATTTGAAAAATCCACAGGGGCCAAAATGCGAAACTACACACCTAACTGTGGAGTGCTACCTAACATACAATATAGTGCTCCTATATACCGTCTATCAACAGTATGTCTCTATACCTACTGTCGGTAGTTAACATACAACATAGTGCTCCTGTATACCGTCAATCAACAGTATTTGTCTATACCTACTATCGGTAGTTAACATACACTATAGTGCTCCTATATACCGTCTATCAACAGTATTTGTCTATACCTACTGTCGGTATGTTACATACAATATAGTGCTCCTATATACCATCTATCAACAGTATTTGTCTATACCTACCGTCGGTGGTTAACATACAATATAGTGCTCCTATATACCGTCTATCAACAGTATGTGTCTATACCTACTGTCGGTAGTTGACATACGATATAGTGATCCTATATACCGTCTATCAACAGTATTTGTCTATACCTACTGTCAGTAGTTAACATACAATATAGTGCTCCTATATACCGTCTATCAACAGTATTTGTCTATATCTACTGTCAGTAGTTAACATACAATATAGTGCTCCTATATACCGTCTATCAACAGTATTTGTCTATACCTACCGTTGGTGGTTAACATACAATATAGTGATCCTATATACCGTCTATCAACAGTATTTGTCTATACCTACTGTCGGTATTTTACATACAATATAGTGCTCCTATATACCGTCTATCAACAGTATTTGTCTATACCTACCGTCGGTGGTTAACATACAAAATAGTGCTCCTATATACCGTCTATCAACAGTATTTGGCTATACCTACCGTCAGTGGTTAACATAGAATATAGTGCTCCTATATACCGTCTATCAATAGTATTTGTCTATACTTACTGTCGGTAGTTAACATACAATATAGTGCTCCTATATACCGTCTATCAACAGTATGTCTCTATACCTACTGTCGGTAGTTAACATACAACATAGTGCTCCTGTATACCGTCAATCAACAGTATTTGTCTATACCTACTATCGGTAGTTAACATACACTATAGTGCTCCTATATACCGTCTATCAACAGTATTTGTCTATACCTACTGTCGGTGGTTAACATACAAAATAGTGCTCCTATATACCGTCTATCAACAGTATTTGGCTATACCTACCGTCAGTGGTTAACATAGAATATAGTGCTCCTATATACCGTCTATCAATAGTATTTGTCTATACCTACTGTCGGTAGTTAACATACAATATAGTGCTCCTATATACCGTCTATCAACAGTATTTGTCTATACCTACCTTCGGTGGTTAACATACAATATAGTGATCCTATATACCATCTATCAACAGTATTTGTCTATACCTACTGTCGGTAGTTAACATACAATATAGTGCTCCTATATACCGTCTATCAACAGTATTTGTCTATACCTACTGTCAGTAGTTAACATACAATATAGTGCTCCTATATACCGTCTCTCAACAGTATTTGTCTATACCTTCTGTTAACATACAATATAGTGCTCCTATATACCGTCTATCAACAGTATTTGTCTATACCTACCGTCGGTGGTTAACATACAAAATAGTGCTCCTATATACCGTCTATCAACAGTATTTGTCTATACCTACCGTCGGTGGTTAACATACAAAATAGTGCTCCTATATACCGTCTATCAACAGTATTGGTCTATACCTATTGTCGGTAGTTAACATACAATATAGTGCTCCTATATACCGTCTATCAACAGTATTTGTCTATACCTACTGTCGGTAGTTAACATACAATATAGTGCTCCTATATACCGTCTATCAACAGTATTTGTCAATAGCTACCGTCGCTGGTTAACATACAATATAGTGCTCCTATATACCGTCTATCAACAGTATTTGTCTTTACCTAGTGTCGGTGGTTAACATACAATATAATGCTCCTATATACCGTCAATCAACAGTATTTGTCTATATACCTACTGTCGGTAGTTAACATACAATTTAGTGCTCCTATATACCGTTTATCACCAGTATTTGTCTATACCTACCGTCGGTGGTTAACATACGATATAGTGCTCCTATATACCGTCTATCAACAGTATTTGTCTATACCTACCGTTGGTGGTTAACATACAATATAGTGATCCTATATACCGTCTATCAACAGTATTTGTCTATACCTACTGTCGGTATTTTACATACAATATAGTGCTCCTATATACCGTCTATCAACAGTATTTGTCTATACCTACCGTCGGTGGTTAACATACAAAATAGTGCTCCTATATACCGTCTATCAACAGTATTTGGCTATACCTACCGTCAGTGGTTAACATAGAATATAGTGCTCCTATATACCGTCTATCAATAGTATTTGTCTATACCTACTGTCGGTAGTTAACATACAATATAGTGCTCCTATATACCGTCTATCAACAGTATTTGTCTATACCTACCTTCGGTGGTTAACATACAATATAGTGATCCTATATACCATCTATCAACAGTATTTGTCTATACCTACTGTCGGTAGTTAACATACAATATAGTGCTCCTATATACCGTCTATCAACAGTATTTGTCTATACCTACTGTCAGTAGTTAACATACAATATAGTGCTCCTATATACCGTCTCTCAACAGTATTTGTCTATACCTTCTGTTAACATACAATATAGTGCTCCTATATACCGTCTATCAACAGTATTTGTCTATACCTACCGTCGGTGGTTAACATACAAAATAGTGCTCCTATATACCGTCTATCAACAGTATTTGTCTATACCTACCGTCGGTGGTTAACATACAAAATAGTGCTCCTATATACCGTCTATCAACAGTATTGGTCTATACCTATTGTCGGTAGTTAACATACAATATAGTGCTCCTATATACCGTCTATCAACAGTATTTGTCTATACCTACTGTCGGTAGTTAACATACAATATAGTGCTCCTATATACCGTCTATCAACAGTATTTGTCAATAGCTACCGTCGCTGGTTAACATACAATATAGTGCTCCTATATACCGTCTATCAACAGTATTTGTCTTTACCTAGTGTCGGTGGTTAACATACAATATAATGCTCCTATATACCGTCAATCAACAGTATTTGTCTATATACCTACTGTCGGTAGTTAACATACAATTTAGTGCTCCTATATACCGTTTATCACCAGTATTTGTCTATACCTACCGTCGGTGGTTAACATACGATATAGTGCTCCTATATATACCGTCTATCAACAGTATTTGGCTATACGTATTGTCAGTGGTTAACATAGAATATAGTGCTCCTATATACTGTCTATCACCAGTATTTGTCTATACCTACCGTCGCTCGTTAACATGGAATATAGTGCTCCTATATACTGTCTATCAACAGTATTTGTCTATACCTACCGTCAGTGGTTAACTAAAATATAGTGCTCCTATATTCGGAGGGGGATAACGGATCTGCATCTAGAATTTATCATGCTGGCCTTTTTTTGGATTTTTAAAATTTTTGTTATCCCTTTATTTTGACATTCATCCCAAATAATACAACAGTAGTCAATGAGGGGCAGAATACCCATTGTATTATGTTTTCTTGTATTTATATTAAAAAAAATCTTTATTTAAGAAAGATGGTATATTCTGGATGATATATTAGCACAACCTTGGTTAATTTGATTTCAACAGTTATTTAGTGGGCTGTCAATTTTGAAACTAATATTTTTTTACATGAAGAATTTTATAATACTTTAATTTATTATCAAGTTTGGTTGAAAAGTCTGAATAGTTTCTGCTTTGTTCATGTAATCAAACATTTTGTTTCATTTGCATTTATGAACATGTTATTCATTTTACACCACTCTTCAACCCTGCATAAATCTTCTTGAACATCATCATTTATATTTTCTAGATGTTTCCCCCTGATTTATGATTAGTGATGTCATCACTGATGATCAGCATATACAACGATATAGGTCTGTTTCACAATTTTCAATGCATAAAATGATAAGGGAAGGTCATTTATAAATAGCACAAACAATAGAGGACAAGGTATAGAACATTGGGGGACACCAAATTTTACATGTTGTTGTTCAGAGTTAACATTAAAAATGTATACCTGTTGTTATTCAGGTATGACTTAAAACTAGAGGCTCTAAAGAGCCTGTGTCGCTCACCTTGGCCTATGTGAATATTAAACAATGGACACAGATGGATTCATGACAAAATTGTGTTTTGTTGATGGTGATGTGTTTGTAGATCTTACTTTACTAAACATTCTTGCTGCTTACAATTATCTCTATCTATAACAGTACTTTCTGTGGAAAAGGTTATTGAAAATCTTCAAATTTTAAGAAAATTGTTAAAAATTGACTATGAAGGGCAATAACTCCTTAGGGGGTCAATTGACTATTTTGGTCATACTGACTTATTTTTAGTTCTTACTTTGCTGTACATTATTGCTGTTTACAGTTTATCTCTATCTATAATAATATTCAAGATAATAACAAAAAAACAGCAAAATTTCCTCAAAATTACAAATTCAGGGGCAGCAACCTAACAACCGATTATCCGATTCATCTGAAAATTCCAGGGCAGATAGATCGTGACCTGATCAATAATTTTACTTCCTGTCAGATTTGCTCTTAATGCTTTGGTTTTTGAGTTATAAGCCAAAAACTGCATTTTACCCCTATGTTCTATTTTTAGCCATGGCGGCCATCTTGGTTTGTTGGCCGAGTTACCGGACACATTTTTTAACTAGATACCCTAATGATGATTATTGCTAAGTTTGGTTTAATTTGGCCCAGTAGTTTCAGAGGAGAAGATTTTTCTAAAAGATTACTAATATTTACGAAAAATGGTTAAAAATTGACTATAAAGGGCAATAACTCCTAAAGTGGTCAACTGACCATTTTGGTCATGGTGACTTATATGTAGATTTTACTTTGCTGAACATTATTACTGTGTACAGTTTATCTCTATCTATAATAATATTCAAGATAATAACCAAAAACAGCAAAATTTCCTTAAAATTACCATTTTAGGGGCAGCAACCCAACAACGGAATGTCCGATTCATCTGAAAATTTCAGGGCAGATAGATCTTGACCTGATGAACAATTTTTAACCCCTTGTCAGATTTGCTCTAAATGCTTTGGTTTTAGGGGTAGTCCAAATAATTGTGACTTCTTAAAAAGCTATATTATGGGGAAAAGGAGGGGGGTCTATTATGTTTTTTTCATACAGGAGGAAGACGTCAAAGCAAAAAAAAAACCAACAAAACAAAATAAAATAATAGCCTGTCAAGACATCATTATTATAGTATTAATGTCATTAATACTGGGTGTTTTTATAATGGCACTGTTATATGTCCAAGGTCTGTAATAATGGTCGAGGAAGTCTGTAATGGCCTGAGGCAACACTGAGGGCCATTACAGACATCAAAGGCCATTATTACTGACCGAGGACATATAACAGGGCCATTATAAAAACACCCATTTTTTAATACATTTATTAACCAACTGAACAAAAGTATATGTGTTGCTACCAACTTGATGTACTCTCTTACTCTTTTAATGACAGTTTAGTTTGAAACATCATTATGATAAAGCTTTAAATATACCAAATATCCAAATAAAGTTGAAAGAAGTTATGTGTTGAAAAACAGGATGAACAGTGATCCCTTTATACATTGTATGGTTCTTTAATGTTAGTTGCTGGTTACTAAATAAAATAAAATACAAAAAGGTATTATACTCTTTACAACTTAGTTTTATTAACTTTATTAAAAAAAAACTAACTGGGCTTAATACAGACAAACTGGGCATTAATACAGACAAACTGGGCATTAATACAGGGCCATTACAGAAAAAACAGGGCCATTACAGAAAAACAGGGCCATTACAGAAAATATGTAATTTTTTAATAAATAGTCATTTTTGGCAATAATGTACTTAGGCAGCAACCATTTGATTTTCTGGGGAGGCTATGGTTTTTTTTTCTGTACAAACTTTTTTTTTCCGCCTGTGGCGAAAAACAATATATTTTTTTCGCGACAAGTCGAAAACAATTTTTTTCTTTCAATTTTAGCATTACATATAGTGGCAGCTGAGGGTGAAACAAACATTTTTTTTTTTCTCAGAATCAAAAACAAATTATTTTTTTCTCCAAAAACTGGAAACAAACTTTTTTTTCCAAAAAAAAAACATAATTGCTGTTTAGAGTTTATCTTTATCTTTAATGATAATGAAGATAATAAGCAACAGCTGCAAAATTTTCTAAAAATTAACAATGCAGGGGTAGGAACCCAACAACGGGTTGCTTGATTGGTCTGATAATTTCAGGGCAGATATATCTTAACCTAATCCACCATTTCACCATGTCAGATTTAAATGCTTTGGTTTCAGAGATATGAGCACAAAACAGCATTTTACCACTATGTACTATTTTTAGCCGTGTCGGCCATCTTGGTTTGTAACCAGGGTCATCGGACACATTTTTTAAACTAAATACCCTAATGATGATTGTGGACAAGTTTGGTTCAATTTGTCTCAGTAGTTTCAGGAGAAGATTTTAGTAAAAGATTACAAACATTTACGGAAAATTGTTAAAAATTGACTATAAAGGGCAATGACTCCTTTTAAAGGGGTCAATTGAGCATTTTGGTCATGTTGACTTATTTGTAAATCTTAATTACAATTACAAATTCAGAGGCAGCAACCCAACAACCGGTTGTCCGAATTATCTGAAAATTTGAGGGCAGATATATCTTTACCTGATTGACAATTTTACTCCGTCAGATTTACTCTAAATGCTTTTATGTCAGAGATATAAGCCAAAATCTACATTTTCCCCTATTTTCTATTTTAAGTCATTGCAGCCATTTTGATTGGTTGGTCGGGTCACCAGACACATTTTTAAACTAGATACCCAAATGATGATTGTGTTTCATTAGTTTCAGGGAAGAAGATTATCGTAAAAATTAACGACGACCACGGACGCCAAGTGATGAGGAAAGCTCACTTGGCCCTTTGGGCAAGGTGAGCTAAAAACGAGGGAAACACATCAACTATAAGACGAAATCAACGGAAACAATAGAAACACTGAACTGCAACAAAAAACCAGCGCAAACATACATGAAAACGGAATATTTGATAACAAATGCTATATTCCGGACTTGGTACAGGCCATTTTAAGAAAAAGGTGGTGGACTGATCCTGGTTTTATGTCTAGCCAAACCTCCCGCTCATATAGCATTATTTGAAATACCGACATGAGGTACGAAATAACATATATACATTGTAGTTTTAAATGTAGTTCTAAGTGACACATTTAGTAGTAGTTGATGAAGCACAAAATAGCAGACATAGAAATATTAAAACATTTTATTGATTTAAAAGCTAACGCCTATACATTATTCTATCAGTTACTGCAATGGAATTCTCGTATAGTCGTTGTCCAATCCCATTTGTAAAATATGAAAAACTGGCACTCTTTTTGCTAAAAAAAATCAAAATATCAGTTTTTTGCAAACAGTGACCGAGGCTATCGTGTCATTCCTTTTAAATCTACAAATTGACCTACCAATATTATTAACGGCTGTAGATATTGATCAAAGGAGTAGGTCCGGTAAGGACCGATTTTGGCCTCAAATTTCAGGTTCATCTGACGAAATATTTTGACCACTTTTTAAACACTTAAGTGTCTATTTCATTTGAATCAATTAGTTTGTGTGAAAGATTTTAACTGATTTAGTCATTAAAAACGATCCGATTCAAGCTCAAATATGAAAAATCTACCAAATATGCCGAAAAATGACACTTTTCAGATGGTTTTTGTCAAAATTAAAAGTGGCCGCATCCGTGTTCATCCTCAACCTTTATATATGTTATGTATTATCATAAAGTACAACTTACATTTCAATATTAAGGATGAACACGAATGCGGCCACTTTCGTTTTACACGAAAACCGTCTAAAATTTAACTAAAATGCTATAATTGTGAAGATTTCAGTAATTGTACATGACTTAATGGTGCTAATACCCGATATATGTGCATTGTATTGTCAAAAACAGCCCATATTTATGTAGCAGAAGCATTCTACTGTCCAATAAATAACTAAAAGTTTACGTTTTAACAATTTTGTAAAACTGATATATTTTGGGGCCAAAAAGGGGTCTTACTGGACCTACTCCTTTCCGGTAAATGAGTAATTTATGATTGCTTACGAAAAATGTCGTTTCTGTTTATCAGAATTACATTCATAAAAATTGTCAAACAAACTGTAACTGATTTTACTCGAAATGATATAGCCTTCCTCTCATATAGCCTTCCTCTCATATAGCCTTCCTCTGATATAGCCTTCCTCTAATATAGCCTTCCTCTGATTAGACATTTTCTGTCGAAATTTTGTGTTTAAGATTTACTTTAGAATCAATGTGTGAATGAAACATCTTTGTTTATGTCGAAAATATGTAAATATAAGAATTACATGATGTGTTTTTGTGTGTTAAATTTTGCGAATTGAAAGAAAGTGACCATCACATCCAAGCGCTTCATGGTAATATTTGCTTTAATTTCCTTAAAGTTGAAGGGAAAAAACATTTGACTAAATGATAAAAGTGCAATTTTAAATTTCAATTGACAAACATAAGTTTGAAATATTCCTATAATAAAACACTATCTTTTATTTAAACTGATCATCGGGATATTACTGTTCAATATTTTATTTAAAATAGTATAACACTGATAAATGTTAACACAGAAAAAAACTATAAAAAAGATTAGCAGATAGAATAAGATATCAATTCATTTGTATAAAATTTAAACGACCTCTCTCTTAATTATTAAAATATTAACAAATTGTTGTCTGTTTGGGTACTCATACAGTTTTCTCAATATAACAGAAAAGTTCTGTAACAACTGTCATACAAGTGGGATATTTCGTAAGCTATTAACGCTGATAATAAGCTGATAACGTACCATGTCAGGACAAATGCTAACGTTTGAATTGTCAGTTTTTATAGATATTCCCCTTTTGAATATGCCTTGGAGTGATTTTGTTATACTTTTTTTTTTAGAAAGTAACAGTACAGTAATTCGTGTAATTGTACACTCACATTGTCTAGTCGGACTGTAAATTTAAAGTTCCATCCACTTATAACCTACAAACGACATGTTATTTAGTTAAATAGTTATGATTATATATGATATATATTACCTACACAGGTTTTTAATGTGTTTTTTGCCTATTTACATTTTGTTGGATTATATTTGTATTTGCTGAATCAAGTATTCCGCACAAATATATCAGATGAAAAATAATCCTAATTTTTCTTTCAATTTTGTTTCAATAATCCATATCTGTGTTGTTTGGTCTTTTGTTTCCCTCAGAGTCTCTTTTGAACTATTGTTTGTCTATTTGTCGCTATTCTCCTTTTTATAGTCTTTTGGGTTGTTTTTTCTCTCGGCTTCTTTCTCAATGACATGCAACAGGGATTGACAATTTATATAATCATGTTCATTCTAAAAATATCGACTTCTTGCTTTATATGTCTTGATTGAAATGGTTGTAAGTAAAAAAAAGAAGTGATTACTACAAGTATCAGAACCATCCTAGTTACACACGTTAACCGTGTAGACAGACCTGATGAACAACAAGGTCTGACATATTAGTCAGTTTTTATAATGATTGGGATTATAACGCACTGTTGCACCCTCATTTTGGACATTTTTACCTAATATAATGTTTGTTTTGTTAAACATCGTTGTCATTATTATTTTATGCGACTTTTATATAAGTGATAGGTTTAGCTAGCTAGTAAACGATATGTTAGCCTCCATTTTCTACATCATAAGAATATGTCTGTACCAGGTCAGGAATATGATAGTTGTTATTCATTTGTTTGATGTGTTTGATCTTTTGATTTTGCCATTATCCTACGGACTGTACGTTTAGAATTTTCCGCGTAGATCGATATTTTTGTTATTTTACATTGTCCATGATTATTTCTTTCACTAAGAACGAATAATGTGCAACAATACTGAACACGTTAAAACATTTGACTTTCCGTTTTTCTATAATTAAGACAATGGACCAGACCTAATTAGCGAGCAATACTATTTTCCCCCTTTTTTCGTGTTATTTTTTTAGAGCTTCGTCAATATATTTACTTCATTCTTAGACGTTCGACATAATCATACACAAAAAAATGTTGGATGGCGTCGTTTGATAAAAAAAATTATCGCAAGATTGAAAATGTTGTTCCAGGTGTTTTATTCAGAGTGAAAGTAAGTGTAGAACAGCTGATGTTTGACATACCTGTTCCTTTGCTTTCACAACGGTGGTGGTGTTGAATAAAATGTTTTCTGAGTCGAGTTTGTCCTTGGCAGCCTTAATTACTATATCTGGGATCGTATCAACGTCTATTTTATTCCAACCACCTGGAATTTGACAATTTACGTATATTATTCCAATAATCACAAATAAACAGGGAATTAAAACCTTCATTTTTCTAGATCTCTGTGGGATCGTTTACTTAATCTTTGAATTTAAATTGACACAGTTGTTTCGTGTCTTATCTTTAATGTCTCTTATATTGTACTTAATCATCTGTCCTTATTTACGTGTACTTTAAAAATTCATTCTTGTAGGAAACAGGAAGAGTATAAGCAATTAAAACAAACAGTTGAGTTGATCATCACTACAAAATACCCACTGTTTTACTGTAACTGTACAAAGAAATGATTTTGAAAATCATAATTACATTACGAATGTAACCAAATAGGTTATACATTCACATCAAGCGCATGCAGCATAATTAACTGGTTACCAAGACCACGTACATGATACACATAGCTTCAAATATGCAACTAAGTTAACTATAAAATATAAAATTAAATTTTTGCACTGACAGTTTTTTGTCGTTGTAATGTTAGCATCACTTGGTACTATGTGATCAAACTTCACTTCGATCACCGAGAGGACTGTTTTTAAACAAAGAGTTTATTTTTTGTAATGAGCTTATCTTTCAACATAGTAGACGATATTAAAAAAAATCAAGGGTAGAGCAGATTCTATAAATCGTTCTTTTTTATATGTCTTTGCAAATATTCTACGAGTATGACAAATAACCTGAGAGTGGTTTTTTCAGTTGACTTAACAACTATTTGAAACAAGTACTGCTCTTTATAGAATTTCTTCTGCTTGATGAGTACATTTTAATAACAACTGTTAGTTAAAGGTTCTAGTGTTATCTTGTTTATATCTTACATTAGGTTCACAGTTAAAATTTTTGCCTATGTATGAACTTGTAATAGCTTTAATGAGAGTAATTTTTTTCTTGCCTCACCAACATGTATCCGCCGTCTATCAAGAAACTTGGAAGATGTTTTATATAATAGTTTTGTCATGATAAATAAATATAAATTTTTCGTGTCTTTTGTTACAGTTGATTTGTTTGGATATGCGTCCTCGTATAATAACAACATATTACCATATCTAGACTAATATACTATAAAGAAGTGTTTGAATTTTGATACATTTAAATAATTTTAACTGTTTGTAAATTATTTTCCTGCTGAAAACTGGTAAACTTAACTTAATATGTGCGACAAGATTGGTACAGACAAATTCACATTGATATGAAGCCAACAAATAAGCAGTTCAATTTTGACCAAAATACTATAAGGTAACATTGAGCAGAGACTCTGCAGTCTGTTAACGAAATTACAGGAGCTATAACCATCTAGTTCGTATACGTCTGTTAACAACATTATAAGAGCTATAACCATCTAGTTTCGATACGTCTGTTAACAACATTATAAGAGCTATAACCATCTAGTTTCGATACGTCTGTTAACGACATTACAAGTGCTATAACACACCTAGTTTCGATACTTCTGTTAACGAAATTAAAAGAGCTATAACACACCTAGTTTTGATACGTCTGTTAACGACATTACAAGAGCTATAACACACCTAGTTTATATACGTCTCTTAACGACATTACAATAGCTACAACACACCCAGTACACGACTGTTAACGACATTACAATAGCTACAACACACCTAGTTTCTATACGTCTGTTAACGACATTACAAGAGCTACAACACACCCTGGTTTCTATACGTCTGTTAACGACATTACAAGACCTATAACACACATAGTTTCTATAGGTCTGTTAACGACATTACATGACCTATAGCATATCTAGTTTCTGTACGTCTGTTAAGAGCCTATAACAAACCTAGTTTATAAACGTCTATTAAAGACATTACAGGAGCTATAACACTCATTGTTTCTAATGTCTGTTAACGACATTTCAAGAGATATAACAAACCTAGTGTGTTTACGTCTGTTAACGACATTACAGGAGCTATAACACACCTAGTTTCTATACCTCTGTTCATGACATTGTAAGAGCCAGATAGCACGTCAATAAATTTCCGTTGACAGATGACATAATCATACATATAGAGAAAAAGAACAAAATTATCATATGATATAAGAAGTAAGGATGCTTTAAATAAAATTGAGAATGGAAATGGGGAATGTGCCAAAGAGACAACAACCCGACCATAGGAAAAAAAAACAGCAGAAGGTCACCAACAGGTCTTCAATGTAGCGAAAAATTCCCGCACCCGGAGTCGTCCTTCAGCTGGCCCCTAAACAAATATATACTAGTTCAGTGATAATGAACGCCATACTAATTTCCAAATTGTACACAAGAAACTATAGGACTAACAAAGGTCAGAGGCTCCTGACTTGGGACAGGCGCAAAAATGCGGCGGGGTTAAACATGTTTGTGAGATCTCAACCCCCCCCCTTTATACCTCTAGTCAATGTAGAAAAAAAAACTGGTTTTTGAATAAATGTGTTTAGTTCCGATGCAAAGACCCTATAGGTGAATCAATATTAACGCCAAAATATGCAATCTTTAATGACCTGACAACAGTATCGTAACAATATCCCTTCGTAATAAGTCTATTCAAAGGTTTTGTTAGTTTTTGAGGTGAATACTGACACCTTTGTGCTTTATAAAGAATATTTCCATAAAAAATTGGATGTGAAATACCTGAACGTATAAGAAATCTGCATGTTGAGCTATATTTACGAATGATGTCCTTATACCGATGATAAATTTAGTAAATGTTTTGACTAGTTTGTGATATCGAAAACCCTGGTCTAATAATTTTTCAGTAATACATGAATTTCTCTCGTTAAAATTTAAAACATTGTTACATACACGAGCGAATCGTACAAGTTGAGATATATAAACACCGTAAGATGGTGACAAGGGAACGTCACCATCTAAAAATGGATAATTAACGATAGGAAATGAAAAATCATCTCTTTTATCATAAATTTAAGTATTCAGCTTTTCGTTAATGATATAGATATCAAGATCGAGGAAAGGGCAGTGGTCATTGTTAGTATTAGCTTTATTTAAAGTAAGTTCAACAGGATAAATTTCTTTAATATACATACTGAAGTCGTCATTATTGAGAGCCAAAATATCTAAAAGTATTATTAAATTTGTTTATCAGATGTTGTTTCGATGGGTCTTTGCTTATTTTTGTCATAAATTGTAACTCATAGCAATACAAAAACAGGTCCGCAATAAGTGGTGCACAGTTAGTCCCCATTGGAATTCCGATAATCTGACGATATACGGAATTCCCAAAGCGAACAAAAATGTTATCTAGTAAAAATTCAAGGGCATATATAGTATCAAAGCATCTCCAATTGACATAGTTTTTTTGTTTATTGCTACTAAAAAATGACCTAAAAGAGTTTGAACATATATATTCACATTCTGATTTTTTAAATGCCCATTTAATTTGGTGTGTGAATTTTTTCTTAATGAGAATGTGAGGCAATGTGGTATACAGGGTAGAAAAATCAAAACTTTAAAGCATGAAATAGTTTACTCTTTGGTCAAATTTTACGTCATGTTGCAAAATTTGAGATACTTTGATAATTTGCATAGCGGCCTTTTTGCCTAATCATGACGGCAGTCATAACAAAAGGATTGTATATGCCCCTTTAATAATAAAAAAAAAAGCTACTATGCCAATTCCTATGTCGAATCAAGAATTTATAAAAATGACCATATAATTGATATTCATGTCAACAACGAAGTGCTGACTACTGGGCTGGTGATACCCTCGGAGACGACACGTCCCCGAGGTGCAAATCATATGAATGAAGTACCTTAGATTTTGCTATATGTTCTTTCCGGCTTGAGGTCTGTCTGCTCTGATATATACTGTGACAAAATACGTATCCGACAGACACAGTTTTTACGAATAGCATCTCAACATGGTTACGAGTTGGGAAATTTAGATTTTTTTTCTTTCGCCATTGGAATAAATATATTTGGTAACAATATAGATTATACTGCATAGCCTCAAACTGCGACCAATATCCTAAAACATTCAATTTGGTGTTCCTAGATATTCTTATAAGATTTTGGCGCCAAATGTATTCAAATCACTTCTATGATTAATAACCAAATGGAAAGTAACTACCTTCTACCAGTTCCGTCTTAATTTTATACTCTGTCTATTTATAAGTATGCATCTTTTTTCCTTCGTTATAAATGTTGATGATCATCACGTTCACGCATTTTTGCTGGATACTTGACTTTGTTTCGTGCTCTTTTTTAACTTTTTTTTTTGTCACCAGAGTTTAAAGAGTGTTATCCATTTGTTATGTTAAGTAAGTGTCAAAATCTTGACGTTTGCATTCTCCGTTTTTGAGAAAGTTCCGCATGTTTATTAAGTCTCCCAAACAAAGTTTGGAGACTTATTGTTTTTGATCAGTTCTTATTATTTTTATTATTCTTCCTCTTCTTCCTCTTCTTCCTCTTCTTCCTCTTCTTCCTCTTCTTCCTCTTCTTCTTCTTCCGCCACTTTAAAAATGAACTTGTCCGCAGCGGTTCTCCTAAACGGCTTGTCAGATTTACTTAGGATTTTACAATACGTTAGACTAACATGTCTAGGTGAGCCATCAATCTTTCGTTTGTGCATTGGGGTCTGTTAAGGGGTATGTTGGGGGTTAGAAAGGAGGGAGGGGTTTACTATAGAACCCTATGGGATTTTATTTTCTAAAATTTTCAAATGAATATAACTTGAAAACTGTAAGTAATAGATACATGCAGTCTTCAGAAATGATTATAGGACAGTAAAACAAATCAGATGAAATATAGGGGTAGTCCCTGGGGGTCATCCCCACCCCCTTCAATTTGAGAATGTGCTTTTATCTTGTAAACGGTCCAGATCCCCACCCCTTAACCATATATATTCTTGAATGGGACGATAAAAAAAATCAAATGAAATTAAAGGGAAGTCCCTGGGAGTCATCCCCACCCCATTCAATTTGAGAATGTGCTATTATCTTGTAAACGGTCCAGTTCCCCGCCCCTAAACCATATATATTCTTCAATGGGACGATAAAACAAATCAAATGAAATTAAAGGGAAGTCCCCGGGGGTCATCCCCACCACGTTCAATTTGAGAATGTGCTATTATCTTGTAAACGGTCCAGATCCCCACCCCTAAACCATATATATTCTTGTAGGGGACAATAAAACAAATGAAATGAAATAAAAGTGATGTCCCTAGGGGCTTACCCATACCCTCTTGTTCGAAAACTTGTAAAGGGTCAACATCCCCACCCCTAAACCATATCTATTCTTGTATGGGACAATAAAACTAATAAAATGAAATTAAATGGAAGTTCCTGGGGGTCACGCCCACCCCGTTCAATTTGAGAATGTACTATTATCTTGTAAACGGTCCAGATCCCCACCCCTAAACCATATATATTCTTCAATGGGACGATAAAACAAATTAAATTAAATTAAAGGGACGTCCCCGGGGGGTCATCCCCACCACGTTCAACTTGAGAATGTGCTATTATCTTGTAAACCGTCCAGATCCCCACCCCTAAACCATATATATTCTTGTAGGGGACAATAAAACAAATGGTTTGCCTATATTTACAAAATCTGAAATTCTGTATGAGGAAATTGGGTGGGAAACTTTAGCTGACAGGAGAAAAAGACGAAAATTACAAATGTTTTATAGCATTCAACATAACCAAGCTCCGGATTATCTATGCAAACTTGTTCCACCTAGTGTACAGAGCACAACTACATATCCCTTGAGAAATGGCAATGACATCATTGTTCCTTTTTGTAGATTATCTCTTACTAAAGAATCTTTTATACCATCAACTATTAACCTATGGAATCATACCGATTTGTCCCTTCGAAAATCAGACTCTATAGCAAAGTTTAAAATCCAATTAAAAAGGTTAAATACCTCAAATAAAGATGTACCAAAGCACTTTCTATATGGACCGAGGAAACTAAATATGATTTTAACACAATTTAGATGCTACTCATCTTTCTTGAACTATGACTTGTTTAGAGTCAATATAATTGCTGATCCATCTTGCTTTTGTGGATGTAACATTGAGACTGTACACCATTTCCTTTTCGACTGCTCTTTATATATACACCAGAGAGAAATTCTGATGAATAATCTAAGATGGCTTCCTGATGACCTTATATTAAATGTTAAGTTACTTACATCTGGTAATCCGAATCTCTCGTATGAACAAAATGTGAATATATTCAAACACGTATTCGAATTTATCAAAAGGTCTGAGAGATTTCTTGTTATGTAGAAAATGTATTTACGGTAAATTCACGTCATCATCATCATCATCATCATCATCATCATCATCATCATCATTCATCATCATCATCATCATCATCATCATCATCATCATCATCATCATCATCATCATCATCATCATCATCATCATCATCATCATCATCATCATCATCATCATCATCATCATCATCATCATCATCATCATCATCATCATCATCATCATCATCATCATCATCATCATCATCATCATCATCATCATCATCATCATCATCATCATCATCATCATCATCATCATCATCATCATCATCATCATCATCATCATCATCATCATTCATCATCATCATCACCGTTTTCAATGTTTACATCTACTTCTGTTTCATTTGTTTTTCTCAATTGATAGACTCGTAAAATATTGTTTATTTTGATATTGCATGCTCATATTAATATTGTATTGTATATTATTGTCATTCGGAGCGGACTTCATAAGTATGGCTTACTTGTGTCCAATCCATTTTACTTTGAGTAAATAAAATATGTTTAAACTAAATAAAACAAATGAAATGAAATAAAAGTGATGTCCCTAGGGGCTCACCCCATCCCCTCTTGTTTGAAAACTTGTAAACGGTCAACATCCCCACCCCTAAACCATATCTATTCTTGTATGGGACAATAAAACTAATCAAATGAAGTTAAATGGAAGTTCCTGGGGGTTGCCCCCCACCCCGTTCAAATTGAGAATGTGCTATTATCTTGTAAATGGTCCAAATCCCCACCCCTAAACCATATATATTCTTGTAGGGGACAATAAAACAAATGAAATGAAATAAAAGGGAAGTCCCAAGGGAGTCACCCCACCCCCTCTTGTTTGAAAACTTGTAAACGGTCAACATCCCCACCCCTAAACCACATATATTCTTGTATGGGACAATAAAACAAATCAAATGAAATGTAGGTAAAGTCCCTGGGGATCACCACCACCCCCTACTGTTTGAATACTTGTAAATGGTGGAGATCCCCACCCGTAAGCCATATATATTCTTGTATTGGACAAAAAATCAAATCAAATGAACATGGGACCATATAAATGGCGAGTTATGGGAGCTTTGTTTGGGAGACTTCGTAACAGCATCCTGTTACAATTACTTCTTGTTTATTTATGTATTTGAGTATTCTGTGTGTTTGTTTATTTTGATCATAGTTTACGAGACAATTTTTCTAGCGTCCTATGGCAATTGATGCAAAACGTACCCTGACAATTCACTTGATCCACTTTTAATATGCACGTCGTTAATTAATGAACTATTTAATTGGACATTTGACCGTAATTAAAGGATGTTGATGTACTTTTTTATTTGCTTCATCTCATCTATTTTGTGAACTTTTATTTGAATGCATTAGAGTATACTTGTATGAAATACAACAACCAATAATAGAAGAAGTACAGATTGGATGTATGCGTAAACACTATTTGTATTCATTATTTTGTTGCAAATAAAGTGAAGTATCTCTTAGGAAGATGTGAAGTGTTTTAATTTAGTGTTATCATGCACAAATAAGTGTTGTTATTTGCTTGATATATAATGGTTTGTCTTTGTCATTAAGCAGAAAATGTACGTGGAAATGGGTTGCATACATATCGTGCATGTTGTTATGTTTTATTTTGTTTTGTTGACGAATCCTGTTCTTTCTGCTACCTGTGACGATAAAGAGTGTCCTGGTGTGATTTCCATGCCTTTAATTGATGGCGTGAAAGCTTCTTTAAAGGCCGACTTGGATACAACGGATTTAAACAATCATCTGAAAGCATACATTGAACAACACGTAAAGGAAGGTGTACAAGCTGCTATGAAAGATGTTATGAAACAACTTGTTGACGATGGTTTGGAAGAGGCTAATGCTATAATTAATGCCACAGTTAAGGAACATCTAAAAGGTATGAACTTATGTTTTTGATATTTTACTAGTCATCACGGTCATGGTTCTTCGAAATATATGTCGGTTCGATCAAAATCGTTTACATTATTCGATAAGTGGGAAATCTAGCGTTGTTAACTTTATCTTTAATATGGTAGATAATTTCTGTGGATAATAAAAATTCGATTGTGTCTGATTTACGGTTCTCCAAGTATGTAAATGAGTTAAAATAAGATGGTGTTTTGTAACGTTATAATAATACGAAATTCACTACGAGAGCGCCTTACTTTTTGTCGGTTGAATGATCATCCTTTAGACTTCTGCCAATGAATTATTACTACCATCTTAACGTTTACTAGACTTTATGCCTTTTTCAAATCCATGTTCACGGTGTGGGAAAGGAAACCTATTTTTGTTAATCAATGTGAGGTTCCTGGCGTATATCGAAGAATCATACATTGTCTGGACTTACGCAAACTACGTTTTATCCTTTATTTATATAGTTTTTTTGTAGTTCCACCAATATTCATTTCCATCTATATAATGAGTAAAGACCAAGGAGTAAAATAATTGGTATATATGACCTTTAGTTAAACATTAAGATGGAACAAATCTAAAAATGCGCGTTTTAGCGTCCCCATCGTACTTTAGAGTCCTACATATATATTTACATCAACTCCCTCGGTGGTCTTGTCCCGTATCTGGGTGGTACGTTATAGTATATCTTTATTCTCATAAACCAAAATCCATGGTACAGAGATATTATAAACATTAATAATATAACATATAGTCAGAATTAATACAAATTTATGTATGATCTACAACTGGAAAAAGATTTCCAGCTACATGTATATCAAAACACATTATGTATGTATACAATATTATATAAAAGTTATTAACCAATGTTTCCCCTAAGACTCCAGCTGTTTATTAATCAGTCTGATAAATTTGCACAAATGATTCAGCATACTGATGTTTCTAGTATTCATCAAATCATGAAATTTCAATATGTTTAGTCTATTTAGATAATATGGTTTCAAAGATTTTTCTCTTTCATGATTAAATTTCGAACATTTAAAAATATAGTGGAATTCATCCCCAATATCTCCTGAATTGCATAGTTTACAATTTCGATTTTCTCTAGGTACATTTTTCCACCTTCCAGTTTCAATAGGAAGTTTATGACTGAGTATCCTGAATCTACAAAAAGTAATAATATTTTTATCATCTTGGATCTTAAAATAGTTTTCCTTTTCTGCATTATCTTTGAATAGACGATAATTTATAGCTTTTGGCGATTCTAATAAGATAGAGTGCCAATTTTGTTTGAATTGGTCTACAACATTAACTTTGACCTTATGATATAACCATGTATTACTAACAAAGTACTGTACATTCCAAACATATGACAGTCCACAACTATCTAGAATAGATTTTATATTATTAAGCCATGGAATACTCATACCATACTTTTTATATGAATATTTATACAAAATAACAGGAAGTTTTTCTTGCTTTCCACAAACAAGTTTCGACCAGTAATTTAAAATCCGCAATTTGATATCAATTTCCAAAGGATATCTTCCAAGTTCTCCATAAATCATGAAATCTGGCGTTCACTTTTTACATTTAACGAAATTTTACAGAATTTAAGGTGGACCCTTTCAATAGCAGAATTATTGCCGACTCCCCAAACTTCACTTCCATACAAAAGAATGGGCTCGACAATTTTATCGAAAAGGTCGAGTTGGCATTCTATAGATAAATTATGTGTTCGACCTTTGCGGATAACTTCGTACATGGCGTGTGTGGCTTTTTCTATTTGTGCCTTTTTTGCTTTCGAAAAACTTCCCGTTCTAGAAAAAATAATACCAAGGTACGTAAACTCATTTACAATTTCTCAAACAGTATTATTATATTTAAATTCTATACTTGATAACGGTCTACCTTTTGAAAAAACTACAATTTTGCTTTTATTTACATTAACCTTCTATTTCCAAAGTTCACAATAGTTATACAAAGAGTCAAGCTGCTTTTGTAAGTCATTGTTTGACTCTGCCAAAAGAGCTGTGTCATCTGCATATAGAATCATAAACAATTTTAAATTGTAGTCTAGCTCAATTTCTATATCATCGGATACTGTTTTGAACCCTTCTACATCTTGTTCTTTTAAAAAATGTTCAAGATCATTAATATACAGATAAAATAATAAAGGTGAGAGGCTTTCTCCTTGACGTACACCAACATTACAAGGAAAATACTCTGAAAATACACTACCATCAAAAATTCTAGATTTAATGTTACTATACATATTTACAATGGTGTCATACATTTTTTCACTGATAAAATTCTCCAGAATTTTTTGCCATAAACCAGATCGCCAAAGGCTTTTGCAAAGTCTATAAAAGCACAAAAACGTTTTTTCTTTCGCATCTTCAATAGTTCAAAAAGAATATGTAGGACGAAAATATTATCTATGGTTGAATAGCCTTTTCTAAATCCTGATTGATTTTCATTTAACAATAAGTAATTTTCCCAAAAAGTGGATAGTCTTGAATTCAGAACTGAAGAAAATAGCTTTCCCATGCAGCTAAGAATTGTGATAGGTCTTTAATTTTCTGGGTTTTTTTTTTTGTATCACCTTTATATTTATAGAAAGGAATAATGTTACCAACTAACCATGGTTCTGGAATTTTACCGGAATCGAAAACAATATTAAAAAATTGAACATAAATAGGCATACAAATATTGCATGTGCTTTAAATATATTCGTTAATAATTTTGTCATCTCCACATGACTTTCCATTTTTTAAATCTTTAATACAAGTAAATATTTCTTTTTCTGTTATGATACTATTAAAAATTTCATTGAACTGGTTTGGTACTTGCGAAACAGGGATATCGTCGACTGAATCCGACGAATTCAAGTCTTTAAAGAAATCAAAGAGAACAGCGATGGAAATTTTTGGACTACGTTTTTCCCTTTTTTCATTTAATATTTTCCAGAACTCCTTAGAGTTACTGTTTTTTGTAAATTTTGCATCTTTTTTCTAAAAGTCTTTCTATACTCTTGTATAGAACAATCCATCTGCCTTTCATACTTTCTCTCTGCATCTTTCATTTGAACTTGATTATCTGTTGTTTTGTTGTTTTTTTATCGTCGTTTTGCAATTCGTGAGCACTTTCTTTGCTCCCAGCATTTTTTGTCATGGTTTGCTTTCCTTTATGTTCTTTTTAACCTTCGTATTATAAGTAATGGTGCCTAGTACCTTTTCTGCTGCTTCCAAAAGTATTTCATTTATATGTTCGGACAATTTATTTACAAAATTTTGCGACATAACACTTGAATACAAAAACACTAATTCATTTTCTAATTCTGCAATCTTATTTCCATCATTGTTCTCAATGAACTCTTGTTTGTTTTTTTCATTATCCCATTTTTTTAACTTAATATTTTCACTACCACTTGTTACATCACTGCTTTCAGCTTCAGTTACATCAGAATTGTGCTCAATTTTTAATTTTTATCCAAAGTTTCAATGGACAATGTACATCTGAGTAAAGAGACGAAAACGTATCTACATGCATATTTACAACATGATCTAATAATTCAAATGAGCAAATAAAATAATCAACAACACTAGAACTTCTACATGTAAATGTTCCCTCTTTATCACTATTCACTCTACCATTCAATATGAAAAAAATGTTATTACTACAAATATCAAGTAAAGCGTTTCCATAAGTGTTTTTCGATATATCTTTACTTTTTCTAATACTTAGCATATTTAACTCTTGTAAAGTATTTGAGTAATCATAGAATAAATCTGAATCACTAACTATATCATGTTTGCTATTTACAATATTTGAAAAATCGATATCGGAAGCAGTTCTGTACGAAAGCCCAGAAGGACCATGCGAGATCCGATATTCGAAATTTGAGATTCAATATCCGAAGTTCGAAATTCGAAATTCGAAATTCGAGATTCATATCTTAATTTCGAGATTCGAGATTCTAAATTCTATATCCAGTGTAACCAATCACAAGAAAGCTTATAACTTGTGAATTTACTTTAGACCAATGAAATGTGTTTTCACATAAATCATATCGAAATTAGCGGGTTTATAGATACACGTGTGCTTTTCACTGCATAATAAGTAAATTGGTTGTAGTGCAGGAAAGAAATAAGAAGGTATGTTTTTATTTATACATTGCACTATGTTTTTGTAGTTAAGTTCAACTGCACGAATCTAATTAAGATGTATTTGCCCCACTACACGATTGAAGCCTTACATGCATGTACATGGCTACCGTGACACAAAAATGATAGGGGTCGTATAAAGGATTGACATTTTATGCATGCTGATCAGGTGGTAAACAAAGCGATAGCTGTGGTACATGCAGTACATGTAGTTTCCATTGCAGGGACGGCTTCACAGATCGAATGGGTTTGGGTTTGGGTAAATAGTGTCAGGCCCTACAAATTCAATGGACCAGTGCCCCTTTCGGAAGCCGTGGAAGCATAAAGGCGCGCATTGCAACCTTTTTGGGAAATCATGTCAATCAAAGACAAAACATGGACGAAATTTCCGATTTTTTTGTGAGATTAAGATTAAGAAAAGTGAGATGGGAGTGGGGTTTTGGTTTTGGAGTAGAATGAAGGTTATCCCCCAGTTCTGTTTTCCCCTCCCCCCAATTCCCAATACATAAAAAAATATTTGACTTACCTAGTTCATCGTAGGTGAAATCTTTCTCAAAGATGAAGGAATATTTTCCATGCTTACCACGAACTGTTATTTTGTACTTATCCGTAACAGTGAACGCCGCCATGTCATCAGTTGCTTGAGTCTCGTGTGGTTAATTTTGATATACGCGGGATATCTATTTCAGTCGCTGCATTTTGTTAGTTTTTTCTGTGATAAGATATTTCATTGGTCAAAAAAATTTCAAAACTTATAAGCTTTCTTCTGATTGGTTACGCTGGATATAGAATTTCGAATTTCGAATCTCGAAATCAAGATATTTGAATCTCGAATTTCGAATTTCGAATTTCGAACTTCGGATATTGAATCTCAAATTTCGAATATCGGATCTCGCATGGTCCTTCTGGGCTTTCGTAGTTCTGCTATTAAAATCTCCGACAAGCATAATATATTTATAGTTAACAGAAAATTTCAACAACTCTTGTTCTAGTTCATTAAATGCATCAGTTATTTTGTACAGCGAATTTTCAGGAGGGATGTACACGTTTCCAATGACCAAGTCTTCATCAGTCTGTAGGAAATCTGCAGATATCTTAGCCCATAGCACTAGGTTACTCTTAGTTTCAATGATATGAATATATTTAGATATTTCATTTTTATACCCAAAAGCTATGCCACCTGATTTTACTCTAGAGTGTGACTTTCGATTTTTAAATTCAAAAGAATATTCTGGTATGTTGATATTTATATCAAAATTATCAGTTTTCATTTCAGTCAAACATATAATGTCATGGTCACTTATCAATTTGATAAATTCAGGATACTGCAATTTTCTCACTAAACCGCAACAGTTACAAAAATGTAAGGTTTAACATTTTTTTTAAATGTCTTTCAGAAAAGCATTTGTATTTCTGAAAACGCCTTTAGTAATACATTGATTACTATCTATCATGTTGGCATTCACAACAACTGACTCTCTATGGGGTTGCTAACCGTGTTTTGGCGTCGTTGTGCGTTTGCGTTTTTGTACGTTTTTTTTTTATCTGCATATGCATTATTATTTGGTGGACGTTAATAAGCCATCAATCAATTAATCATATTTTTAGACCCATATACTTTATGAATGATTTTATAATTTAAGGAATAGGTGTGACATATACAAGATGGGGGAGAAAGGTTTGTCCAACAGGCGCTGAACTTGTTTATACAGGTAATTAATGTTGTTAATGTGTTCATAATAAAATTTGATTGAACATTCATTTTACTTTGATTTAAACCCTGTTTACTTAACTGTATAATAAAAAAATAAACTGTTACTTTTTTCATACGTATACGAAGAAATAAGTGCTCTATGTTTTCAAATAGGGAGGTGTAAAGATTTGAAGTGTAGTGTCATTGAATTTCGTTGATACAGACGGATAATGCAATCAGTACTTGTTTTAACGTTTCTTTATTTCAATTAAATGCCGTTTATATTCGTAAGATTTTTAAATATGGTGACGAAAAACTGTAATGATACGTGTACATTCAAAGAGCTGACTACAGACAGAGCGTTGGATTGATTATGCTATATAATAGTGTGCAAACAATGTGTTTTCAGGTTTGATCTAGATTAAAAATCATTAATTGTAAAATTGAAACGAAGTTGAATCGTTTATTATTTTACGGAAATTGTTATGTGATTATTCTGATTGTTTTTTGAATGATTGGCTGAAATTTTAGTAAAGTTAAAGCGTTTGTGTTTAATTTCCTTAATACTGGGTCATCAATTTTTTGAATTTCTTATATCTGCGAAAGTGGTTTTGAATGACCTGTGCTTGGTCGTTCACGTCTTGTTTTTCTACATATTGAATACCCCATTTACGTTAAATTAGTTCATGTTAAAAAAAAATGTTAGGCGTTCTAGTATTGGCAAAGGGAAGATTGAGATGTAAAGCGAGCGGGAAAGCTTTTCCTTTCACTAATGAACGAACGATACAATTGGAAGATAAAAATAAGAAGTTCGGTCATCTGTTTGGCATTGCACTGGAATATTTGTGGATATAAGATATGATAGTTGTTTGTAAAAAATGAAAAAGAATGTCTCTTTTCAGAAGATTCTATAAGTAAAAAAACAATGGGTATTTACGTATATTTCATGTTCTGAATCTATAAATTTAGGACAAGCAGGCGGTAACTATTTTCAAAACAAAGGAGGTGGAATAAACTATTTGTGTTTGCCAAATGACCCAGAGGTTGGACAACAACAGTCATACGACAACTCCCAGCTTTACGGTGTTGAATACGAAATTTATTCATATAGTAAGCCACACGGATGGAGTGATATGGGTCATATGGAGGTTCCGTGCGCTGTATGTCACAGTAGTCGCAAATCATCTAAAGTAATAATCCCAGGTAAATATATCACAATGGATATGGTATTTAAATTTTATCAATGACACATAATCAGTATATGCATTGTAGCAACAACAACAAAAATACAAACACAACAAACACAAAAAGTCAAAAGAACTGTGCTTTTATTTTGTTTATCTGGTTATTCTTTTTCTTGTGCATGACTCCAAGGGTTGAAATGAGTATAGAAATGTGATCATTCAAAAGGAAACCGCCATGTTTGAGAGGGGTATTCGTTTGGCTGTGCGGTATGTATAAATGCACAGACTTGTCTGGTCAAAATAGGGACGTGAAAGCCAATGTCTCGTTTAGGAAGAGTCCAACGCTGTCTAATACTATAAAGAACCCTTCTTATAACTATTTGATGTGGTTCATAAATGGCCGATGCAACAACCACTTTATTTGATCACTCAGAATCATTACAAAGGTGTAAGAAGGATATACAATATTTACATACATACAATGTAAAATGTCTAGAGTGGGGTGCTCATTTTCGCCATATCTTTCCATGTTTTCTTCAGTTTATGTTCAGGTCTTTATATTTTTGAAGTATACTGATATTTCTATATGAAGATAACTTCAAATGCAAATTATTTTTAGCTTTAAAACGTGTTTGTTTTGAGAAAAATCATTTGAAATGTTGGATTAAAGGGTGTTTGAAATTTCCTGATGTTTTGTCAACGGGGGACACATATTCACCGTTGTTACACATCTTTTTAAAACTAAATAACTTTAGCTTTAAACAATATGTATCAAATAAATTTCATTATAGATGAATAGCAGACATTTAAAGGGTGTAAAAAAATTGAAATTTAGGGCAATCAGTCAAAGAATTACTAAAGAAATACTTCTTTGAAATAGTTTTTTTCATTCAGGAAATTGGCTAAAAATCGTCGTCCGTTTTTCGCTCCTTTGCGGTAAGTGCCGAAATTTTGTCGTATTTTCAAAAATTATCATATTTGTTATAAAAATATAATTTACCGGCATATTTTTTCAATTTCAACCATCCTTTGAAGTTTTTACACCTCAAAATCATAAAACGGCCGAAATTGTGTCCACGGCGAATATGAGCGCCCCACTCTACACCTTTCCAACAAATCCTCACTTTCCCACCGTTAAACTATGTGAAATTAGTTCTTGTCTGAACATGCAAATACTATTTGCAATAAGACGTTATATGCAAACAACAATAAATCAAAAAATCAATATCATGTGAATGAGGATAATAAAATCAAACGGAAAAAGTTGAAAGACCGCGTAGTCCTACTGTATATATACTATTCAGCATACGGTATATTGTACATAAGACCCCGTTTACACTGGCAAAAAAGATCGATCTTTACTGAGATCGATCTTTTTAAGATCGACCTTTGGTATAATGTAAATGGGGAAAATCAATCTTCAATCGGACTTAAAAAGTCTACCTCCAGAGGTGGTTTTAAAAAGATCGATCTTATTTGAATCGATCTTTCTTTTAGGGTAAACGCTTTGATCGATCGCGATCGATCTTTTCTCAGGTGAATGTTATATTTAGATATGAAAATAAATCTGCGCATGTTCGGCGGCAAAAATACACGTGTTTCAGAACGATGGATGGAATAAGAAAAGTAAACATAGATTCCGCTGTTTTGGGATTATCTTCTAAATCGATAGGTTATATTTCTTTGCTGCAAATTCTCATCTTCAAACGCATTGACCGTTCGATTTTTAGCGATAGTCTACACACATATCTTTGTTTAATGACTTGTGATGTATGAACCAAAATAATAATTCATAAATCCATACGTAATCCCATGATCAAACTATTTTTTTCATCATTTTGCAGTGTGTACGAGATGCAAAATTTCCTTTAATATTTTATTTTTAGGATTGTTTGTTTACGAAATATAAGGTAATAAGGTCAGACCGGTTCTTTTTATGTTGTAGTGTAAACGCACTGATTAAATAAGATCGATTTCGATCGATCTTGCTTGTGCAATGTAAACGCGAACTGGGCCGCGTTCAATATAGTAGCTGCTACGTAGTGCTACGTAGATTTTAACTATTGAACGTGTAGCTATAGACTAGCTGCTACATATATATTGATAGCAGCTACATAGCCGCTACGTAGCTGCTACGATATTGAACTCAACCCTGGTCTTTTTAAGATCGATTCAAATAAAGATCGATTCAATTTCGTTGCCTGTGTAAACGTGGTCTAAGGGTGCATATATGACCGGACAATTTGGACAGTGCAGTGAAATAAGTTTTTGAACAACATTTTATGAATTCAATTGTTTAAATGTATATTTAGGTTTAGCATTTATTTTATTATTCTAGACTTTGTCGTAAATTTAGGCATTAGTGTTTTACACGGATTATCTGTCATAATCTTGACAAGGTCTTAAATGCATTTACTCTATTTATTTCATTATTTATTCTCTGTGACAGTTTAGACTATAATTTACAAATACGTGTCGGACACTAATTACTCTTTTAGTCTATTGTTCTTTTTAATTTGTCATCTGTTTGGCTGCTTAATCCTTTAATTGCTTGCGCTTATATATATATATTGTAATTGTTTGTATGTTACATTACATTGAGTTTGGAGTTTGTTGTTCGGACTTGCCGGACTGGTAAAATAAAGTTTACATATAGTCGAATAGCCATTTTACCCGGCTATATCTGGTGTTAGGACATCCGGGCAACGCATTTATCGGATACCTTGTTCTACCTGTGAAGCTGACCCCAGCAAACAGAAAAATGGATACGCAGAGAACCAGAAATTTTGGCCGAGACTGGAGATACCAGATGTCTGATAATGGAACTACCTTTCAGACCAGAAATTCACCACATATGGAAAACTGCCTATGTAAGTTTTGTGGAAAAACTGTTTACAATCAATTTCATATCGAACAATGTTAAGCAAAAAAGTCATTTTGCTATAAGTGCATAAGTTTTGGACATTACGCCAGAATGTGTAGTTTTCACACACAACCGGACGTGAAAGTTGTTAAAGTTAAATCCAAATCGAAATTACGTCGCGACGCAGAAAGGATGAGAATATTCAAAGAGCAACAGAAAGCTATGTCGATATTTCCTTGTGCGGAACTGAATACCATAGAACTGATGGGCTTCTTCCCAACCTTAGATTATAATAGAGAATTCATTGATAGCGTTAGACTCAGGAACGACCGAGTGCATTCAGAGAGAGTAAAATTTGAAATCAAAAGTGTTCATTATGAAAAGAAATTCAAAGAGCTGAAACAAGAGCATACCAGTGTGGTTCGCAAATCTAGAATAACTTCAAAAACAAGGTGCAGATGATAAAACAAAAATGGAAAAATTACGTGAACGCATTACTGATCTTGAAGAAGCTAATTTTCGGATTAACGATCAAAGATGTGAAGCTATCGACCAGCAATACCAAATACAGCGCGACAAAGAACATATGCGGAATCGAATCACAACACTAGAAGACAAACTGGACAATATTCGGAAAAATACAAGAGAAGATAATCATTCAAATCAAAACTATCGCTACAAAGGACGCCACAATCACAGAAGAAACTTTCGGAACAATTTCAGATGAATATTAAGACCCGGGTCGTGTCTTCAGGGGCCGCGGGAATATTTGACCGGACAATTTCAACAGTGCAATGAAATAAGTTTTTAAACAACATTTTATGAATTCAATTGTTTTAATGTATATTTAGGTTTAGCATTTATTTTATTATTCTAGACTTTGTCGTAAGTTTAGGCATTAGTGTTTTACATGGATTATCTGTCATAATCTTGACAAGGTCTTAAATGCATTTACTCTATTTATCTCATTATTTATTCTCTGTGATTGTTTAGACTATAATTTACAAATACGTGTCGGACACTAATTACTCTTTTAATTTATTGTTCTTTCTAATTTGTCATCTGTTTGGCTGCTTAATCCTTTAATTGCTTGCGCTTATATATATATATTGTTATTGTTTGTATGTTACATTACATTGAGTTTGGAGTTTGTTGTTCGGACTTGCCGGAACATATTTGAATTTGATATTACGTTGAAATTACCCACCCTGGAAACTCTCATAATGTCTGATGATGGCAGTGAAACACACCAACAACAATCCGTATTATCTGGTGATATCTTTACCATTTTGCATTTGTTAGAACACCAAACCGCCGACTGGGTTTTATCAGCTCGGAATGGACGTTACAAACTTACAGTAAAATGGACACCCGGGAAGATAGCGGAAAAAGAGGGGCTGGCATTACCACCTAAAAAGAAGTCATCAAAGTCCCGTTCTGAAAGGAATAACCACAGGCTGAGGGCATATTTGGCCAAAACGTTTGAGTCAACTGCAGACATTGGAACTCCAGCTCAAATGTTAGACAATGACTCCTCAAAATCTGATGAGCTAGGCAATACCGCTCAACCAATAGAGACAGATTCTGCAACGGACGCACCGGCTGAGCTAATCTCTAAAAAAGATGAAGCTCCTCCACTACCAACAACCACGTCATCGCCAAAGGGTCCCGCTTCCTCTATTGGTGCCGGGGGTACATCGACAACTGGTAGAGAACGAAAGGAAGACCGCAAACACAAAAAGGGGGGGGATAAGAATACAAAACATCACACTAGACCTTCCACAAAAGACTTACCTACTAGAAGTGGAAGGGGAAACAACAATACTTAAAGCAAATTGTGACACATTAAAACAACAAGGACTGATAGAGAAACAAGTCAATGAGGCCTTCTATAAGGATGTCAAGAGAAGCCACGACCATTGGTTAGATATCAGAGATAAGAGGAACTTTCTCTACTCAGAACAGCGAGTGAAAGACATTGAAAAGCTAGCTGAACAGAATAATTTGTATTTGAAATTATTTAAATAAAGGGCGAGATAAGCCCAGGCCCTATTAGATTGTTATACAATTTTTTGTTAAGGGGGTAACAAATGCCTACCCCACCAAAAAAAAAAAGGTCGGACTTGCCGGACTGCTAAAAGGTTTAAGGAGCGAAACCTTCCTTCTTGATTTACATATAGTCGAATAGCCATTTTACCCGGCTATACATATATGAAAATAAGGAGATGTATGATTGCCATTGACGCAACTATCCCACAAAGTTCAAACGAAGTGGATGTAAGCAATTATAGGCAACCGCATTTGTATATTCATTAAATTGATATCCGGAAGATGCCTTTTTTGTGTCTTAATGGATAATACCACTATAATTTCCCTATTAATCTTAGTTTAATTGATATTTTTCAAAAAGTTATTCACAATTTATGTTAGTTTCAAATAATGAAACAATTGGCAAGATCATGTCCAGTACTATAGTAAAAATTTCACACACTTTTCATTGAAATAAGAAAAATAACTATCCCCGGAAGTAATCCACTCAGCTTTCTGTATCTGTATAGGTACGTCGTATCAATCAATACTGGCTTTGATACAACGGGATGATGGTAACTCAGATTTATGCTCTCGACGCTTGTTTCGCACACAATTGTGTCTTCTAGATGGTCCCAGGTATTTTTTGTCAACACAAAGAATGGGTTTGTATATTGTGATGTTTTACTAGTGGGAATGTCCAACACATAGTATTGTTTCTCACTTGTTTATTCGACAATGTTAGTAGCTTGGTTGTTATCATGATTTTAAAAAATCGTCTGGATTAGAAACCAGCCCCTCGACCACCTTGTACCAACAATATAAGTTTTTGACTTGTACGTCTGTGTTGTAATTCTTGAAGTTCTAATCTTGCAAGCATGTTTGATATGCATCCCTCTTCTCTTGTTTTATAGTCACCTGTTATGAATCTTGCTGATTGCCGCAGTATTCTTTCTAGTTTGTTTGTATCTGCTATTATGTAGTGGTCCAATACTGTTGCTGCATATTCCGTAGTTGAACGTACAAGATAAATGTAAGTAGTGTTTTTAAATTCCTATGGACAGTCCCTTGAGTTCCTTCTGAGGAAACCTAAGATTGAATTTGCCTTTTATCGCAAAATTATTTATATGCGTGGTCCACTTAAGGCCTACTGATATTTGCACTCCTAGGTATCAAGGGTTGTTCTGGACTTGTTTGAGTATGTGGCCATTTAGTGTGTAGAATCACTGGTTTTTGTTTTTGATGCTCAGGATGCTGCTTTTTATTTTTGCGTTAAATCGCATTTCCAACTTGTTTGCCCAATCTTCTAGGTTTGTTCGATCTTTTTGCTGTAGTTTGTGGTCTTTTTATGTGTTGATGGTTCTGTGCTGTAGGCAGTCATTAGCGAACAGCCATACTGGAGATTTGACAGTATCATTTATGTGATATAAGAAGAGAAATGGTCCAAGTAAGTAATACGTTTGGTCGTATTACACCTTAATAGTCAAGGATCTGTAAGTTGTATTTGAATTAAAACGTTTCGTTAAAGGGATCAGAAAATGCGTTTGCACTAACACGCTCAAGCAATCCCTTTTTGTATCTAAATTGACTCGAGTCCTTTATCTCACTGGTCATTTATGAATACAAAGATACAAAGATACACAATCGACTAGCCAGTTACCCGATAAATATTGAAACTGAATATAATTAAGTTTTATCATAAAGCAGTGATCCTACCATTGATATAACTGTCAAAAATTGAAGAAATGTAACATATCAAGGTATAGACTATGTCCTAAAATGACGGAATTCTTGTTATTTTGTAGGAAGACAAAAGTGCTATAGTGACTGGAATGCCGAATATAGCGGTTACCTGATGAGCTCGTATAAAGGACATACCGGAAGGAATGAATTTATATGCGTCGACTTGAATGCTGAACCATTCGATAACAGGACCTCTGATGAAAATGGAGCGCTTCTGTATACAATCAGAGCTAAATGTGGAAGTTTACGATGTCCGCCGTACACTGATAATGCTGATGTTTTATGTGTTGTGTGTACAAAATGAGTTATCGATTATTATTCTTATACTTTTGATACAATGTATGAAATTCACTCAAACAGTGAGATGTTGGAATGTTCTTTCTTGTAACGCGAGGAAATCGGTTCACAGATTAATTAGATTATACTATGTACTGTAGACCTTCTATCTATTGAAGCAGACTTATTAAGATACTGAAGCTTTCCAACAAAAAGCTTCCACTGAAAAATTCAGTTTATTGACCATGTTGACTACATCTATCGAAATGAAATTTAAAAAAAAACACACAAAAGAGGACAGTTAAGTCTGTTTCATATCTTGACTTATATCTAGAAATTGAGTGTTAGGCTGAGACCAAATTTTAAACTTTAGGACAACAGAGATGGTTTCTATTTTTCTATTTTGAACATTCCATTTCTGTTTATCAGCATTCAAGCAGCGCCTGCCTGCATATGGAGTATATACATTTCGTACGTGCCTTTCCTATAACGATATTCTTGAAAGAAGATAATGGCTTACAAGAAAAATATCGCATCAAGGGTTCCAAATGGTTAAATTCAACTATTCTCTTCTTTCTGAAGTTTTACGGGCGCAGTCATGATTTGGTTTACCGTTATGAAACATCTGTGTCGCAAAGGACCATGGGTCTGTTTCCCTTATCGAAACCATAATCCCGTCCTCTTTTCCACGTTCGTGACATTAGGGGGCTACCATTTGATTTTTATTTAGGGGGGGGGGGGGTGGCTAGGATCAAATTTGAAAAAAAGGCAGTACAGTTGTTTTGAGTGAAAGGCAGGATGAATAACTTTGCACAAAAAAGGGAGGATGACAATTTATGTAAAAAAGTCAGGATAAACTAATAAAAAAAGGGCAGGACCGAAAAGAGTGAAAAATAAAAAGGCAGGATAGAGATTACAACTAAATGGTAGCTCCCTTATCAACTGCGACTTATTGTTGATTATTTACCTACATGAAAAACACGACGGATGGCACTTTTAGAACAGGAATTATCCTTTCAGAGTACCTAAATTAATTTAAAGTTCTGTTTTAAATGCGTTCATGTTATTTCTGCTTGCCTTAATTTACAATGTTGTATTTCGTGTAATTTCATTTTTTCATAGGTCAGTCTCGTCTTTACCGACAAACTTCTCCTTTATGCTTTGTCATCGGCAAACCTTGTATGCATTTTAAACTTTCGCATTAGGTTTAGTGTAAGGGTTAGAGAATGAACATGCACAGATTTTGGTTTTTATGCCCCACCTACGATAGTAGCCACCTACGATAGTAGAGGGGCATTATGTTTTCTGGTCTGTGCGTCCGTTTGTCCGTCCGTTCGTCCGTCTGTCTCGCTCCAGGTTAAAGTTTTTGGTCAAGGTAGTTTTTGATGAAGTTGAAGTCTAATCGACTTCAAACTTTGTACACATGTTCCCTATGATATGATCTTTCTAATTTTAGTGCCAAATTGAGTTTTTACCCCAATTTCACGGTCCACTGAACATGGAAAATGATAGTGCGAGTGGGGCATTCGTGTACTGAGGACACATTCTTGTTTTTTATTATGCCCCACCTACGATAGTAGAGGGGGATTATGTTTTCTGGTCCTGTACGTCCGTCCGTCCGTTCGTTCGTTCGTTCAGGTTTAAGTTTTTGGTCAAGGTAGTTTTTGATGAAGTTGAAGTCCAATCAGCTTGAAACTTAGTACACATGTGTCCTATGATATGATCTTTCTAATTTTAATGCCAAATTAGAGTTTTAACCCTAATTTCACGGTTCACTGAACATAAAAAATGATAGTGCAAATTTCAGGTTAAAGTTTTTGGTCAAGGTAGTTTTTGATGAAGTTGAAGTCCAATCAGCTTGAAACTTAGTACACATGTGTCCTATGATATGGTCTTTCTAATTTTAATGCCAAATTAGAGTTTTAACCCCAATTTCACGGTTCACTGAACATAAAAAATGATAGTGCAAATTTCAGGTTAAAGTTTTTGGTCAAGGTAGTTTTTGATGAAGTTGAAGTCCAATCAGCTTGAAACTTAGTATACATGCATGGTTTCTATGATATAATCTTTCTAATTTAAATGCCAAATTATAGTTTTTACCCCTATTTCACGGTTCACTGAACACAGAAAATGATAGTGCGAGTGGGGCATCCGTGTACTATGGACACATTCTTGTTTTATAGGTCTTAGTGTTAGACAAGAGACATGTATCAATATGATATCATACGATGTCAAATCAACAGATGAGTTTCAAGCTCGTCAAAGTGGTGCTTTGTTTAAAGAGATAGACACCGATTGTTGAGCATATGAGTTCAACACCGTTTGTTGGTGTAGTTTGTAGTGCTCATGATCAGTCTCGAGTTTACTATGGGTTGTGTTGTTATTGTTGGTTGTTGTTTTTTTTTTTTTTTTTTTCTGTTTTATTAGACTTTTTGATTATCTCCTTCTTACATGTATCCTCTCATAACTACGGAAGCTTATTAGAACTTTCCTTTTTTTTTTTTTATTTGTCGACTTTAATCTTGGAATTATCAACTTTAATCTTGGAATTATCAACATTAATCTTGGAATTATCAACTTTAATCTTGGAATTATTAACATTAATCTTAGAATTATTAACTTTAATCTTGGAATTATCAAATTTAATTCCAAGATTAAAGTCGACAATTTGAAGAAAAAAAAAGAAAAGATGGCCCTTATACGCTTTCATAAAGAACAGTTTCAGACAGTTCATCTGTACCATTTTTCGTTCAAATGTCCTGTCCCCTGTTCCAAATACGGGCGTATGACATTTGCACCGACTTTATGAAATGTCAGTCTTTCATTTAAGAGAAAACTGTATTGTATTTGAAGCTTTAAGGACGTCCATCGGTAGTTTTACTGTCGCAAATTTAGTTTACCTGGCGACGCGGACAAGGAGATAGAGAATTTTACGCTTGCTGTCATCCAATCAGAACAATTGTTACAACATAATTGCATTAGAATTACGCCGATATAATAATTTCGAGTTCCATTTGCTCCTTATTTCATTAAGTGCCAGCTTTTTTCTTGGCTTAAAGAGGTTTTATTGTCCTCTGATAGTTTAAAGACTGTAAATAGATTTGTAAATCATTTGATATTTTATTACTGTACTCAATTATTTTAGTTGATTTCAACACTTTTAATCTAAAAATTGACTTGTTTTGCTCGAAATCCTACTTCCACCTACCCATGGAGGGCGGGGGCAACAGTTATAATATACATGTGTTAATTAATAAGTCCTGGCATATGTATAACTGGCTAGCGGAAGAGGTTTAAAAGGAGAAATACAAATAGTTTTCACCTGGAATATGCCTGTAAAACAATTGGCGCAAATGAAAGAAACAATCGACGCAAGTGGAAGAAAAAATCGGCGCAAGTGAAATGCAGATATTAGGCACAAACACCGGCCAAATACTACTCACTTGGCAGACACTTGCATTGACATTTGTTGGATAATTGTCTCTTTGGAAATCATACCACGTCTCTTTATTTCTATAACTACACCATTACAAAGTCAATGGAAGGGACTTAATGAAAAATAACGCTGATAGTATTACTTTAAAGAAAAATAACGCTGATTGTATTAATTTTTTTAAATTTTTAATCGTTTTATCCAAAGTTTTTTCAGTTTATTTCCCATTACCTGTTATCATGCTGAAAGAGGGTAGTAATGGGGGTACCTTTATGACGTCTAACGGTAAAAATTCTTTCCAAATGACGTTAACGGTAATTTTTAGTGCATGACGATAAAATGTACACTTTCAATTAGACGATAAAGAAATCAGCTGAGTTTTACGAATCGCACAATTTTTTCCACAAAAATAAACGGTAACGTAAATTATTTGAGACATCTGACGAATCACGATAAGGATATTTTGACTAATCACGTTAAAATTTTTACCAATTTGAGGCTAACGGTAGCCGAAAATGACCGTTTGACGCCTGACGGTAAAGGGCATTACCTCCCTCCTGCAGAGATCTTCTATTTTACCCTTCAACACATTTCTACACAATAACAGATAATCTATGTTGTTTTTATGTACATATTAGTAAAATTTGCAAGAAGGCATTCGATCAAATGAATATCCTTAAGCATTTCGTCCTTTAGAATGTCATTTCTGCACAGTGATAAATTCAACCACTTGTATGCTTACAAGACTTATTTAGAACAATTTAAAAAAAAAAAATCAGATATAACAATATATTATTTTTATATCCTGTATGTAAAAACTACCACACAAGTGACACTTGTTGTAAGAAAGTTTCTAATTTACTGATGCTACATTGTCAAACTTTCTTCCGGACCATTTCAATGGCATGTTTACAGTCCATAAGAGAGATGAGAACTGATACCAACTGTTAATGTACCATAGCTGTGTAAAATCACATAAAAGATCCTAATATTTTTGTTTTAATTATTATTTGCTTGTTTGAATAATAATGATGTTAAATATTTGTCCCGTAGAGGACAAGTTCTATTTTTAGTCAGTGACATTGTGTGTGCCCTTTAGCGAGGACACTGGTTAATTTTATAATGTTTACGGAAGAATATATGTAACTTTAAAATTATTCAATCTAGGACACTTTAAACTAAGTGCCATGTTATATATAGTATGTTATTGAATCTCTGATCCATTGTTAACTAAATAATCTTTCATATACATATATGCAAAAATGTTACAGTTAAATTGTTTTTTGAAACATACTAAAATAATTTCATTAAAATTATATAATCAGAAATTTGGAATTATGCAGAACTTTAGATTTTTCTGGAATAACCATATTTCTAAATTTCGGAAACTATAAATACTGTCTAGTGTTTTTGGCACTTTTTAATCAAGTTTAATTATTTTTATTACTTCCTCCTTTGAAATGTTTTGAAATCGCATAAATTTTACTTTTCAGGCAGAAATTTACCATTTATGTAGATTGTTTGATGAAGGTTAAGATTCAGATTTATACTTTATCTAAGTCTCCCCACATACAACATACATTTAAAAACAAGCTTTATATATATAAATATACAGTAAATACTTAAAAAAATCTATGTATGTGCCATTCTTAAAATAATTACGAGAGACTATTAATAGGTTCAAAAAGATGATTTTTATTCTTCATCAGACAAATTTTGGAACATATCATTTTAATACAATATAGGTATCAATAAAAGTAAATATATAGTCTAATATAATCGGCAATTTAATAGTTGAAAGTGCAGAAGATCGATGCTTCTATTACTACATGTATATCACATAATTATACACAATGTCATTTATTAAATCTGACATAAAATGTCGCATTTCATAGCCAGAAATTAGTAGTACTTTTGCTAATTAATATTCATAATATGTAAATGAGAATTGTACCACATGATAATAGTTTGAACTGGACTGGCTTGATATCATTAAAATCTTTAAAACACGGATATTATAAGATGCTAGTCACAGATTCCTTGTTTATAGATATAGGAAGATGTGGTGTGAGTGCCAATGAGACAACTCTCCATACCCCTTTGATATTTCCATATAGTTGTCAAAATCAAAACAATGAACGCGAATTTTGTGAATTTTTCGTGTTTTAGTGAGTTTATTCTTCTTGAAATAGGGCCATTTTAACTTTACGTGGGGACCTAGAGTTCAACGACTACACATACAAGGTTTGGACTTGCTTATTCTTTGGACATTCAAGTTTCAAGTTTCATCCCCGCAACCCGTTTTTGTAATGACATTGTTAGCCTATTTTCAACAAGAAGTTTGCAAATTTGACGTTTCATCCATTTAAGCCTGTATTTTATACTCAAACGTAACTTGAAAATCAATAACAACACAATAAAAGAAACTGCATACAAATCACTTGTAAGACCGACTCTAGAGTATGAATGTACAGTCTTGAATCCTTATCAACAAAACAACAAAAACCGACTAGAAATGGTACAGAGGAGAGCAGCCAGATATGTCACTAATTTATTTTTCAATTTCAATTCTTTATTTAAGCCCCAGTCCCACTAGACCACGATCGCACCACGCTCACCGCGATCTAAAATAAATTTAGATCGTGGTGAGGTCGCGGTATGAGCGGCATGAAAATGTAAATTTTCGTTGCTTTCACGATTCTACTACGTCCTCTCTACGCTTCTACAAAGATCCCGCTACGATTATACCACGTTCTCACCGCGCTAATTCTGCGACCTCACTACGCTTATCAAGATCTTTCTACGCTCTTCACGTTCTCACTACGACAATACCACGAGTTATCCGATTGCAACTCGATCTTACTGCGATTATAACACGTTCTTACCACGATTATACTACGTTCATAGCGCGATCTTACTACGTTCTCAGCAATAACGTCAACATCGTGTTCCATATCAGTACAGTTCAATTCCTTCTATTTCTGATTAAATCGTAGATTTCTCGGAAACAATACAGTCATGCCACCAACATCTACCAGAACACGTGGGCATGGTGGTAGGAGTTGATTTAGAGGCAGAGGGAGCAAAGTAACTAATCCTGATCAAGCAGAGATGTCGGACCGACCAATCCAGGCAACCTAAATTACAACCTATTGCTGGTCCATAAAGCTCAAGACGATATTATAGTGAACGATAGCAGAGATGACATAGATGTATCAATATATATAGGAAGATGTGGTATGAGTGCCAATGAGACAACTCTCCATCCAAGTAACAATTTATAAAAGTAAACCATTATAGGCCAAGGTACGGCCTTCAACACGGAGCCTTGGCTCACATCAATCAGCACGCTATAAAGGGCCCAAAATATTGCTAGTGTTAAACCATTTAAACGGGAAAACCAACGGTCTAATCTATATAAAAACGAGAAGCATGGTTGAGCCGTTAGAGCAAATGAATAATTATATTCAAACAAACAAAATCTAGGGAGATTTTTTATATATTTTATGTGAAAATGACAATGAGAATGATGGTCGTAGTGTGAACGTAGTCAGGTCGTAAGAAGAGCGTGATGAGGACGGCAAGGGCGTGCTAGGATCGTACTATGGTCGTGAACAGCGTGGTATAGTAGTGGAAGCGTAGTTGGGTCGCAGTGAGAACGTGATGGTCGTAGTGAGGTCGTGATAACGTCGCTGTGCGATCGTAGCGCAGTCTCTCCGGGTAGAATCACGCTTTCGCTACGCTCTCGCTACGATTGTACAGCGACCTTTTGTGATCTTACTACGATCTTAGTGCGCTCTCACTGCGCTTCTACTACGACCTGATTTTGCCACGACCGCACCACGATTGTTTTGAACATGTTCAAAGTTGGCCACGCTCTTCACGATCTTAAAGACCTCACCACGACCATGATACGACCTTACTGCGATCTACACGATCGCACTAACGATCATCAAAATTTGCATTTTTTTCACAGATCGAAGTGCGATCATGGTCTAGTGGGACTGGGGTATTACACTCCGACACAAAATATGTGTTACATGAGGACAAATTACAAATCAAATACAATAAATGACAGAATAGACAGGTAACTATTAACAAAAGTGTAATTTCTAAAGATAATAAAACTTGTAAGATACATGCATCTTTCTAAATTAAGGTAGATAGTTTCTTAATAAATATAGATATCATAACACATCATCTGTTAGTGACATGCTTAACCAACTAGAATGGAAACCCCTCGAAGACTGTGGCTCACAATGATGTATAAACTTGCCAACGGGATGGTGAAAGTTGACACCAGTAATACTTTCATTCCACCAGCCAGGCTATCCAGAAACATCAACACTAATGGATACCAAGTACCATCTTGTAGGACCCAAGTGCAGATTAGGAATCTTTTTACCCATGGACGATGCGAGACTGGAATGCTCTACCACATACTGCCACCAACGCAGGTATAAATTAATACCTTGAATGCTCCAAGACTTACCTACATGAGATGAACTAGATCAACGCCAAGATGTTTTAAAATTCACTGTATATATGATGTATAGCACATTTCAAATCAATTAAATACTTTTTTTGTGTCTAAATTTTAAATGATCAACCAAAAGTGGCAAAATAATCAACATATTGATGGTAGCCGCATATTGGTAAAAGTAGAAGTAGAAGTAAAAGTAATGTTAAAAGATTCTCGCTTCGATTTTTAAAATAGCTCAGGAACCTTGATTTTTGCAACGACAGTCATGACGTTTCGTTTAAATGGTGTATATTGTTTTGTATATTTATTTTCTGTCCCCTCAACCTGTCTATCACTTAAATTAAAGTTAAAACAGACATTTTTGTTTAATTCCCTATCATTTCAATATAATTTCCAACCCGTATCCGATTTCTTTAGTATAATATTCAAATAAGCAAAGTGGCGTTGATTTCTGGATATGATTATTCTAATTTTCTCTAAAATATTGAACTGATTATAAAAAAAAACTTGACAGCAATTTTTGAAAATAAAAGTGGTTGGCATTTACGCCTTCTCTTATATAAATTATTTCCATCAATTTTTTCTAAGTTTGTAAGTAATAAAATTAAGAAATAAAATGGGGAATATTTCAAAGAGACAACAACCCGACCAAAGAGCAGATAACAGATTGATGTCCTTTCTGTTCTCACGTTGCTGTTTAATTGACATATTCCGGTCATACATATTAAGTCAAGTTTGTTATTTTGATTTTAGAAATTTATTGAGCAGGATTAAAACCTTAAGCTTTTTAAACAGTTTGAAAAGATCAATGCAAGATGCTACCTTTCAAAGCAGATTTTTTTACCGATTGTATGCCCCGATATTTTTTTTAAATTGTTAGATATTTTGATAAACATAATAGTTAGAAGTTATGACACAGTTGCCCATGCGTCATATATCCATTTCAGGTGACCAAAGGTCAGTTACGTCCATATATTATAACTGTAAGGCAAAATATAAAAGGACTGTCCTGTTTTGTAAATAGATCAATAAATACATAATAAAATTTTGTTTAAAGTGTCGTTCCTCCCAAGATAGGATAACCTAATGATACTACGGGGTCAATTTTTATTTGTGATAATTGACATAAAATTTAGATTTTAACACTAGATAATCAATCGGTAATACACATTTCGGTTCAAGAATTTATTTGCGATTGTTATCTATAGCTTATTTAAGGTGACAATAAGTTGCTATCAGTCAAACTCTTGTTACAAAATCAAAGTGATCAGATACTAAAAGTTAAGGTATCAATGTTTGTCAAAAGTGCAATGTTCCGAACATTCTCTTCTTTTATCCTGTTTGGAATCCTGCTGTTCTGTCCCTGCAATGCTGACGAAGAGGTTGGTCTACCGTTGACAGGGGCAATGAAAGCTGTATTGAAAGCTGACTTCGATGTATCCAGTCTGAACGCACAACTGAAAACTTTCATTGAGAAGGAAATACAGAATGGTGTGGAAGATGCAATGAGAACCGCAATGGAAAAGCTGGTTGCCGAAGGAATGGAAGAGGCCAATGCTACAATAGTATCTACAATTGAGGAAAGGGTCACAGGTATTTATAACTTTTTCTGAAAAACTTTTTCTGACATTTTATATAATTTCTTTTTTCCTCCGATGTTTATATATTCAAATGGGATAGTAATGATTGAATGTTTGACTTTTGTTTTCAAATTTGTCATTAGCCAAAAAATATATAAAAAGTACCTGAGTGCTATCTTAGCACAAAAATGCCACATAAGTAATCCTTTTTCATGATCATTGGTCCACTTCTACATCTTTTCGCAAATCAGCGTTACAATGAGGCATACCTTACTTTTTATCATGACTTAATTAAATTAACACAGTTCTTGTCCTTCAGTTAGACAAACATTAAAGACGGTTTCCTGCAAAGATCAAGGGGTTTAGGGGCAGAAGTAAAGGTATACGAATAAAACGTTGATAACAATAAATTATTATACATGTATTCATCCGCGAATTGCATTTGTACAACTTTACGAACTCGTGCAACGATTAAAAAAACTTTCGAACAAAATTTAAAAATAGTTGGGAATGTATAAAGAAAGTCATGATAGCGTTATTTCTCAATACGGAGCCCCGCTATGGACATGCAAAGAAAACATATATATTGTGCGCACAAAATATGTATTTTCTTCTTTATCGGGGCTCCGTAAGTTTACTTGTCAAAAGGTTCACAATTTATTTTACAAGAAGAAAAAAAATATTGCGTGACGGATAGTCAATATAGCACTACATTTTCAATGCGGTAATAACTGGTTCATTTTTTCTTGTTGCTTTATTTTAACTTATTGACGTGTGATTTCGTGAATGTGAAGGGCAAAATGTTATAAAGATCAACGGGAGAACAGAACAATTTCGGGTCAGGGTATTTCATTTTATGTCATAAATAAATGCATCATAATCCTTCGATTTTTTTCTTATTTCCTAGGTAGAAATATATTTTTTTAAATGGAATATTTTCCAAAATCTGTAAAAGAAATCATCGTAATGAAAATAATTTCCGTGTCGCTCTCAATAGCACGTTCCAGAATAAGCGTTTAAGACTCTAAAATAATTTCGTGTATTATGGTGATTTTTATAAATTTTGTAATAATAAATCTTATATGTATGTTAACCTTTCAAAAACATGATGGTCACGAAAAACCCATTATTCGTTGAAAGATATTTTTTTTCTTTAATGTTTCAAAGATTTTATTGGGGGAAAATGTAAGACTACAGCGACATTTTTATATAATACTTACATCTACATGTACATTGTATTTGTTTTGCCGGGCAGGGTAATCAATGGTGTGGATTTCAATATTTGAAGTATTTTGCTAGTTAGTAGATATTTTCTTCTATCAAAATTGGAACTACAAATGTAGCCACATTTTGAATCTTCTGTTGCTTATTAAAGAATTGTAATGCTTAAGCTATCCGATAAGAGAAAGCTACAATCTAGAGTAAACCAGGGGCGGATCTATCCCTTTTAAAAAGGAGGGTTCCCAATCTAGGATAATGAAGTGAGTGTTCAACCATATCGTCCATATGTCCCCATTCAAATGCATTGAACGTCAAAAAAGAAGGGTTCCAACCCCGGCCCCCTCTAGATGAACCACTGTAAACAGTATCATTTGATTCATCCTGAGGTATTTTAGTGTTGGTAGATATAACATGGTGTTTTAATTTGAGATTTGTTTCTGTTAAGTATTAGATAAAATACAAAGGTAACAAAGAAACAGGCCGGTAACAACCGTTGCCGGATAGTTTTTCTGCACGAGTAGACCTGACTACAAGTGCAGAAAAACTATTTGTTACTTTTGTTTTTTATCTGACTTGTACGACGTTTCAAGAAAGTAATAATACTTTTAGAAAGACTATAAATTTGAGAAACTTAGATAGCCATAAAGCAGTAAATGTAAGTTACAGTATAAACACATTTTTTTTCATTTCCCTTCAACCGAGATATTTATTCAAGAAAAAAAAATCAGGAATCTAATAATTTGATAAAAAAAACCATTTCAAGTAAAAGATAAATGTTGTACACATTTAAGACTATTTACAATGCAACTTCGTAAAAAAGTAATATATTAAAGAAATATTTTAGTGGTAAGTAAGATAACGTTTGATTTTTATCGGAAACGGAAAGCGGGGAGGGAGTCTTATTCATTTTAAAATAAACAGGCTGTGATCTTTATTTTTGATGAAAAAATGCAGGATGTGCCATTTCATCCCCTATTCCCCCTTAAAAAAAATCGTTTTTTTGCGAAATACATGAATTTAATATTCAGTGGTGGGGGTCACGATGGTTAGAAAAACCCTTTTTGGACGATCAATGCATTTAAATGGGGACATAAAGTTGGACCCCCCCCCCCCCCACCCCCCACCCCTGTTTTGTCCTGGATTTGGACCTGGATCCGCCACTGATATAAATTCGATAACAATATAAATGTATCAAAAGAATGAATTTCCTACTTCATTAGTGAATGAAATGTTTATGAAAAAAATGGATGTTGCCTTAATATTATATATAATCAGGCATATACTTTGATTTTTTTTTAAATTCATGCTCGTCTCTAGATCTGAAAGAGTTGATCGGGATTAAACACGTGGTGCTATATGATCCAATCGCAGCTTACCGCCCACAATTGATGACATAAGTTGAATGATTTTCTTCAGATTTGCTGCTTATTTGGACGTGTATTACATAAACACTTTTTGTTTATAGGATCAATCGTGCATTGGTGAGTTGATAGGGATTTTATCTTTTGATATTAGATATGATTTTTATTTACTTATTTCCTGTCTTATTTTTATTGAAATATACACGTCAGTATCATCGTTTCTTTACTTTCAGCATTGATACTATTCATGTCCATATATTGAAGAAAACATTTTTTGACCGAATATTTTGCTTCATGAAGGGGGCGGTATGTTCTATTTTGACTATATTAACTATACTTTTCAACGCCATCACCCAAATGTTTTTGTTTAAATTAGCACTAGTAACGGTTTTCAGAAAATCAGGAATCATGTTAAACATTAATTTGTCATCTGCTTGACCATAATAAATTTTTTCTCATAAAATTTGGGATCAAAATATCTATTTTAGGAGAAAACCATACCCCCCCCCCCCCCTTTGAAGTTAAATGTCTAATCCCTTAGTGTACTAATATGAATAGTATTTAACTGGAAATGTTTGAAAAAAGATATTGATGCTAACGTAAATATTTTGTTCAATAAAAAGACAGGAAATAAGTCGGTGAACCAAAAAGTTCAAATCTAATTGAAATTTAAAGTGCCCATGACCTCACTGATCATGCACGAGTGATTCTATTCATAAAAAGTGTCCGTGTAACAACTAAAAAGAGTCCGTGTAACACCCGTTTATAATGTACTGTTTTTCTATAGCTATGCGGGGGGCAAAGTCGTACAACGGGCGATAACTCAAATGTGTAACCTGTCTTACCATCCGTAAAATGAGTAATGCGTATATATATGATAAGTCCGATGACACTTTTAACCCACTATAAAGGTCCATATTTAGTAACAGATATAAATAAGGGTGTCATTATTAAGTAAATGGTGGCGATACTCTTTATGTCGACTATTAAAATGTTTCACTGATAACTAATTGATATTATTACCCAAGGACATATTGTTAAGTTTATTACATTAATCTTACTAACATTTTACAATGTCCTAAAGGGTTTCAATTTTAGTATCTTGTTTATTAACACTCCTGTTATTTAGTTAGGTACAATACACCATTTAATTTTCAGTCCTCTTTTTACAAAGGAGTTAAAAACACATTGATCAAATATTTAAAAAAAAATATATAAAATACAAAAAAGAAGATGTGGGGTGATTTCCAATGAGACAATTCTTCACAAGAGACCAAATGACACAAAAATTAACAACTATAGGTCGCCATACGTCGGCCTTTAACAATGAGCAAAGCCCATACCCAAAGACAGTCATATAGAATAATGGGAGACGGTTATTTACAGGTGAGAAAAAAAATACTAGTACTTGAAAAATCAAAAAACTTTAAAAAGTATGACACATCAAAGCACTCCAAAGCTTTTAACACAGATAAAACATGTGACCATTAATGTATTTTATGTTAATATCTAGTCCCCTATATATTTATACTTGAAAAGAAAACCTTGTAAATCATTAAAACATCGTTTTGGCGATTTAGTAGAAGCAAATTTAATATACTAATTATGCATTCTTTTTAAATAGATCGGATGAATTTTGATATTTACTTTATCTGGTTAATTTTCACATGTTTATAGATGCTGGCTATGGTGTAACGTACATTCGTTGGGGAAGAAAAGACTGTCCTGCTGGAGCTGATGTTGTTTATTCAGGTAAATCTTATAATATATCATCATATTTTTTTATAAACACTCTTCAAATCAACAAACACTCAATTTCAATTTCTTCATGATAAAAAAAAATTTAAATAAAGAAGTAAATACGTAATCAATAAACAATATTCAAATGATGTCAATATCACGTTCTTGTGATGACGTGACCATTCAGCGCGATCTCAGTCACTTTTTTTAACTTAAAGATCAGAATCAGGATCCCCCTTATCCGTGTTTATCTTTTAACTGCTAGACCAATCATAGTACTGAGTCAGGCATATGACAGTTGTTTTCCATTTGATTAATGTGTACGAGCTTTAATTTGATTTTGCCATTTTATACAGTTTAGATTTCCCTAGAGTTCAGTATATTTTATATTTTCCTTTTTCCTTTATTTTTTCCCCAGGAAATGCAGGTGGCAATAGCTACAATAACAAAGGTGGTGGCGTTAATTATCTTTGTTTACCAAATGATCCAGAAAACGGTAACAAACAGTCATTTGACAACGATCAGATTTATGGTTCTGAATATGAAATATCAGAGGGTCGAAAGCCATATGGATGGTCCTCTACTAATTTAAAACAAAAGGAAGTACCTTGTGCTGTATGCCGAAAATCTGGCAAATCAACTGTAGTGATGATTCCAGGTAATTATTTTAATTGTTCGTGAAGATATTTCAAAATGTATATATCAACTTAACATTGGAACCAATTTCGTTTGTTCTACTTGCTCATGGTTTAAAACCTTCTATCCTAAAATAAATATAGGCATTTTGGACACAATTATACTTAGGCGTATTGTTTAAAAGTACTAGTCGAATGGAAAATTTACGATCTAAGGCAACAATGGTCTTAAATTAAATTTATTTGAAAATTTCGCTATCTTGAAATTAGATGTGGTATTATTTCCAATGAGTCAACTAATCCACCAGAGTTCAAGTGATGTTCCCTTTATTACAGATTAATAAATTAATCAATCAATCAATTAATCAATTGATTTGAATTTGATATGCACTTATATCAAACGTGCGATATCTTTTTGCGCCAAAAATAAACTCATTTGCGCCACAAGATATTTGCGCGAATGCTACTTTGCGCCTCTTCATTTAAAAACTATAAGTATCAATTGCGCCAATACAGTCATCATCTAATTGCACCAACTTAAGAATATATTTATAGTTACTCATATATATATATATCAACTAAATGATTGACCTCCCCATTCTTATCCATTATTGAGGTCATTTAAGTACAAAAGATAAGCAGAATGATGAGCGTCTTGTTTAATCTCAACTCGAAAAGTTCATTATACTACATGTTACATGTTTGATATAGGTAACAAAATATACAGCTTAATGTGGCGCATTTGATTCCATTTATAGGCGCAATTAATACCATCAGAAAAATAGAGAGTGGCGCAATTGATACTTTTTCAAAACTGCAATTGGTGCAAATATTCTGTCCTATCAAATACTATAGTTTTAATTTAAATATTTTCTGATTGTATCGAAACTACGCTAAATCTTCTTTGCTTGACTCGTAAATGGTCATACAGGAAGTTGTTTTTTAGAATACGTACATTTTTCTTTTCGCTAGGGTACTTAAATTTAATGCGATTTGTGTGCTCTATAAAGGCAACAGTAGTATACCGCTGTTCAAAAATCGTAAATCTATGGACAAAAAACAAAATCGGGAAAACAAACTAAAACTGAGGGAAACGCATTAAATATAAGAGGAGAACAACGACACAACATTCAAATGTAACACACATAGCAACGGACTAAGCATTAGACAAAATCCGATGAGAATAACCAATATAACATCAAAACCAAATACATGAATTTGGGATAGAAAAGTACCGTGGCACGTCTATGTAAGTTAAAGCAAAATATGCTAGGAACGTGCTAATGGTTGACCTTTGTCATTGGTTGTCATAATAAAAAACTATTTTAAGCATTAATAGTTAACATTTCATTATTTATAGGAAGAAAGACATGCTACAGTAATTGGAACGCCGAATATAATGGTTATTTGATGAGCTCACACAAGAACCATCAAAGGACAGATTTTACATGTGTCGATATAAATGCCGAACCATGCGACGACAGGACTTCCAATGAGAACGGTGCTTTGTTTTATCCAATAAGAACAAAATGTGGTAGTTTGAGATGCCCCCCATACACAGATGAATCAGATTTACTCTGTGTAGTTTGCACAAATTAAGACATCGGCATACGAAAACTGTATTTATATATTTGTTTTGATATTTTTGGTTTGCTGCTATCTGTTTAAAGATAAAGAACTTATTTAACCAAAAATCTACATTTATTGTCGTTTTCATTCACATAAACCCTAGCTTTTAATTGTATCTTTGATAACAAGTTGTGTTTTTTCACGTTCACTAACCCTTTTAAATATTTAATCCTTGCATTATATTTTCAGAGCCATCTAAAATTAGCGGGTTTTTTTTTTTGTTTTGTTTAATTTGTTCTGTTCATTTCTTTTTGTTTCTTTTTTTAATTTTGTAAATGGTAAATAGAAATCAGAAGAGAAAGCTGTTTTAAATATAAAAATATTGCCTTCCTCACCTTTTCCTGTTATAAAGTATAAATTTGATGTGTCGCATTGTGCCATTTTTTCATTTATTTATTTCTTTTCAATATGCATGTATCTATATTTAATTATTATAATAAACAATATCATTGCAACAATCATGCCTTATCTTGTACCCCATTTAAATATCAACCCAACAATACAATAATACATGTAGAAGATATCAAAATACCATTTTTAATAATACCAATGAACAATATAAAAAAAGTCTAGCTCTCAATCTGCCGAAGTCTAAAAAGTCTAGCTCTCAATCTGCCGAAGTCTAAAAAGTCTAGCTCTCAATCTGCCGAAGTCTAAAAAGTCTAGCTCTCAATCTGCCGAAGTCTAAAAAGTCTAGCTCCCAATCTGCCGAAGTCTAAAAAGAGTAAGGAATGCATCTGATATAAATTACAAAAGTTCTACATTCATGAAAAAGTCCAGAGAAGACACAAAGGACTATCGAAACCCATAAGTCGACAAAAAATATTAAAAAAAAAAACGACGAAAAGACCAGCAACAAGAGGAAAACACTACTAAGTAAACTATAGATTGAGCAAATTGAACCTATAAAAAAAACCTCAGAGGTTTCCGAAAGGTTATCTGTTTCTGGTCAACTACTGGTACCCACTTTGATTGGATATTAAAGAAAAAAGCCAATAATTAGGTATAAGAAATGTGGAATAAGTGCCAATGAGACAACTTTCTTTTTCAATGTGTTTCACCGCTATTGTTGCATTGACGTTAACCTCGTCAATTTTATATAGATTTATAAAATGCTGGAGACGTAGGTTACCCTAACGATCACCTAAGATCATCTGAAGTTTTAACTGGGTTCTTGTTCCTAAGTCTTTTGTTTGATTTGATATGGTTTGTGTACTGTTATTTGTCTTTTGGTCGTATTTCTTTTCTTGTCATTGCATTGTTAGTTTGTTTTCGACTAATGAGATTGGTGATTTTCCTGTGGTTTTTATTTTCCTGAACAACCTTTAATGGTATGATGTCTTCATTTCTATCAAGCCAAAAAGACAAATAACAGAAGTTATGTCAAGAGGATGTCATAATTACAATAACGATTTAAACACATACTTTGTGTCTTTTGTCCCTCTTATAGCGCCTTTTGGTGCTTCTTTGGCAAGCTCTTTCCAAGCTATATTTATAGTTTGTTCTTATTTTGTGCTGTCAGGGTTGTGAGCTCACAGACATGTTTAACGCCGGAAAGTTAGGAGCCTGTAATTCCTTAAGTGTCAATGATTTTTGTATATCATATTTGTTTACTTTGGTTTGTTTTTTTTTAGTATAACTCAGACAATTGTTTGGTTTTTATACCCACGCTGTAAAGTGGGGTATACGTTTACTTTTTTCCTCCGTCTGTCCGTCCGCCAGTCCATCCATTCGTCATTCCATCCATCCGTCAGTCCGTCCCAGGAATATATTTCGTAGCATCTTTCTCAGGAACTACATTATACAGATTTCTGAAATTTGGTTTCAGGGTTAATATAAGTCAGTTGTACCGTGTTATGCATTTACAGATTCATCACTCAACAAATTCCTGTTTACCGAACACTTATATCATTTTACACATGATAGCCAAGTTGAAATTTTTTTTCAAGAACTACAATACGATCATTTCTGAAATTTGGTTTCAGGATTTTTATAAATCACCTATATTTTGTGATGCGTTTTCAGATTCATTCTTCAATAACTTCCTGTTTACCGAAACATTTTGATTGGGTATCATCTGTGAGCAGTAGCTCGCAGTTACACTTGTTTTGGGGTTGTGCTTTTTTAATTATTTTACAATTTTTGAAGCATTTTATAGCTGTGTTTGCTTTATTGGTTTTGCTTAGTATTGAAGGTCGTGAAGTTTACTAGAGTTGATTAAATTCATGTCATTTGGTCTCTGGTGGATTGCTATTTCATAGACAATGATACCAAATATCTTTATTCTATATTAAAATTGAGCAACCTCACCAATCCCACCATAAACCAAGAGTTAACTCGGGAGATCTAGTAGGATTTGCTTATGGCTCTTCTAAAAATTTGTAGTGTAGAAGTCGGCGATGAGGCGTATTCGGTAATTTAAACAAAAAGGTGGACTGTTTCTACAAAAACGAAAGATATTCGTCGTATCTGTGTAAAACCGATATTCTATAAGGGTAAATCAAATCATAAAAAACAACAACAATGACCAAAACAATATTTTAATCACAGGGATATTAATGTCCGTCGCATAAATATAATTCTAGTCGTAGATAACAAAAAGTTGTTGTGTTTGTGTAAGTTTTCGTTTTCGTTTGTAAAAAGGGTATGAAGGCCAAAGACAAATACTTTAATCTGTTAAATAAAAAAATATATAAGAACTCATGACACATCTTATTGGTGATAAAAAAAAATAGAATAATTTTGAAAACTGTATCGGTATTTATCTTTGGGGAACTGATTTGTTTCACATCTCACATTTACCATCAATAAAGGAAGACGTGTGGTATATGTCACTGATACAGCAATCAAGCGACATAAAAAAAAACCATAAAAGAACATCGTTTTAGAGCACACACTACACACTTCAATAATAGTTACATATAAAAAAAAAAAAGAAGATGTATAATTGCCAATGAGAAAACTTTCAACAAGAGACCAAATGACACAGAAATTAACAGCTATAGCCGGGTCATCAACAATGAGCAAAGTCCAAACCCCCGATAACAACATGTCTGTACAATAAATATGTCGAACTTTACATTGTCTAGCGAGTCCATACAAGTTGTGAATTATATAACTGAAATAATCAAAGATCTGACATCAACTCACACTATTCAAATAGCGAAAATATCAAAATATGACTACCGCCAAGTACTAAAGAGGTCGTCCCTCAATTGGGACACAACAATATCACAGGACTAAACTAGACGAAGTATTCTTAGATCTCAAACTTACGTTTTAATCAGTAGCTTTAACTAAACGTACATTAAGAACACTAGAACACACCAGCGAAATCGCGGGAATTCAGATTCAGAGCGTGATTGAAAGTATGAAAATGGTTGTGCTAGGATGAATTTTTGTAAAAGATTGATATATATAGACTGGAGAGTTTCAGGAAAGGCATTAAAAGTCATAGGTACATGGGGACAGGACACTTGTTTTTCTTCCCCTCCTCCTTTGTTTATCAATGATTCCCATTTTTTCTATTAATTTCAAGATGAACGTTCAGTACTATAAATAAAGTGTATTGCTTTTTACTTTCAATTCTTAGTTTACTAATCATCCCACGGCGGTCATTGATATATTATATAGACCCTCTCTATTTACTATACATGTTTTGTACTTTATAGTGACCCGATGAAATTTTTAAAAAGATTTAATGACTGGAGAATTTCAGAGGTATCAAAAGTCATAGGTACTTTCGGACAGGACAATTGTTTTTCTAGCCCGGTTCCTCCTTTTCTTTCCAAAATACTCATTTTTTTCTCAAATAATTTCAATAATGTTAGCGTTTATCTGTATATTATGAACATTCATTACTATAAATAATGTGTATTTGCTTTTTACTATCAATTCTCAGTTTACTAATCGGTCCATGGCGGTCATTGATATATTATATAGACCCTCTCTATATAAAAAACTATGTGGATAGTAAACTTGAAAATTAAAGCAGATAGCAAATACATTTTATGCATAGTATATGTGTGTTCAAAGTATACAGAAAAACGCAAAAATTTAAGGTAGAACATTTATTACAAACGATATTCAGAATCGAGCCTCACAAAGCAATAACTCATACCGCTCATACCTTGTCCTAGGTTAAGTCTGGAAGTTGTAGGAAGAACATTTCGAAAGCTTTACTTGGGCATTAAGATGAGGAATAGTAATACAAGCTTTATTCCTTTGATTTGTTTCATGCACGTGTATATAGTATTTCTGTGTCATGAATTGATACAATGTGTCCTATATTTTTCATTGCATGATAGTTCTCACCAATTTTTTCCGAAAAAATGTACAGTTTCACAGCTATCATGTCATACTAAGGAAGTTCGCTTGGCATGTTTTGGGATTTTTGTCAGATTTTCGGAATTCTCTGGTTTTATCCATTTGAATGCCTTAAAAAAGTTTGCCCATTGACCCCATTTTTTTTCTTATAAATCTTTTACATGTATAATGATAAGCCATCTGTAAAAGTCTTATAAAAAAAAAAAAATATTTTAATAGTTTTTGATAAAGCTATGAAAAGTCAAGAGAGTATATTTTCCCGCCAAAATTTAAATTGCTAATATCTCAAAAACAAGCACATTGACCTATATATTTGTTTTGCTCTTTTGATTCCTATCAATATAAACTAGTGTTTTGAAAAGTTAATTATTTTGAAACTGAGAAGCGAACTCCCTTAAAGGAATTAAATCCGTTTTTCTTTGAAAATGAACAGAAAATAAAATTTTGTTAGAAACAAATATCAATTCATATCTTTATTTTAACTTTAATTATCCTACAAGCTACATGCAAGCTGTATAAATCTTTCAATCTATAAGTTGTTATGAAAGCTTTAAACTGATTCTTACATCAATATAAATCAGATTGAACACTAATGGCTTTGATTAATATAGGACATTCATCATCTAAACTGTGAGAACACACTGAACTTTGAACTATCTTGTTTATAAGAAAACAAATATCAAACCATCTTGAAAGCGTAATTTGAATTGATTAACTGTTAAATATCATTTGCTGTTTATTTTTATTTTCAAAGAGAGTGATTACATATGTATGTTACAGTAAGTAGTTCGTTGAACAGATTTATTTTTTCAAACTGTTATTATGATAACCTTCAATATTGTCAAATATTTGCAACACATAACTTGCCATACTTAATAACTGCGCAGTTATGAGAATTCTTATAATGGATCGGACGTTGCTTTGGTCTTACCAAGGATTTTGCTGCTATATTCTATTGATGGTCGGAATATTACCGTCCATAGGTTCTGAATGCAATAGTGATAGTTGTAGAGATGTGATTTCAATGCCGTTATTGGATGAAATGAAAGCTACTTTAAAGGCTGATTTAGATGTTACAAACATGAATAATCATTTGAAAGCATACATAGAACAACAGATACAGAAGGGTGTTGAAACAGCCATGACAGATGTAATGAGACAGTTGATTGATAACAAACTAGAAACGGCCAATGCTACAATAGAGACAACAATCCTTGCAGAGCTTGAAAGTATGTTTTATTTTTGAATTCATATCTATTTTCATTTTTTTAAGTACATGTAGATAGTATTTCTATTCGTTTGTTAAAATCATAAATGAAAGCAAGAAATTGTTGGATAAAAACATTGCAAGAAATTCTGAATTCACAGTATTGCCAGTTTGGTTTTTTATATGGGACATATACTGGTATACTGTCTGTCTGTCTGTCTGTCTGTCTGTCTGTCTCGGTCGGTCGGTCGGTCGATCTTTCCGCCCGCCCGTCCGTTGTCAACATGTTGTCAAATTGTCGGATACTAACTCACGTTAATTATTTTTCGTGAAATTTGGTGAACTGTTTATATCTATGGACATGAGCTTTGGTTTTCTATAAATTTTGGATTTGGCGTTTCTCAGTTAGGCATTTTATTTTTATATTAATTCTTATATAAACAATTATGAAATTCTTTAGCTGAATAATTCAAAAATATGTTTACGTGTACTTGAAATAAAGGATACCACAGACACAAAAGTCTTCTTTAGCTTGATTTTCATCTGTTTGAATTAAAATGAAAGTTGCTTGAAATCTTTTAACTTAACGAAAAATTAGATGATTCAAATTTTCACATTGTGCACTATCCATTTATATACATCATTTCAGCAGCGTCTTCATATTGCATACAATGTACATATCAATCGGTTGATACGCTATATGACTATTGTTCATCACACGAGTTCTTTAATATATGGTGTGGTTGTTGCCTACAGTAATCATATTAAACTATGGATTCTAATGCTAAGAGTGAAATCGTTACTTCGAAAGACTTACTGATAAATCAAGTTTTAATTGGTTGACCATTAACAAATATTTATGTCACAGATCCGAAAACACGAATATGTTCATCTTGTCGAAGTAACAATTCCGTCCTCATAGTTTTACTGGCTTTTAGTATAAATTAATTCTAATTAGTTATATTACGTATATTTAGATTTATGTTAATTGTGTTTAATAATTTTAACAGGATATGGTATTACCTATATCAGATGGGGAAGAAAAGGTTGTCCTGGTGGTGCTAAACTTGTTTATACAGGTAGTGTTGGCTTTTTTATTCACGAAATATCCTTTATCACATTCCCCATGTCCATTCTCAGTTTTATCTTTATTTATACCTTTTTAATGTTGTCAATGTACAATGCAGTATGATTATTGTGGTCATTCATCGTCTATTTGTTTAATCTATTTGAGCTTTTGATTTTGCCATTTGATTAAGTACTTTCCTATTTAAATTTTCCGCGGAGCTCACAGTTCAACGTATGTCTTTCAGAATGTTTGCTTTTAATTGCATTATTCTTTGCTAATTTGAATGAGACTGTCAACAAAGTGAGAGGTTTAGCACTATAAAATCAGATTTAATCCACCATTTTCTACATTTGAAAATGCCTGTACCAAGTCCGGAATATGACAGTTTTTGTACATTCTTTTTCAATGTGTTTTGTCTTTTAATTTTGCCATGTGATATTGGACTTTCCGATTTGATTTTCCTCTGAGTTCAATATTTTTGTGATTTTACTTTTAGAAATGTATGACCAATCAATTCTATATTTTTTAAATAAACAATTGATTTTTACATCATGATTTATGATTTTCTATTAATTTTTATATAAGCTGTTATTCATTTATACGGCTAGAATATAATCTTTTCGGATTTGAATATGAAGTTTAAACGAACAACAAAATGAAGAATTAATTATGCACGTATTGAAAAATAAAAGTGTCACTGTAAATCAACGTTTCAATTATTAAAAAAAAATCACAGCATTAACAAAAGAGGGGCGAAAGATACCAGAGGGAAAGTCAAATTCATAGATTGTAAATAAACCGACAACGCCATGACAAAAGAATATAGATACAAAAAGACAAATTATAGTTAACAAGAAAAAACAAAGAAAACTAAAAACTAAATAAGCAACACGAACCCCACCAAAAACTGTGGGAGATCTCAAGTGCTTCGGAAGAGTAGGCAGATCCTGCTCCACATGTGGCACCCGTCGTGTGGCATATGTTATAACAAATCCGGTAAATAGTTCAATTCAATAGTTTTTGCAAAGGTCCACATTTAGCCGTGTTATAGGTCGGTAGTCTAAATTTTTCTATTTGTCGAGTCTGTGATATTAGTGCCACAAAAGCAAGTAGCCAATCTACATTCTATCGTTGTCAGAGGCGTTAACGTATAGTTTCAGCATGTGGACAAATTCAATAACAATTATAGTTGAACCTTTTATTTGTGGAATTTTATGAAATATGAGATGTTGTTTTTTTTAACCAAATAACACTATCAAGCCCAAAAATAAAGAAGGAAAACGTGTTTTCATATTGTTTGAAATTTGAAAACATAGTAAATGGTCTTAGTTTTTATTTCAATTAACTTTTCGATCTGATCAAGAACTTGTTAGAACGCAGTTTCTTCATAGGGGGTTATTAAACTCGGGCAGCATTTTGTTTGTTTTTTGTTTGTTTTATTTTTAAACAATTGCTGAAGCCAATTTTTCAGTGTTGTAAATCTTCATAGATTGTTGTAAATATGGCAGGAGCAAATGTCCTACAATAAGAAACATTAATAGTATCTAAAGAAAAAAGTGAGATGAAAATACTTTTTTATAGTTGTGACACAGGGTTCTGTGGAATCTTTTATACATTTTGTTTTCGCCGATTGCTCATAGATTGAAAAACAATAGGTTTTTATTTTGTTTACTTTTATGAACATTTGGCAATGTTTTTCTTGTTGTAGGCCAAGCTGGTGGTAATCATTTTGATCATAATGGCGGCGGTGCAAATTATCTTTGTCTTCCAAATGATCCAGAAAATGGAGAACCCCAATCATACGGCAATCCACAGCTTTATGGTGCTGAATATGAGATCTTTGCACATCGTAACCCACGCGGAATGTCGAGCATATTGGGGAATAGAGAGGTACCATGCGCGGTCTGCCATAGGAAGCGGAGGGCTTCAGTAATAACAATCCCTGGTAAATACTTGTCATCTGAAATAAAAATCAAAGGCTTATGAATAAAACATTGGTGTTCATTGTGTTAGTGTATCCTTCACATTTATGTTCGCTTGGTGGAAAGTGAGGGTAAATTTTATATACTTTGCCTAAGGGTGTACTTTGATACTTCAGCATATTCAAAAATCTATATCTACGGATTTGAACGTAGATAACTTATATTATCATTGAGTTAAGCGTTGCTTCTAAGATATGGCTTTCAGTTGTCTGCATTTGCCAAAGACAATAACAGACACGACTACTTGCTAAACACAGCTTAAATGTTTATTGTAAAAGTTGTGAAAACCTTAGACTTTCCAAAAATAATCCTATATATGCGTTCCTCTGCGACAAGACAAATTAATTCTTTATCAACTTTTCCGATCTATAATAAAATGAATATCAATAGTTGACACCCAAACCTTTATTGAACTATGGCCGGAATACATGTGTATACCAGTCTTGATGTTTTTATAAGTCTTATAAGTCCTCTAATTAGAAGGCTAATTTAATTTTCTACTATTTGAAAGTTATGATATTGCACAATTACTTTCATATTAGAAAAAAGTTATCTTGATCACCATGCAAAATCTCACTCTAAACTGTATTGCTGCCTTAGTAATGATGTTATTCTAACGTCAACAAAAAACGCTATCTTTAGGTTATTGTTTTAAGTTTCATTAAAACAAAAATCATAATTTATACCTTAAATCGACGATGATACAAAGTCGGCTTATCATTCAAAAAGAGTCGAAAAGTACCAAAGGGGCATTCAAACTTATAAGTCGAAAAAATATACTGACAACGCCATGGCAATAGAAAAAAGAAAAGAGTAAAACATAACAAATAAAAATGAAGACTGTGCATTATGCATATTTGTGTATTAAATATAAAAATCTGGATGATTGATTAGTCTAGCGAATTGTTGTGATCCCTTTCGTTTTTTCTATATTTTCAAATTTAGCGAATATGAAAGAAAGATTTCGCCGGCATGTGGTTTTGTATCATTTTGTATAAATATGAGAACAAACGAATGAATTCATGTCTCGTCAAGGATGAAGATCTTTTGGATCAGAATGGGGTCATACACTTCTAAATACATGAAGCTATATTTTATGCATATTTCAAATTTTATTGTTACGCATTTCAAATTTGAATGTTACGTATATTTTCCCCTTTAACCCCTTTAACAATTAATATAAGTAAACATAATTTTATGTCAAATATGTTGAGTAATCAATAGACCTATTTCAAAATGATTCAGCATGCATTTTCATTGTTTAACCGCTACTATTCTTTTGGTAATGAGATATAAGAAAGCGGGAATCCATATGATGCTCCTTCTTTAAATTTTATTTTAAGTTATATCAAGTTATCAGGAATTATTCTTGATCTATACCCTCTTACCTTATGATTATTTACAGGAAGAAAAACCTGCTACAAAGACTGGAACGCTGAATATAATGGATACTTAATGGCTGCTCATAACGACCACAAAAGGACTGATTACGCATGTATCGATGTCAATGCTGAACAATTCGATAATAAATCAGCCTTTGGTGAAGGTGGTGCCCTCTTCTATCCAATCAGAACTAGCTGTGGTAGTTTGAGGTGCCCTCCTTACAAAGCCGATGCAGACGTATTTTGTGTGGTATGCACAAAGTGAAATACCGATCATTAGAATAGAAAAAATAGAATACTACATGTATTATGCAAAATCAAAATTATGTTGTACTTGTTTAACATGCTTTACTGATGGTAAGTTCAAATTAAAATGTACATAGAGATGGAGTCTTCTTTTATTGAAAAGTTAAATTACGATAATAAACATACATTAAGAAATCATGTTTATGTAATACGGAAGCGTATAGGGGCCTTATATTAGTTAGTTAACAATGCTTAAGAAAACTTAATTAATACAATATCGTGTACTATAATGCATTAAATTGTTTTAATTTAGATAATTTACTCACTTATAAGAGATTTAACTCCTTTATTTATGGCAATATTAATTCTTACTAATTTTATGGATGTTAAGTTAATTATCTTTATTTTTTAGAATTTATTAAGTTGCATTAAATAAAACACTTTAATGTTAAGGAAACTTAATTAAGGAGTTTTCATCAATTATACTGTTTTAAATTGTTTTAATTAAGTTCATTTACTAACTTATGATAGATAAATCCAACTTAGTTAAGTCATTTTATTTTTTATATTTATCTAAAATGTATAAATTTAAAAGCTTTATTTTTAATATGGCATAACTAAGGCAAGTTACCTGTTATGGTGTATATATACAGCGAAACATTACCACGCATCCATTCTTGGAAGTAAAGCAGCATTTCAATTCGACGAAGCTTTTATTTCGGAAGACGCCAAACTATGTGACCTGATAATGAATATTCACATGATTAAAATGGTAAGTAGAATCAAAGTTGATCACTTCTAGTTTGACATTCAAAAATCAATTAAATGAACAACTTACAAAAATATACTGTAAAACTTAAGAAAACACACGAAGTGAAAGTAAACAGGTAACTCTGGCTTCATATGAAAAACTTACAAGCTTTTCAATCATATTGAACATATTATGCCTCCACTCGATGGGGGTATGATTTGGTATATTGGAATAACCTGGTCCATCCGACCGAATGCCATTGCAACAAGTGGTCTATTCAATATATTACTTTACATACACGGGACATAAGTAGAGAAAGATTTTGGTTACTGTCCGACATCGACATCCTATGTGGTGTTTTTTTTTATTTGTATGGTAAACTTGTGAAAAACTCTACCGAGTCATCGTGCGAGAGAAATTGCGTCTCAAGACTAGTACAGTTGCACAAATACCCTGACCAAAAATGTTATCTGCTTAATTCAGGGGCGGATCCAGCCATTTTAAAAAGGGGGTCCAACTATATGTCCCGCTTCAAATGCATTGAGCGGCCAAAAAAAGGGGGGTTTGAACCCCCGGAACCCCCCCCCCCCCCCAAGAATGGAGGCTTTTGATTGGTCAATAGATGGTGTATTTTTTGCACATGTTCATGAATGTATTCCGCTGCAAGGGAAATTTGCAGCGATTTTGATATCACCGAGGTATTTGTCATTAATAATTACCTAAGTTTACCCTTTTTCTTCTTGTCTCGTATGAGCCTCCTTTATCAGGAGCACCACCATGAGTTATGGCGTAGAAAGGCGGACATTTGGAGCCTGTATCGGACCGGTACAGATTAATGTGAGCATTTGCCTACCCAATTCCCTAGCCAGGCCGTGACGGGTTTTATTACCAGAAAGTTAACCGTCCAAAAACAATATATACAATGCAATAGAAAATATAAAATAAAACATACTAACTAGATCACACACTCACCTGATTCGCTCTGGCCTCATAGTATAAAGAAGTGCAAAACTATACATAAAATGGAACAATATCACCCCGGATGCCCCACAAATGCCTTGGCCAAATACATTTAAGGTAATAACGAGGAATCCTCATTCGGTTAGAACAAAATACATATCAAAACCGACTTTTCTAAATGTCCTGATGTAACAACCCTTCACTTAGACGCTTGTAACGAATTTGTCAAGGGATTTGTCTTTTGGTCATTTGTGCGTTTTGATGATATTCGGTGTAATTAAAACGATATAGTAGTGGCCATTGCAAAAAATATAAATCTTCGGTCTATAAATATTCCTCGCCTTTCAGGCTCGTGAAATTTCACCGCCCCGCGATTTGTAATTTTCACAAATACCACTCCTTTCGATGATGATTATCTATTGATAAATCTACCGAATGATGTTACATTATAAACGCAGGAGTGACAGCATCTCGGTGAAGGGTAAAACATACAAAGACCGGGAAAAACATATGCCGGTAAAAATGCATGTACGTCTGGAAAATACCCCGGGAAAGGATAAAAATGTCTCAAACACTTTCTGAAACATCTCGTATTAGTGAAAGAGCAAAGGCCGTAAGTATGGACGTGAATCGGTTAATTCGAGCAAACAAACAAAAGACAAACCAACATCACAAAAAAAAACCAAAAAAGTACACAAATGATACACAGGGATTGTATTTTCTCTGGATATGACATAATTTTGTATCTAAATATCCTATGTTTATTTTTCAGATTGTTTTGTTTTGTGTATGTGCAACAACAGTGAATGCCATTATTCCCCAACCACAAGATGGAGCGACATTAGACGAACTTATTGAGTACTATTTTAGCCAGTTATACACGCAAGATGAAATACTGGGTTTCCTGCTGTTTCTGCACAATGTGATGATAAGCAAGAGAACTCTGAAAAGAATTTTGAGGAGATTAAATTTGAGAAGAAGAGGTGTTGAAAATCTTTTGCCTGATATTGTACGTAAAATTGTTGACCTGCGACGTTTTGGATACGACCAAGTGGGATATCGCACAATGTGGAGATTGCTAAATACATTGTACGGTGTACGTGCAACCCAAGAGACAGTCAGAATTGCTTTGAGTGTAATTGACACTGACGGTGTCAATGCTAGAAGACGAAGACGGCTTATTAGAAGATCATATAACAGCAGAGGACCTAATGATTGTCTTCACGTGGATGGGTATGACAAACTTAAACCTTTCGGCATTTCAATACATGGTTGTATTGATGGCTTTTCCAGAAAAATCATGTGGCTCACCGCCAGTCATACCAACAAGAATCCACGGTACGTTGCTCGTTACTTCGTAGAACACTTAAAGAAGTACAAGCGTGTGCCAAGATCAGTTAGGACTGACGCGGGAACTGAAAATGTTCTTATTCACAGAATCCAAATGGCCTTACGATATCGCCACCGTGATCCTTCGGCTGGAGTTCATAGTGTATCAGTTGGTCGGTCAACTGCAAACCAGAGGATAGAGATGTTATGGAGTTTCTTAATGCGAAATTTTACAATTTTCTGGAAAAATTTATTTAACAGTCTTGTAGAAGAGGGAATTTTAAATAATACTGACCCTTTACATTTAGAATGTGTTCGATTTTGTTTTTTGCCTATCATTCAGTTGCATTTAAACCAGTTCGAAGAAATGTGGAACACCCATCGAATCCGTCAGCAAGGATTCGCGGAACAATGTTATGGGATTCCTAATGTCATGTATTTCCAGCCTATCATTTACGGAAAATTGGACCAATCGTTTGCACTGCCCTGTGGTGACACTGTATTAGATGATATTGCAGATCAATACACTGAACAAACGCTTCACCGTGGAGTTTCACATGAGTTTAGGCAATTGGTATCCTTGGTTACAGGACTGACCATTGAAGACTTTGATGTATTACAAACGCCTGATGAGGCTAAAACCTTATATCGTCATTTCATATCTTTGATGTTGCACACCATTTTTGCTTAGCTTCTATTAAAATATACTTTGAAAAACGATTTCGTCTTTGATTGTTAGCCTATTTATTGACATCCTCGGAAAACCCATCTTCGCTAGCCAAGGGTTACGTTCCACTTCCCTTCTCTAGGGAATTGGATCGTAACCCTTGGCTAGCGAAGATGTGGAAAACCAGGAGTGCCTCCGTTGCACACTCCTTCATCACCCTAGGTTCAATCTCTATCCAGAGTTATCGATCCATACTCTCCATATAGGGGGGAGTATGGACCGGCAACTCTGGATAGATAACAGTCTGTTGTTATGATGTACATTTTCGGCTTCTGCAAGGTTTCAAATAACATTGAGTTCATTATCACGCATTATTTGGAAATGTTCGTTTTATGTTTTTTGGTCTTTTGCTAATATACATTGTACCTGTATGCTATAGCGCCACGGTATTTGGTGTATGGTGTACATGTCTGTCTGCATGTATCATATTATGACGTCAATTGTATTTGATATATTGAATGATAGTAAGATGTCTATGTCTGGCTGTTGGTCAGGGTTCATATACTTTCGACCTTATGTTCCGAATTAATTGGTCAGACATTACTTTTATATTTATCAGTTTCTAAGGTACTGTAAGGATCGGAACACCTATATTTGGTACAGGATGTTTGTAGAGATATGTATGGCATGGTTCATCTGACCTCGATCTCGTTTTATGAACCATTCACAATCTTAAAGATTATTTGACACTTCTAGTGAAATCCTTAATATTACAGACGTTCAACAAATATACTGTCATAAGTGAAGTAGACGAGACATTTCAGCATTTACGCTCTTGTATTCTTTAGTCAGTAGTATATCACTGGCGTCAACGTGATGATCGTAACTGCAGTTACGATCATCGCAATATGGCGGACAGAAATATAGGGATATTTTAGAAGGCTGATTTTTCTACTTTAACAGCTTATTTTCAGATTTGTTTTATATCAAGAAAAATCTATAGAAGCATTGCCGTTGAATGTGTTTTTCATAAGTTACAGAAAAACAACCAGAAGAACGAAAATCGAGATTAAAAAAATCACGATGATGATCGTAACTTCGTCTACAGATGATCGTAACTTTGACTCGTTTTTATGAAAAGATGATCGTAACTCAAAATTTACGAATGTTTTTTTCCACTAAATGAACACCCTATTTAGCAGTCATGATAAAAAAAATATTATCTTAAAATCAAAAAAAGAATAAATGAAAACCGCTATTCTAAAAAGAAATGACATAAGGGGGATTAGCAGACTTATATGCAAATGTCCTTAACATTATTTTCTTATGAGTAATTAAGTTAACATTCAAAATGGATTTACGTGGATATGAAGTTGATATAAATATCATTCTCATAATACAGTTTAAGAATACAGACCAAAACTTTCACTGAATAAAGTAAAGGAGGGCATGAAGTTACATTATTTTGATGACTTTCTATCGGTTTTAAATTGTTGCCTGGTCTTGGTCTTTCTTAATCAAACTATGACTATTTAAAATTGGAAGACTACAGAGGTGGACTTCGAGGGAGGGTCAAGGTGCTCGCATCACCTTTTTGTGGGGGAAATTTGGTTGATTGTATAGGGAATCAATGAAGCATGACTGTAGCGGGCCTACTCTTAGGCAGCCAGTCCCCAATCCCTTTTTGAAAATTTCTGGATACGCCACTGAACTACTGTTGCCTATATTTACCATGGGTTGACTATTTATGTAAAGAAGGAAAAGTTGAAATAGATGGTATACACGTTTATATTAGATTTTTCAAGCTACAAATTATTACATTTATACGGTATATGACATGTATTATTGAAGTTGGTCGAAGAAGTTGTGTTGAGCCAAACATATCAATAAGGGATCTACCATAAGGGGGATGTTTGGAAAAAGGCAGGACAGGAGATTTGAGTAAAAAAAGGCCGGATGAACATCTTGGTCAAACAAAAAGGCAGGATGACAATTTATGTAAAAAAAATCAGGATGAAAAAAAAAGGAGGACCGAATAGAGTAAAAATAAAAACACAGGATAGAGAGTTCAACAAAAAAAATGCAGGACAAAATTATTCATCCTAGCCCCTCCCCAAAAATAAAAATGAATTAGAAGCTCCCTTTATTGACGGTTTCATTGGGTTTTTTTATTCAACAGATATGATTTCACTTCTTAATGCTTTATTTTTCCAACCTCTCCCTGAAAAATCGTAAATCTGTTAATTAAAGAAACTATAAAGTCTGAATTCCCCAAAAATACCAGATCCTCGAAAGGTACTATTGTTCCTATAAAGTGTAGGAAAAAAAATGAAAAAAAAATCTTCAATTTTAACAAACTGGTCATTAATATGAACTATCCAATACCTTATTTATATAAAACTTATGAAATCAATATAAAGTTGTTAACCCCCAATGCATTTTAATATTCAACTAGATAAATAAAAAATACCAAATCTCGCGAAGTCATAACCATTTGTGCACTTACAAATAGGACGTAACCCTCCCCAGAGTGATCGTTCCTCATAATCATCACAATATCAGCTGATAACGTACATTTTTTCGCATACTAGACAGCTTTATTTGTCCTTATTTATCAAAAAATGCTTCGTTGGACCAGACAGTTACGATCATCTTAAGTACAAGTTACGATCATCGTTTATAAAAATAAATAAAAGTTACGATCATCATCGTGATTTTTTGTATCTCGATTTTCATTCTTCTTGTTGCTTTTCCAACCAGTCCGAAAAAATATTTCATTGGCAATGCTTATAAAGATGTTTCTTGAAATAATACATATCTGAAAATGACCTGTTAAAGTGGAGAAATCAGCCTTATAAAATTTCCCTATATTTGTGTCCACCATATTGGGATGATCGTAACTGCAGTTACGATCATCACGTTGACGCCAGTGGTATATAGTTATGTCATTGGAAATCAATCCACATCTGCTACGTTGTATATAAACTTGCCATTTATAAAGATACAATAACATATAACTTAAGAAAGTACTGTTGCACAAAATGTTGGTCATCTAATCTAAACCAAATATTGAGACGGAAAAAAGTATTCTGGCAGTTCCTGTTGAGATTTTCTGGTTCAAAATATCCAAAATAAACACAGGCTAGGTCGACTTTTCGTCAATTTACTGAAAATCAATGATTTTTTTTATAAAATAGGAGAATGTCATGCCATAGATAAATAATAATTGTAAATAAAATTAACGGTACTAATTTTCTTGCACCAGATGCGCATTTCGACAATACATGTCTCTTCAGTGATGCTCGTGGCCAAAATATTTGAAATCCAAAGCTTATGTAACTGATATGTCTCTTCTTGGTTCAAAATATTTGAAATTGAAGTCACAATCACTTTCCTCCTTCGGATTTTCAAGTTTACTTTCTTCGAATCCGATAGAACTGCTATGATATCAATGACTAAGCAAAAAAATATGTCAATTTTTTTTTTATTTTTTTTAGGCTTTACGATAACCACGTCTGTAAATTGCAAAAACATTCGTTTGTCAAACCTGCTCTTAGCATAAAAATGAAAAATTCTAAATGGTTGAGATATAAAGGTATTGGTTGAGTCTTTCTGTCACAATGTTGAGACTTTCTGGTTACTTTGTGTCATAAAGTATATTATTGTTAAAACATGGGCGTTGAGGTTTCAAAGTTCAAATTAACTACGACTAGCAATCCAACATGCGTGCATTATTACTATATATTAAAGATAAACTGTTATCACAGAGATATGTCTCGCCTTTTTGTAATTTTGATTATGCAAATGTTGAAATCAAAATAGCAATTTTACCTTAACATCTTACACAAGTTCTGCAAACATTCAAAGTCAATGAACCATGACTGAGTTACATGGCTAAACAATCTCCATGTAAATGCCATTGACTTATGTCATAAGTCGTTCCCAAATCTAAATACAAAAATTAACTTGTAAACTATGTAAACGTTTCAAAGTCAATGAAGCATGAAGAGGGGATGGTGCTATATAATCTCCATGGAAACAATACTGGCAATTTGCATACCAAGTATCATTGACTAAACATTAAATTAACAGTCCATCTTAAACTGATCTAATCAAAAACTAATACATGTAAACTAAGATATGTTGCAAAGTCATAAGACTATGACTGAGGGTCCAGGCCAAATATTATCCATGGAAATGAGATGTGCCAATGCTTATACAACCGAATTTCAATTAACATTGGCCAACCACTAATGGTTCCCGTTGAAGTGACCTAATAACAAACTAATACATAACTTTACAAAAAATTTCAAAGTCAATAGACCACGCTTAAGGGGGCGGAGCCAAATTATCTCCATGAAAATGAGATTTGCCAATGCTTATACAACTGCATACCAAGTATCATTGACCTACCACTTGTGGTTTCCCATAAACTGACCTAATCACAAACTAATACATGTTAAATAAGCAAAAGTTTCGAAGCCAATAGACCATGACTGAGGGGACAAGGCCAAATAATCTCCATGAAAATGAGATGCGCCAATGCTGATACAACTGCATAACAAATATGATTGACCTACCACTTGTGGTTCACCATAAACTAGACCTAATCACAAACTAATACATTGTTGACGTCGTCGCCGACGCCGGAAACAGCATACCTTTGTCTCGCTTTTTGACTCCGTCAAGGCGAGGCAATAAAAACTATTAAAATAGCTATGCTACAGTTTATTTTAACTAATTAAAATGTAATTTCTAATGTAAAAATAAAGTCATTCCCAAAAATGAAAATGAACAAAGAAACTATATCAATGCACGGTACTATTCGATTTTACCTATTTACGGTTAACCTGATTTATGTTTTCTATCTGTGGTATGTTAATTTATAAATCAAAATACAGATTCAATTTTAAGAATTCCCGATAGAAAAATGCATACCTTTACAAGTATGAATATTTTATAATATGTATTTATAAATATGATTTGGATGAATTCGATTCCCAACAGACATTGTTTAATGCCGAAAATGCGCACATTAATAACAAATCATTTTTTTTGTTAAAAACTAAGGGTGTTGCTAAACGGCGGAAACGGAAAACGGAACGGAAACGGAAAGAAAAAAAATATATGGACGGAATTTAAGGGGGAAATGGAAAGAACTACAAAAACCAGTAACGAAATCACACAACAATTATTGCTGACAATAGGATAGAAGCTATATATCAAAATAAAAAGCAAACAGTTTTGGAAATACATAACATCGCTATTCATAGTGGTTTTCAATAGACAGCACTTGCATTTTATTCCTATGTTTTAATTTTAGCCATGCTGGCTATCTTGGCTGGCAGGCAGGGTTATCCAACATACTTTTCAAACTAGATACACCGATGATAATTTTTGCCAAGTTTAACCAAAACTGTCAGACGACTTTCTAAAAGACATGACTGTGTTCGGTAAAATTGGCCCAGTAGTTTCAGAGAAGATATTTGCAAAAGTTCATAAAGACGAAAACAGACGACGGACGCCAAATGAAGAGAAAAGCTCGATAAGCATCTGAAACATGCATTCTCTGCAAGATTCTCTAACATATATAGTATGCTCCAACATAGTGCGTAACCGGCTTGATTATTAGAATATTATCAATGCTTTTCATAAATATTGCAGTTGCAACTATGACAATGTGTTTGTCATCAATGATTGCGCAAACACATCGGTAAGGATATTTACCGTCATGTTATATTTTGAAAAAGCCACATATATACTACTAAAATCGAAATTAAACAGTAACATGAAACCAGATAAAACACAATGCATGTTGGGTTTACTCATTCCTATGCTTCCACAAGCAAAGAGTCGTGGTAAATTGGACAACATCAAACAGGGCAAACAGGCCGTTGATTCTGTGGTATATCAAGAAACTGTTCTGGGTCAGGTATTGTTTAGTAAATGATATCTTGGATAATCGGGTGTTTGGCCAGTAGAAACATCCATACGATCTGTAAATGATGCGAAGTGTAAAATAAAAATAATTTCCGTCATAAAAATAACTATCGAGTTTTCAGTTGTCTTGACATAGCATCAAAATCTTTAAAAACTACCAATACAAATAGAAAGTAACTTTCAAATTTCAACATTCCTTTAGTGTCAATGAATATAAATTAATTATAAAAAAAAAAAGATGTGGTATGATTGCCAATGAGACAACTGTCCACAAGAGACCAAAAATGACACAGCAATTAACAACTATAGGTTATTCTAATGCAACAACGTTTGTAACGTTCATTTTGATTGGATAACGTCACTTTCTTACATGGCATCAATTGACAATTGATGCTATGGGGCGTACACGCAAGCGCAGACGGCATATGACAGATTTTAAATACATGTTTTAACGTTGTTTTCTGTCAGTTTCATTAGAATGGAGATAAACAATATTGCATTTTAACCTCCGACGGCATCAATTTGGGATTTGAATATGGTCGCAAATACCCGTTTACTGTCTCCGCTAACGCGTCGCCAGTAAACTTAATTTGCGACCATCAAATCCCCAATTGATGCCGTCGGAGCTTAAAATACAATACAGTTATCTCCTAACCGTACGGTCGTCTATAATGAGCTATGTTAACGGATGTCACACGTGAAGCTGGATATGTGTACCAATGCGGAGCAACTGAGATAACTCCCAGTTTTTTGTTCTATTGTTTATCCGTTTGTCTGTCATCTGTTTTTTTTGTGTCATTTTTTTTAGTCATGGCGTTGTCAGTTTATTTTCGACTTTTTAGTTTGAATGTCCCTTTAACGGGTATCTTTCGCCTATCTTTTAATGTTTTCAACTATATCGTAAAACAACAAACTGAATGAGTGACACTATTTTCAATTGTAATACTATGAAATCGAATTCAGTGATCACGGCTACTTGAAATGGATTGAATTTTCTGAGAAGAATTAAGCGGCATGATATACAAAGCAGTTTTGACAATATGATTTTGATAACCCTAGACATGACTAAGACTAACTTGGTAAGGGAACTTTGCAAAACGTATAATATCCATGTAGGCTACTAAATTCCCGCCACTTTTTTCGCTTTAATTCGTATTTATTGATTTTAATTTCTAGGAATTGTTGTGCTTTTTTTTTGCGTTAATACCAAACTGCAAACTTCAGTATTGTAATTGGGTGAGAAAGGCTTTGTATAGAGAGTGATTTTGTCAGTTTTACATAAATATAAAGTGTATTCGAGTTTTTATTCTAGTTCCCGGGTTTCCTTATCGGTTGTTGTCCATACAGCATTGCCCCATTAGGTTTCTTTTACGTTTTCTTTCCATTATATCAAAGAATAATACCAATAATTCAGAACAACGCAACAAAATACACCACATCACTAATCTTGATTCAAGGCAAGTAAAAAAGAAACAAAGAAAAAACGATGAAAAACATTTACCAACAAATGTATTACTTAACAACCTTTCTATCGAATCGAGGCCAAAGTCCATCTTTTAGGCCGTATGTAAAGTTCTTTTTGTGTCGTTGGGTTACTATCTTATTGACATTTATCCAATATTATTATGTAAAAGAGAAAAATCGAACAGACTATTCTAAATCGCATGAAAGACGTACGCATGATCTTATCAAATATTTCAAAAACACACAGTCTCATCATCCCCTACTGATTTAAATAATTTATGCTTTAAAATCCTTTATTCTAAATTTATTCTTCTACTTTATTTTCTTGTTAACATGACTGTTTTACTAAGTATACTATATAAAACATTCCTATATAGATAAAGTTACCAAAAAGAAAAGATGTAAATTCTTTCCGTTCCGTTTTCCGTTTCCGTTCCGTTTTCCGTTTCCGTTGTGGAGCAACACCCAAAAACTAAACAATCGAACAGGACCCCCTTTTCTAGGTTTATTTTTTCGTACACATTATTTCAGGATGAGTTCTTTTTAAAAGGTGGTTATCATTTATTTGTGAGTAACATATGTCAATTTTGTCATTATAATACTTATCACAAAACAAATATGATTCGATTTTGAAAAACTGCTTTGCAAGTACTATAAATAACGTCTAACATATGATAGTGTAATCACACGTGTTGTATTGATATAATTAGGTCTTTCAACCTTTTCGGTTCAAAGACCTATTGGTTTTGTTCTGATTATTATTTTTTTTCTTCCGCCAATTTTTTGTTCCTTTGCTGTTTTTTGTTTCGCAAGATGTGGCTTAGACATATGGTATATGATATCGAACAACTAATACGCTTTTGAAACTGTGATCGCGTAACAAAATTTTTTTCCATGTAAAAGATATCTCTCCGAACACTGTGTTTCTTGTTATCGCTTAATCTTTGCAACCGTATAAGAAACCGACAAATGTATTTTACCAAATTGTTCGTTATATCCTCAGGATGTGTTGATTAATTTTGACCAAAGCTATCCGGAGACTCCATATGAGAGTTATTTCCCCTTTCATATTTGATATAAGTGATATGCATTTTTAACTGGAAAACCATAAGTGATAGAGGTCTAGGATCTTTTGATTTGAGGTCCTTGGTCCAAAAAAATGAAAATGAGGTCAAGGTCAAAGGTCAAGGTCATGATCAAAATTTTTGATTTTGGCTTGTTATCTCTTATTTTCAGAAATCATATAAGATATCGACAGTGGATGCGTGGGAAAGATTCGCTGTATATATACACCATTTCAGTTAACTTGCTTTAGTTATGCCATATTAGAAATAAACTTTTTAAATTTATACATTTTAGATGAATATAAAAAATAAAATGACTTAACTAAGTTGGATTTATCTATCATAAGTTAGTAAATGAACTTAATTAAAACAATTTAAAACAGTATAATTGATGAAAACTCCTTAATTAAGTTTCCTTAACATTAAAGTGTTTTATTTAATGCAACTTAATAAATTCTAAAAAATAAAGATATTTAACTTAACATCCTTAAAATTAGTAAGACTTAATATTGCCATAAATAAAGGAGTTAAATCTCTTATAAGTGAGTAAATTATCTAAATTAAAACAATTTAATGCATTATAGTGCATGGTATTGTATTAATTAAGTTTTCTTAAGCATTGTTAACTAACTAATATAAGGCCCCTATACGCTTCCGTGTTTACTAACAAAGAACTATTAAACCAATTAAATTAATAAATTTTAAATTATCCTTTGTTAAAATAACTTACAATCGTAACGTTTCTAACAAGATAAGTGATGAAATGACACGAAATATGCAAATGAATTAGGCTGAACGCTTCTATCTGATAGTTTCGACATTTACATTATTAATTTTCCAGAATAAAAACAAATTGAACAGATATACAAGAACAAAGAAACAATGATATATTTTAGAAAGTACTTACTCATATCTAATTAACTAGTTTTGTTTTATTAAAATAAATCTATATTTGTTATTTTGATTTAGAAATTAAACAAAACAACTATTTCATTTAAATTTATTTCTAAAAAAAAGAAGATTTTATTAATCAAAAAACGAAAAAATCTTGAGAACCTTAATCCATTACAAACGTTGGAGCTTAAAACCAAAAAAGTCCTAAAGGTTGCAATCTGTAAATCACATGTGATTTGCAAGTCACGCCTCTTTTGGGGAGAAATTAAATGTGCATTAAATACTGCTACTGTTTACATAGTTGTTGCCATGGATGCAAAGTAATTATTTTTAATTAAGACTTGATTGGAGAATTAAATGGATATAAATAAAAATGTCTATGTATTTAACTTATTTTTCAGGAGGACTGGAAGACATTTGAGTGTTGAGTCAAATTTAATTGAAAAATTCAGTGCGAATCTGCAATGTTTATAAATGGAGGGTAGTAAAACTTGAAAATATGCCGCACAGTTATATGTTTTTATTAGTGCAAAAAAAAAAGTAGTGCATGTCTCCTTTCCAGGGAAATATAACATTTTCCTCAAATTTCCTGAATGAAGAGTGACTGAATATGCAATTTAGGCAGTTCCTATGAAAAATTGCATTGCTAGTTTTACCCAAGTGCAACCTATAGTACTGCTAAACCTGGACATGGAATCAGAAATAAAGTAAGGGATTTCAAGACCCGAATGTGTGTATGGTTCTAGTAATAAAGTCACATTATTTTGACTTTTCAAACATTTGGAACAATGTTTGAGTCATATAGAATATCTAACAATCGATAAGTTGTTAAGACGTCCACATTGTGTTCCAGAATAGCATTATACATTATGTTTAAGGTTTATGACCCCTTCTGTAGCCATTTTTGTACGAAATTTTCAAAAATTTCTATTGTATCAAACTACAGATATAATGAATAATAGAGATAGGCCATTTAGTATATATACCGAGGGGAAACTTGACGCTAAGCATTATTATTAACTGTTTCATTGCATTTAATAGAAAAAGAGTACTTTTTGGTAAATAAACAAAGATTTTTATAGAAAATCCACAGCCTTTATTACAGACATTTTTGTTCTAAAATTTGAAACATATATTACTACCTTGCTTTTCTATGATGTGCTAGTGTTTATTTTTTACAAAAAGTTCTAATCAACATGTAAATTCCAAAATATCTCTGAGTCGCTAAAGTTGATCGCACCCTAAAAGGTGTACTTGATTTGGTCGATATTTTTATTTGTTTTAACCAATAGTTAAATTAATTAACTTGTTTTAAGGAAATCAATGCAAGTACTGCATGCAACAATTCTATATCTATCAGTCATCAAATCGCAAAATATGAGAGTATAAGGATAAAGACTGTGGATTTTCTATAAAATTTCCATATGTTTAGCATTAAATCAACACAAGGGTACATAATCCGTAATGCAGGCAGGCATTTGTCCTGAGGGTATATTTTTTTTTTTATCACGTGTTTGTGTTACAAAACCAGAATCAAATTGTTGTTAAAACAAACAAAAAACAAAAGCCATTTGAATTTAATTCATTATAATACACGTCTACCTCAAAGCCGATGCAAATACATAATCATTACATAACTTAAAGAGTAACAGAAAATTTTGTGTTTGAATAGGTTGATCATAAAAAAAAACGATCATCTAAAATTCATACTCAATCGAAATCCCCATGGCAAAACACGAAAAAGAGACTGAAAATATGACATATATAAGTCATTTAATAAGGGCTGTCATGGGCCGGGACTTAGATGATGTTTTGTCTCAAGTGTTTGACCATCATCAAGAACAAAAAAAATGCATGCATTAACATATTGATATTCATAGGCTTATTGTGACATACGATGTAAAAAAAAATGTAAAAAGAAAAACAGTGAAGGTATTTCTTTACAAAAAATACTGAACATTAGACTGATCAAAAGTCAAAATATATCACTCAAAATAGAGTTCAACCGCCCTTTCCCAAAATTAAAAAATAACTAAATAAATAAAACAATGACTTACCACCAAAAAATACCAATGAAAAAAATGTTAGCTCATCTAACCATCTGTAAAAAAGCAAATATTTAAAACATTCTTTCAAAATGAAAATTTTACAGCCTTAAAAAAAAAATGAATAGAAAGTGAATAAAAAATGACACCAAAATCTGTAACGGAACTTGTTTAATCATCCGGATGTTCAAAGGTGCATATAAATGAACAAAACAAGAACCATATTTATTGATCTTTTGATAGTGGATTCAGGAGTGTCTCTATTCGCACTCAAGGTCTTCCTAGCCTTGGTCTATTATATTAACAAATAGAGACAGAGTCGATTTAACCGTCTGCAACAATTAAATTTGCTGTTGTTTTTTTCGGTTTATCTTGTTGTTTGTAGTCTCTTGATTTGGACTACAATCTGGCCTATATAACGTCCATAATATGACTCTATTTGCATTTTGTTTATATCATATATTTGTTGGTTGGCTGTCATCTCTTAAAAATACTTATTCTACGTTCAAATCAAATCTGTTTGTGAGGGCGTGTATGTGTGGGCTAATTATTTCCCTGGAATTAAAATGGAATTTCACATATTTGCTTGTACTTTCGTCTTTTGTAAATGGTAAGTGTTAAAAGAAGGACGAAAGATACCCCAACTCATAAATCGAAAATAAACTGACAACGCCATGGCTAAAAATAAAAATAAAACGGACAAACAGACAAAACATAGTACACATGACAAAACATAGAAAACTAGAGAATAAACAACACGAACCCCACCAAAACCTAGGGGTGATCTCAGGTGCTCCGGAAGGGTAAGCAGATCCTGTTCCACATGTGGCTCCACACTCCGCATGTGCTAAACTGATTGATGCACATGTTATAAATGAGTTCAAACTATTTTAGAGAATAAAACCGAAAAGGTCGTGCACCTTTCATTAACAGCTGATGGTATTACGATTTGAAAACAGACTACATTTGTTTGCACCTGTCCTTAATCTAGAACCTGTTGTTCAGTGGTTTTCGTTTGTTGGTGTGATTAATAAGGGCTTCTCGTTTTTAGCTCAACGGGGCCAAAAGGTCCCCATGTGAGCATATGCAATCACTTGGTATCTGTTGTCGTCGTCGTCGTCGACCTCGTAAACTATGTCAGGATTCTTCTCTAAAACTATTTTTCCAAATACCTTCAAATTTTAACTGAATGTTTCTTAGGGTACTTCTCGTTTCACATCTTTTATATTTATTAAACCGTTGGTTTACCCGTTTGAATTGTTTAACATTAGTCATTTTGGGCCTTAAATAGAATGCTGTTCGGTATGAGCTAAGATTCCGTGTTGAAGGTTGTAGTTTGATCTTTAATTGTCTACTTTTTATAAATTGTTACTTGGATGGAGAGCATTTTATTCTATTTATTGAATGCAAAGGCAATGGCCATTTAAATTTCAAAAGGGATGGTGTCGCATTGTGTGTACCGTTTCACATTTGCTTCATTTATTCTCAAATGTAATATTGAGAATGGAAATTAGGAATGTACCAAAGCGACAACAACCCAACCATAGAGCAGACAATAGCCGACGGCTACCAATGGGTCTTCAATGCAGCAAGAAACTATCGCATCCGGAGGCGTCCTTCAGCTGACTCCTTAAAGTATGTATACCAGTTTAGTGATAATGGACGTCATACTAAACTCCGAATTATAAACAAGAAACTAAAATTAAAATAATAAAAGACTAACAAAGGCTAGATTCTACTGACTTGGGACATGTGCAAACATGCGGCGGGGTTAAACATATTTTTTTTGATATCTCAACCCCCCCCCTTTTCCGCCCCCCCCCCCCCCCCTTATACTTCCAGCCTCTAGCAAACGCACAGCAATATCCACAGTAAAACTCAGTTTAAGAGAAGTCCGAGTCCTATGTTACAATAGGTAACAAAGGAAAATAAACCAAAATGACAATAATACAAAAATAACAAAAGACTACTAGCAGTTACTGACATGCGAGCGTCCGACCTCAATTTAACCGATTGAAAGATCATCTCTTTTATCGTTAATTTTGATATTAATCTTCAATAAGTTCTACATAGTAAGTCACCATTGAAACTCCTTTAATTTGACGATTTACCGAATTTCTATTGAGAACAAAAATGTAATCTATTAAAAAATCTTAACTTTGAACAGATTCAAAAACACCAATATAGGCATGAAGTTATTTTAACGTATTTTGACACTCCTTTCTTATATAAAAAAAACCCACAAATGGAAAAGATAGGATAGTTATGAAATATATAAACAGTCAATAGCGTCAGAAATATGACAAATTCACAACACCCAAATTTCTTGTCTGACTATATGTTCTTTACTGTTAAAAATTGAAATTAAGTGAGATTAATCCTCTGTAAAAATCGATATTTTATTTTCAACATTTATGTGTATAAATAATATACTAAATTCATCAATAAATATCTAAAAAAATATGGTGTAAAGCTTCTTTGGCTAAGTTTTACGATTATAGCTAGATACTTTGAAGTTCTAACGAAGTGACTAATATAAATAATAATTCCACAAATCTATAAAATTGACATTAGATATATTCATCTGTACAATCTTGTTTATAATAAAATGAAATACCTAAAAGTGAAACACAATACTGAACACGCAAGAATTGATAAACCATCCAATATCATATGTTGCTTTTTTAGCTTTTTTTAAGTAGTTCTTGGAAAATAATCATTTGTTTTTTTCTTCCTAACAGTGTTTCTCGTACACTTCAAAGTTTCAAATTATTTGCAAAAAAATTGTTCATCACTAAGCAGTAAATTTCACAGAAATTTTGCCATGGCTAGCAGTAGTGGGGCTTACATAGGTTTTTACTATATTTTACTAGCTGTCGGAGTTTTACCGCCCTCAGCTTCTGATTGCAGTGGTGACAGTTGTGGAAATGTGATTTCCATGCCCTTAATGGATAAAATGAAAGCTACATTGAAGGCTGATGTAGATGTTACAAATATGAACAATCATTTGAAAGCCTACATAGAACAACAGACACAAAAAGGTGTAGAATCAGCTATGACAGATGTTATGAGACAGTTGATGGATGATAAACTTAAGGAAATCAATGCTAAAATAGAATCAACCATTCTTGAAGAGCTTAAACGTATGTTATCTATATTTTACTTTTTTTATGTAATTATTTTTGTCGTTCATAATTTTTGAAGTAGGATTGATTTTTTGTGTTGAATGCAAATTTCAGCAATGTTGGCAATATCGTGGCAGTAAGTGTTTCTTGCTGATGGAAACCAAAGTGACTTGAGATACCTTAAAACCTTCAGCAGGTAAACTGACCGTCCTAGTTCAAGAATAATTTGGTCAAACGAACATGCCATGTGCAGAGTTTAAACTTAAATCTAAATCCTCATTGTTTAATGGCTAGTAATGCTAGTAGATAAGGTAAATTAATCACTCGGTTGTATGCACGGGATACTGACTGTTTTGTCATTAATGTAAGAAAAATTTCAGTATGACAATCGTTCAAACACAATTGAAATAATCTTCCATTCTGACGAAAAAGTAAGGGAATAACCATGACCTCCAATCTGGACAAGACCGCGTGAAATATAGTATTCTACAACTATGATATTCATACTATCATAATATTCATTTAATTTGAGTAGGAAGTGAAAAGTCTTGTTAATTCAAAATCAGATATTATTAATTATAATAAATTCATTACCTAATGTTTGGAAAGTGTCATGCATCCTTAATGTGTAATGCCACCAAATCATTGTATGACACATGCCGTTTCATACGAATAGGATAGAGTTGTAGGTAATTAATCCTACATTTCACTGCAGTAACACATTTCTGAGTCATAAACATAAATCTTGAATGTATCAAAGCATCGTTTTTTTTAAATGCAATGAAATGTTGATATTTTGTCTATAATAGTACTGAACAGGATAAAACCTCAATCATGCAAAGCATTTCTTTATTTGAAACAAAGATAAAATTCGGCAAATTTTATTTTTTTATTTTAAAGTGCAAATTTAACAAAGACATAAAGGGGGAAATTAATGATGGTACTACACCTTTTATGGGAAGCTGCACGTGCACTTTTAAAATGCGTGTACTCTCATTTGTTAAAATTGCATGCTATTCAGGTGAAATATTACCCAAATGAAATATGCCGAGGGGATTTAGTCTCAAAAACACATTATGAGAAAATTGCATTGAATTTTGGGGTGCTTTTTCTGTAATTTTCTCCCTATTTCTTGTATTTTTCTATAACAGATAACGTTTTTCTAAGTAATACTTTAATAAATATAAAGTTTTAAGGATATGAAATTATTTTTGAAGCAGTAACAAATAAATCACCTAAAGGGATTAATTTTACGTCCCTTTCTTGAACGCAGCGTGAATTTAAGTTTTACGACAGGACTTATTCAAAAACCTTTTTGAAGTCCTTAAACCTTTAAATGGATTTTTCTTTCAGCTTTAATACTTAATTACCCAATTATTAATTCTCCTCTTATATCTAATGCGTTTCCCTCAGTTTTAGTTTGTTACCCCGATTGTGTTTTTTGTCCATCGATTTACGAATTTTGAACAGCGTTATACTACTGTTGCCTTTATTAATACATTTGTTTCATTAATGAGTGAAATTTATCCCAATTTGTTTTATTGCTTGGCCTAAAGAGTTAAAATTTTGAGTAAATGAGACGTATAAATGGATTAAAAGAAACCTTATAATGAAGACAAAGAGGTCCATTAGTGGTATTTATCATCATATAGTCATCTTTTGTATCATATTCAACTGTTTTTTTTATCATTTATTTGAGCCACACTGTATTATATCATGATACGGCTAGATTTGGATTTTTCGAAGTAATTTTGCTCGTATCGTTGTAGATGTTGTCTTTCTAGTTATCTATTAAACTAATAATGACAAAACTTGACAGTAATGCTTAAAATAACATGTATTACAAAAGAAAAATATCAAATTCAGTTTATTCAACAACACAAATCTTCTTGATTGGAAGCTGCACATGCACTTTTGAACTCTGTGTGTACTCTTATTTGCTAAAATTGCATTCTGTTCGAGTGAAATATTACAAAATTGAAATATGCTGAATGGATTGACTCTCAAAAACACATTAAGTGTGTTACCACCAAGACATCCGGTTGCGTAAACAAGGGGTTAAAATTCAGATTGGTTTACTTCAAGTGATGATTATTTTCTTATATACAATGAAATGTTAGGTGAAATTTTTTTCTATAGTATTAGACAGGATAAAACTTTACTCATGCCAATAGTTATCAAAGGTACCAGGTATGTATAATTTCATATCTCGACTCACATCTATAGTAATTGAAAATATAGTTGGTTGAAATTGAAATTTTACGACCAAAAAATAATTTGCATTTTACACATCATACACTTTCCATTTCAAAGTGTCTTTGAATTAGTTAAAAATTAACGCACATTTCCTAAATGTACTGTTGGGTTTCTGATCACAAAGTACCTGTTCGATTATGTGTTTCAAAAGCTGGAATTGAAGTTGTTGTTTCAAACTATTAACTGATTAATCAAGTTTTAATTGGTTAACAATTAAGGAAGGTCGGTGTCAAAGATTTAAAATTCGAATATTGTTGTCTTGTCGGGTCCACATTTCCGTCTTCTTTTTGGCATTGGCCGTGAGTATACATTTATTGTAATACACAATTATATGTATATCAAGATTTGTAGTAACTGTGTTTGATAAAAAAAATTTACAGGAATTGGTGTAACCTATATCAGATGGGGAAGAAAAAATTGTCCTTATGGTGCTGAACTTGTTTATAAAGGTAAAAATAGGATATTTTATTCATAGCATACCTGTAACAACTTCTTTAGACATACTTCTGATTATTCCCAGAAATTCCTGCTTGTATTTTCACCATGTGATGTGTTTTCACACTTATTGTTTATCGAATACTCATACAGTGTTACCCATAATTGGAAATGTAATACCAATAATTTTATAGTTTGTTAATTCTTATAAAAGCTTTACAAAAATCTGCTTGCATCAGAATTCATAAATTCCTTAACATTTTTACATACCATTGTTAGTGTAACATTTTAGGTTAAAAATATGAAGTTGAAACGAACGGAAAAATTAATCAACAATTTGCATCCATTAATTAAAAAGCTGCATATTTCCAAATCAACGTTTCCATTAAAAAAGATCACAAATCGATAACAATTGGAGTACAGGTCATTTAGACTTATTTCTTCCGTTTTGGGAGAACAGACTTAATGGTTGAATTTTACTAATTATTTTACTAATTATTGAACTTACTGCTTACATGCGATATGTGCAGCCAATCTTACACTTTAATAATGAAAGCAACAACTGTAGACATGACACATAGTTCTGTGGAATCTTTCAAAAATTCTGTTTTCACCGATAAATTAAAACAAAATAAATTATGTTTTTATAATTTCCTTTAACACTTCTTATATACCATACGCTCAAATTAAATTTGTATTCTGTAATATCTGTATAATTCGTAAAAGCGTGCTACTTTAAATAAACTGATTCTTAAAGGTTACCAATTCCACACTGTAATAAGATCATTGAATATTGTTTTTATTGGTAAAAATATTGATTTTGTTATCAGTAAATTAAAAGCAAACTAAATATTACTAGTATGTTATATGCATATATAGAAGATGTGGTATGATTGCCAATAAGACAACTATCCACTAAAGACCAAAATAACATAGACATTAACAACTATAGGTCACCGTACGGCCTTCAACAATGAGCAAAGCCCATACCGCACAGTGAGCTATAAAAGGCCCCGATAAGACAATGTAAACAATTCAAACGAGAAAACTAACGGCCTTATTTATGTAAAAAATGAACGAAAAACAAAAATGTAACACATAAACAAACGACAACCACTGAATTACAGGCTCATCTTCTTTTTTATATTAACATTATATACTTCAATTCAATTGTGTTTGTTGTAGGTCAAGCTGGTGGCAATCGTTATAATTATGGTGGCGGCGGTGTTAATTATCTTTGTCTACCAAATGATCCGGAAAATGGAGAACACCAAACATATAGCAATCCTCAGCTTTTTGGTGCTGAATATGAGATATTTGCAGATCGGAACCCACGCGGAATGTCAAGCATCTTAGGGAACAGAGAGGTACCATGTGCTGTCTGCCGTAGGAAGCGAAGGTCTTCAGTAATTACAATTCCTGGTAAACATTAAATTTAAAATTTGAATAACTAAAACTTTTGTTTAGGAATGAAACATTGGTGTTTTTTCTTTAACTGTAGCGTTATCGTCGGTTGTCAGTCAATTTTTTGTTACCAGTGCCTACAAGTTCGAGATCGTAATTATTTTTTGGCTGTAATTGTCAAAATCCTTAGATACAGATAAACAGTTATGTCAGTGACTAATTATATATATATAACTCGTCTAAACATCAACCCAACAATGTTAGATCTGTGAATTTGCTTTCGCAAATTTTTGTTCTTCCCTCGCCGGGATTCGAACCCATGCTACTGTGATATCGTGACACCAAATCGCCTGCACTGCAGCCGTCCCGCTAGACCACACGACCACCTGGGCTCTACAAAAATAAAGCTTTCAGTGGCCGTGTGTTACCTTTCCTCGTCAGTTTTAATCTAGCGGTGTACTGCAGTACATGATATATAAGGCATGGAGATGTTATTGTTACAGATCAGCTCAATTATCTATAGTAAAGGATCCTACAAATTAATGTAAGATACAGTCACAGAAAATAATTATATTTATAAGTACGTCTTATATATATATATAAAGGAAAGGTAATGTCTGAAGTCAAGTAAAATGTATTAAAACATATCACCGAGTTAAACGTTGCGTTACGAGGTAATACATCTGGTCTATTTTATAGACACGTCAACTTGCCCAAACGTAGCTTAAATACAGAAGCCCTTTGATATTTTTCGTCTTATCTAACAGGCCTATATAATATTAAGATTTTTTTTTAAGTTTGTTATTATCTCATTTCTACGAAATCCTTGAGAAGTGGTATACCATGTATAATAATAAAGATTACAATTCAAGTTAAGAGAGTACATGACAAAATCTATTTTTATTAGTAAAATACAGAACGTTTAAAAATTATTTATATGATATTTATTGGTCTTGAAGATTAGCGTCTCAGCAAGTTTCGTAACAAGAAGGTAACCAAACTTTAAATGTTAAAAAGCTAAGTCCATGACGGAATTAGGATCGCTCTGTCTCGCTTTCGCAAAATACATTTATCAGGTTTGACAATAATCAAGGAATAGTGATGTTGTGTGGTAGATTATACATTAGTAAAATAAAGTTAAAAAAATTAAAACTTCACGTTTTAAATAATCCCTCGGCAATACATTCATGGATTTGTTTTTGTATATGTTCTAATCTTTAAATTTCAAATGTTTTACTTTAAGTTGCCTAAAAGATGAATTGCAATGTAGAAATTCATCAGTAATATTCTATCAATGTTAACAATTCATTTGTTAAAAAGCCAGTAGTCCTATTCCTTGATAAAAATATTAAGAGTACGTTTTACATATATTTTACTGGCAAGAAATCAAAACATAACTGAGTAGAGAAGAAATGATAGTCATGTTTTTATTCAAACTGTTATCACAGGGAATATGATGAAGTAAATGAAGTCTTAATTGAAGTTGACACAGTTCAGATAAAATCATGTAAATAAATTGACAAAAACTATATAAATTCTTTTGATCATATTTCTGTATGTTCTGCATTTATTACGTTTAATCAAATATTGGTCTTCAATCTGCTTTATAGACATGTTTTGTCTGTCTTTCTGAAGTAACTCTCTTATATTGTTAAATAAAACAACATGGTTTATAGTTTTACAAAAAATATCAATTAAAATTTCATTTGTATATGACTGTTTATAAATAACAAAGTGATTTATTACAAATGCATACAAACACCTTGTTGTACAGCTGATCTGACTTGTGTTTACAACAGTAGATTCTTCTAATCTATAAAGCAGTTGTAGCGACATGACATCAATAACAAACAGTCACGTGTGCAATCTTGTATATGAAAACATAAACACTGTATACAAAAGGCGGGTCTTTAAAGAAAATGTGTATTGTATTTGCCATATAATTTTAATGTAGAATTAAATTTAAACAGAAAAAAACACTTATGATTTTTGAATAAAATAACACAAAATATATATAATAATAAATATATTGTTATAATAAATACCTGAACGATGTAAGCAAAGCATTTTGGGGTTTTGTTACCCTTTATCAGTGTTCATTAGAAAGTTTATGAAAATACATTAAATATATTTCACTAATAGTTCGTGATTTAAAAGTCTTCAGTTTCAGTATACCTAGGGTTCTTTAATCATATACTAATACCTCATCACACTAGGATCACGATCCCGCTAAGACGACCAGAAATTATGAAAAAACAAATGGATGTCGTAGTAAGATCTTGTAGGTTGTGGTAAGATTGTTGTAGGGACCTGTCAAGGTCTTCATAGTCTTTGATATTCACGAACAACTTTTAACATATATCAACATATAAGTTGTACAGTTGTGACAAAAACTAGCTTTCGTAGTAGCGTATGGAGGTGGAAGTGATGACATAATAAGATCTGTCAATGCAATTGAATTAACATTTGACGCTTAAATGACTGGATACGGTTTCTGTCACGTGAGAATCTTTAAAAGTGTCTACATCTTTGACAGTAAAAAAACACAAACACAAGTTCGTGACGGGTGCCACATGTGGAGCAGGATCTGCTTACCCTTACAGATCAACCCTAGTTTTTGGTGGGGTTTGTGTTGCTTATTCTCTAGTTTTCTATGTTGCGGCATGTGTACTATCGTTTGTCTGTTTGTCTTTTTCATTTTTAGTCATGGCATTGTCAGTTTATTTTCGATTTATGATTTTGACTGTCCCTCTGGTATCTTTCGTCCCTCTTTTCAAGCGACAACCTAGTTTTACATTAGGTTTGAATGTCTTATTAATACTTGTTACAAACAACCAACTGTGTAATTTTAAGAACACAATGACACATCAAGAACAGTGTATCGTAAAATTTCTTATTGTTCTATATTCAAGTAGGACCTATTTGTGACCTTCCGTTGTTATCTGCTCTATGGTCGGGTTGTTGTGTCTTTGACACATTCCATTTCCATTCTCAATTTTATGATAAGTTTGTATTTTAAGTTGTAAAAAATCAACAATATTAAAATCATTAAAGGGTTAATTTGTCAGTTGTTGATAATCATTTCAACTGCGATAATCCCACATATTAATTATTTTGACGCATTTTCCCATTCATGAATGTGACCTACCGAATTAGACTATTTACCGGATTTGATATCACGACGGATGACATATTAGGAGCAGGATCTGCTTACCCTTCCGGAGCACCTGAGATCACCCCTAGTTTTTTGGTGGGGTTCGTGTTGTTTATTCTTTAGTTTTCTATGTTGTGTCGTGTGTGCTGTTGTTTGTTTGTCTTTTTCATTTTTAGCCATGTCGTTGTCAGTTTGTTTTAGATTTATGACTTTGACTGTCCCTTTGGTATCTTTCGTCCCTCTTTTACAGTTAAAATGTATCGTTTTCAACATACTGTCGGCACTCCAATGGGAACCAATTGCGCCCCTCTTCTTGCCGACTTGTTTCTTTATTATTATGAGGCTAACTTCATACAGGAACTTCTTAGGAAGAAAGATAAGAAGTTAGCAGTATCCTTTAACTCTACTTTCCGCTATATAGATGACGTTCTTTCACTGAATAATTCAAAATTTGGTGACTATGTTGAATGCATCTATCCCATCGAACTAGAGATAAAGGATACAACAGATACCGTTAAATCGGCCTCATATCTTGATTTACATCTAGAAATTGACAGTGAGGGTCGGTTGAAAACAAAACTTTACGACAAAAGGGATGATTTCAGCTTACCAATTGTGAACTTCTAAGTAGCAACATTCCAGCAGCACCTGCATACGGAGTATACATCTCCAAATTGATACGATATTCCCGTGCTTGCATTTCCTATCATGATTTTCTTGATAGAGGGTTACTGCTTACAAGGAAGCTATTAAACCAAGAGTTCCAATTGGTGAAGTTGAAATCATCCCGTCGTAACTTTTACGGACGCCATCACGATGTGGTTGACCGTTGTGGAATAACCGTTTCACAAATAATATCGGGTATAATATGTTCCTTACGTCGTAACTACAATCCCTTTCCCTTTCAAGGATGTGACCTACCGAATTAGACTTTTTACCGGATTTTTTATAACATAAGCAACACGACGGGTGCCACATGTAGAACAGGATCCGCTAACCCTTCCGGAGCACCTGAGATTACCCCTAGTTTTTAATTGTGTTCGTGTTGCTTATTCTTTAGTTTTCTATGTTGTGTGTACTATTGTTTGTCTCTTTGTCTTTTTCATTTTTAGCCTTTGCGTTGTCAATTTATATTCGATTTATGAGTTTGGCTGTCCCTTTGGTATCTTTCTTTTTCAATTATCAATAATGTTGCTTTAATAACACTCATTTGTATATTATAATCCAGTTATTGCACATTATAATATCATATTCATATGCAATTATTTTGTTTTCTTTTTCAAAACATAGTTAAATACAATTCCCAGTTATTTTCTCTATATTCTACACTAGCAATACTCACACGTACAGTTACAATTAACTGTCTCGATTCCCATTTCGTATACGCTGATGGTGTAAAACACGATGTTTAACGTGCAACAATTGGTAAACCGTTTAATATCATATATTGTTTATTTTCTTTTAGGAATTTAGATGTATCATGTAGTTCGTGGGAAACTTGTATAATGTGTAAATCAGAACTAAAGCAGAATCTATGCTGATCACTACACAGTACATTTCACAGATACTTTGCAATGGCTCAGAACGTTAGTTGGATAAACATTGGCGTTTGCTGTATGTTATTGACCGTCAGATTTCCTCCATCCTTAGCCTCTGAATGCAATGGTGATAGTTGTAGAGATGTGATTACAATGCCGTTATTGGATGATATGAAAGCTTCATTAAAGGCTGATTTAGATGTTACAAACATGAATAATCATTTGAAAGCATACATAGAACAACAGATACAGAAGGGTGTTGAAACAGCCATGAACGATATTATGAGACAGTTGATTGATAACAAACTAGAAGTTGTCAATGCTACAATAGAAGCCACAATCATTGAAGAGCTTGAACGTATGTCTTTTTTAAATTCTTTTCTTATTTTCCTTTTTCAAAAAAAATGTAGATAGTATTTCTATTCGTATGTTAAAATTATATATGAAAGCGGGAACTAGCTTTGTATTTTTATGTAAGAAAATCACAAACAAAGTACAGTTTTGATTATTGCAAACATGTAACTGTCGCATTTTTTTTTCAATGATAAAAACATTGCAATAATTTCTGAATTTAGTGTATTGCCAGTTTGTGTTTTTATACGCCCGTTTACAGGAGACAATATATTCAATAGAAATTAGACTTTCATATTCCATATTTTTGCAACATTCCAGCAACGTCTTCATATTGAATACAATATAAATATCTACTAATTCATACGATATGCTTAGGTTGCATTTAATTACACTGTTTCTTTTATGATTGGGTTGTTGCTTACAAAACACTAAAAAATATTAGTTTCTTAAGCTAAAATGAAAGTCCCTTCTTAGAAAGATGTACGGATAAATTAAGATTTAATGTTTTATAAGTAAGGAAACAATAAGGAAAACTTGTTATCACAGATCTGAAAACACAGATATTTTTATATAGTCGTAGTCACAATCTCTTCCTCTTTTCTGCCTTAATTTGGGTATGTATTTATTGTAATTGAAAATACTACATATACTATCAAGATTAAGGATAATTATGTTTAATAATTTTAACAGGATATGGTGTTACCTATGTAAGATGGGGAAGAAAAGGTTGTCCTGATGGTGCTGAACTTGTTTATACAGGTAATGTTCGTTTTTCATATAAAGTTTTTAATAAACGTCATTTACAACTTCTTTAGTTTACTCTATCAATGATTTCTGGTGACCTTCTGCTGTTTTCTGTTCTATGGTCAGGTTGTTGTCTCTTTGACACATTCCCCATTTCCATTCTCTATTTTATGTAACTGTTATATGAATATAATATATAACAACAAACCATGGCCAGTGTATACTGATTTGTATCACTACAATATAATAGTTATTGAGGTGAGGTTGAATTTCCTGTCATTTATTCATCATCAACGCACGAACTTGTCTCAGAAAAAAATCTGTGTACATTAACCTCTGTTCATGTATAGAGGTGTGATTTTTTCTGTGACAAGTGCTTTTGGCCATCCACAAGAACTTGCAGTCATCATATGTTCAGTACGTCAGAACTTTGATTGATTTTGGTTTAAAATCTTAACAGCAGAATATCTGTAAGAGACACTGGCATATTATATAAACTTGAAGAAATAAACAGGTTAAAGGCGACTTAATTGTCTTTGATTGCTCTGCACAAGAGGATGATTTAACTGGAACAAATTTTTTAAAGAAATAACGGACAATGCAGTAACATATATAGTTTTTAGTTGGTATTATTACAACACTGTTTGTGAAATTGTTGCATTAAAGAAAGTTTCATTTTGATAAACATTTTAATTAGTTTTTCCGACACCTTTTTGTGCTAGTATTGGTCTATACCCCAATATATTGGTTTCAGTTAAGAAGGTTGTGTTTCATTCCATATATAGCGATGTTAAACACTGCAGAATGCCTGGAAAAAAAAACTCATGTAATATAAAAGTTACCATTATCTCCAAAACTATTTTGATCGATAGTTACCACCAACCCACCTTAGAGTTACCATCATCAACGCATTTTTATTGTGTCTAATTTTCTCAGTAGCAAGCAAATGCCTCAACATTTTGAAAACATATTTTTTCCAGTAGTTTACTGATAGCTGGATTTTTGTCAGATAACATTTGTAGACGGTCAGGAATTAAAATACTGTGAACAAATAAACTTCAACAGAAACTAATATTCTTGATCACAAATAGCAAATAGGAGAAATTTAAAATTAGTAAACCGTTTTTTTACTGATAAGTGACAGGCGACACGTGTTTCCACTGCTTCACGTATTCTTTCTGAATAATCGTTCGTAGTGTACTTCATAACACTGCACATTCCCCATTTCCATTCTCAATTTTATTATCCATAACACTGCATACATGTATCTCTTATTTTGATGTTGTAGGTCAAGCTGGTGGTAACTATTATAATCATAAAGGCGGTGGTGCTAATTATCTTTGTCTTCCAAATGATCCAGAAATAGGAGAACCCCAATCATACGAGAATTCACAGCTTTATGGTGCTGAATACCAGGTATTTTCAAACCGGAAGCCTCATGGAATGTCGGGTATTTTGGGGGACAGGGAGGTACCATGTGGTGTTTGCCGCAGGAAGCGGAGATCTTCAGTCATAACGATTCCTGGTAAATGATTTACTTAAGAAAATGAAATCAAATAGCTATAAATAAGTCATCGAAGTTTGTTTTAAGTGACATTGCATATTACTAAAAAGTTATATAACAAAATATTCCGAAGGTATAACAGTTGCATGTAAGAACAATTCCATTTTAGAAAAAAAACACTGCAAGTTTTTTAGTTTTTTTTTTAGTTTTTGTCTATCGTATACAGTGACGAAACAGTTGATGGATGAGTGTTGAAATTCCTGCAACCATACCCCCTCTCCGTCACATTACATGTAGTATGTGTCTGGCCAAAGATTCAAATAGACCTTGTCAACATCTCTCGACACCTACAGTTGAGAACGACTACGACAGGTAAAATGTGAGGGGTCGTCTCAAAATAAAAATAAAATGAAATCATTATTGATTTTATTGCTTTCATTGACAATGATGGAACTTTTCTACAGAGTTCAAATAACATGGATTTTTTTTAAATTTATTATAAAGAAAATTATGTCACATTTCATTTTTTTAGACGTTGAGCTTCTAGCTGTCCTGATGGAATTTGGAAAATGAAAAGAACAAAGCATTTTTAATTGTATTTGATATCTAATTAGACAATGTTTTATGTCTGTTGACAAAGGCGGCACATGTTTCCACAACGTCTGTTTGTTTTGGCCTTGTGTGCCTCCGTAATGTACTGAATACTTTGTATATTTTTAATTCACCAATTTGGTGTTCCACGTGAATTCTGTATTCACCAATCACGCGATTAAATTGTCTGCTCTTTCTCTCAAATGTTATTCTTTACGATTAATTTGAGGTGTTATACATGGTAAAACTGAAGGATGACATGGGGATAAACTTTGTCTCTAAGGGAAATGCAGCGGATTATTTCTCCCTGTTTTGATTCAAAACCTCCCTTATGTATAGTCATAGATGAGATACAAAAAAAATCTAAAGTACGAAAAAAACTTGAGAAAGGTACAAAACTTTGATCCGGAAATTGGATATAGAGAAATAAATTCTGACCCCATGAAAACAAAACATAATATAACAATAACAGTGTATAAATAAAATTAACGAAATTTGATCAACTTCTTGTAAGAAACCGATAGGTCATTTTCAGGAACGGGGGAGGACACTATGACGAAGAGACAATGTATGTTGTTTTCGGGACATCAGTCGTCGGTCTCCAAACCCTTGCTTAGCACTGTCGATATTGATTTTGCAATGTCAAATGCAACAAGCCCTGTAGTATTAACTAACAACTTGAAATATAAATTCCATACGCAGGTACGTAAAATAAATCTACTGCATTCAAAATGTTGTAACATTAAAACGAGAAGTCAATTATATCTTTTTTCAAAATTTATCATGAAAAACATCAACTCTAACAAAATAGCTTGAAGCGGAGAATTGCCTTAGACCTCCAGAAATTGAATATGTACATCAACTAAGGTGAAGATCGGTTGTAAAATAACAATTTGGTCATGTTCGCAAATGAGATACAGACGTACGGACAGTCCAGTAATTATTTTTCATAAATTATCGAAAATTTTATAAAAGCTTTTACACCAACAAATTAATCGTTTTTTACATGCGGCAAATAATTGGTAAAGGACTCACATAATCATAAAATTGAAGAGAAAGCGGATTAGGATGCAGAACGGTTGCTGTATTTGTTTTAATCATTCAACATGAAATGTCGTGTAAATACATATAAAATAAAAAATATTATATAACAGTGACATATATTTATTTATTTATTTGGTTGATATAATTATATATGATTATCTACAGGAAGAAAAACCTGCTACAAAGACTGGAACGCTGAATATAATGGATACTTAATGGCCGGTGATATCAGGTACAAAAGGACTGATTACGCATGTGTAGATGTCAATGCTGAACCATTTGACAATAAATCAGCATCTGATGAAAATGGCGCCCTCTTTTATCCAATTAGAACCAGCTGTGGAAGTTTGAGGTGTCCTCCTTACAAAGCTGATGCAGACGTGTTTTGTGTGGTATGCACAAAGTGAAATACGGACCATTAGAATAGAAAAAATAGGATACTGCATGTATTATGCAAAATCAAAATTATGTTGTACTTGTTTAACATGCTTACATATGGTTAGTTTAAATTAAAATGTACATAGAGATGGAGTGTTCTTTTATTGAAAAAGTAAATTACGATAATAAACATAAATTAAGAAAGCATATTTATTAACAAAGAACTATTACACCTGTACGTAAAATTAATAAATTTTAAATTACCCTATGTTAGAATAACTTACAATCGTAACGTTTCTTACGAAATTACGAATTACAAAATAAGTGATGAAATGACAAGACATATACAAATGAATTAGGCTGATAGTTTCGACCTTTACATTATTAATGTCCCAGAATAAAAACAAATTGAACAGATATACAAGAACAAAGAAACAATGATATATTTTAGAAAGTACTTACTCATATCTAATTAACTAGTTTTGTTTTATTATACATAAATCTATATTTGTTATTTTGATTTAGAAATTAAACAAAACAACGATTTCATTTAAATTTATTTCTAAAAAAAAGAAGATTTTCTTAATCTAAAACAAACAATCTTGGAAACCTTAATCCATTACAAACGTTGGAACTTAAAACCAAAAAAGTCCTGAAGGTTGCACGTTGTAAATCACGTGTGATTTGCAAGTCACGCCTCTTTTGGGGAGAAATTAAATGTGCATTAAATACTGCTACTGTTTACATAGTTGTTGCCATGGATGCAAAGTATTTTTTTTAATTAAGACTTGATTGGAGAATTAAATGGGTATAAATAAAAATGTCTCTGTATTTAACTTATTTTTCGGGACGTTGAGTCAAATTTAATGAAAAATACAGTGCGAACCTGCAATGTTTATAAATGGAGGGCAGTAAAACTTGAAAATATGCCGCACAGCTATATGTTTTTATTAGTGCAAAAAAGTAGTGCATGTCTCCTTTCCAGGGAAATATAACATTCTCCTCAAAACTTCCTGAATGAAGAGTGACTGCATATGCAATTTAGGCAGTTCCTATGGAAAATTGCATTGCTGGTTTTACACAAGTACAACCTATTCTACTGCTAAACCTTGACATGGAATCAGAAATAGAGTAAGGGATTTCAAATGACGCGAATGTGTGTATGGTTCTAGTAATAAAGTCACATGATTTTGACATTTCAAACATTTGGAACAATGTTTGAATCATATAGAATATCTAACAATCGATAAGTAATTAAGACGTCCACATTGTCTTCCAGAATAGCATTATACATTATGTTTAAGGTTTATGACCCCTTCTGTAGCCATTTTTGTACGAAATTTTCAAATTTCAATTGTATCAAAAATACAGATATAATGAATAATAGAGATAGGCCATTCAGTACATATACCGAGGGGAAACTTGACGCTAAGCATTATTATTTACTGTTTCATTGCATTTAATAGAAAAAGAGTACTTTGTGGTAAATAAACAAAGATTTTTATAGAATATCCACAGCCTTTATAACAGACATTTTTGTTCTAAAATTTGAAACATATATTACTCACTTGCTTTTCTATGATGTGCTAGTGTTTATTTTTCACAAAAAGTTCTAATCAACATTTAACTTCCAAAATACCTCGTTCTGAGTCACTAAAGTTGAGCGCACCCTAGAAGGTGTACTTAATTTGGTCCATATTTTTATTTGTTTTAACCAATAATTACATTAATTAACTTGTTTTAAGGAAATCAATGCCAGCACTGCATGCAACAATTCTATATCTATCAGTCATCAAATCGCAAAATATGAGAGTATAAGGATAAATGCTGCGGATTTTCTTTAAAAGTTCCATATGTTTAGCTTTGAATCAAAACAAGGGTACATAATCCTTAATGCAGGCAGGCATTTGTCCTGAGGGTATATTTATCTATTTTTTTATTTTTATCATGTGTTTGTGTTTATACAAGAATCAAACTGTTGTTAAAACAAACAAAAAACAAAAGCCGTTTGAATTTAATTCATTATAATATACGTCTACTTCAAAGCCGATGCAAATACATAATCAGTACATAACTTAAAGAGTAACAGAAAATTTTGTGTTTGAATAGGTTGATCATAAAAAAAAATCGTTTATTCAAAATTCATAGTCAATCGAAATCCCCATGGCAAACACGAAAAAAGAGACTGAAAATGTAACATATATAAGTCATTTAATAAGGGCTGTCATGGGACTAAGATGATGTTTTGTCTCAAGTGTTTGACCATCATCAAGAACAAACAAATGCATGCAATAACATATTGATATTCATAGGCGTATTGTGACGTACGATGTAAAAAAATGTAAAAAGAAAAGCAGTGAAGGAGATTTCTCTACTGAACATTAGACTCGTCAAAAGTAAAAATATATCACTCAAAATCAACCGCCCTTTCCAAAATTTAAAATAACTAAAAGCATAAAACAATGACTTACAATAAAAAATACCTATGAAAAAATATATAAACTCCTCTAACCATCTGTAAAAAATCAAGTATTTAAAACATTCTTCCAAAAGTGAAAATTTTAAAACCTTAAAAAACCAAATTGAATAGAAAGTGAATAAAAAATGACACCAAAATTTGTAACGGGATTTGTTTAATCATCCTGATGTTCAAAGGTGTATAAAAATGAACAAAACAAGAACCATATTCATTGGTCTTTTGATAATGGATTCAGGAATGTCTTTACTCGCACTCAAGTTCTTCCTAGCCTTGGTCTATTATATTAACATACAGAGACAGAGTCGATCCAACCTTCTGCAGCAATTAAATTTGCCGTGGTTTTTTCGGTTTGTCATGTTGCTTGTAATCTCTTGATTTGGACCACAATCTGGCCTATATAACGTTCATACTATGACTTTATTTGCATTTTGTTTATATTATATATTTGGTGGTTGGCTTTCATCTCTTAAATACTTATTCTACGTTCAGATCAAATCTGTTTGTGAGGGCGTGTATGTGTGTGTTAATTATTTCCTTGGAATTGAAATGGAATTTCACATATTTGCTTGTACGTACGTCTTTTGTAAACGCTAAGTGCACAACTGATTGATGCACATGTTTTAAATGAGTTCAAACTATTAAAGAGAATAAAACCGAATAGGCGGTTCACCTATTATTAACTCAAGGTATTACGATTGAATTGTTTAACATTAGTCATTTTTGGGCCTTTAATAGAATGTTGTTCCGTATGAGCTAAGATTTGTGTTGAAGGCTGTACTTTGATCTGTGATTGTTTACTTTTTATAAATTGTGACTTGGATGGAGATCATCTTCTTTTATTTATTGAACTCTTTTGAGGAATACAAATACAATGACTATTTAAATTTCAAAAGGGACGGGGTTACAGTATGTGTACCGTTTCACATTTGCATCATTTATTCTCAGGTGTTAAATTGAGAATGGAAATGGGGCATGTGTCAAAGAGAAAACAACCCGACCACAGAACAGACAACAGCCGAAGGCAACCAATGGGTCTGCAATGCAACAAGAAACTCCATCACCCGGAGGCGTCCTTCCGCTGGCCCCTAAATAATATGTATACCAGTTTAGTGATAATGGACGTCGTACTAAACTCTGAATTATACACATGAAATTAAAATTAAAAATGATACAAGACTAATAATGGCCAGAGTCTTCTGACTAGAACAGGCGCAAATATGCGGCGGGGTTAAACATGTTTTTGCGATCTCAACCCTCCCCCTCAGATTTGAGAGAATCTGAAATTTCACAACTGATTACCTTCACAGTTTGAAGTCCTTGTAATTTATATATCACTCTTCCCAATAAACTGACCACAGATCACATAGATCATTTGTTAAAAAAGTCAACATTTAGGCATTTTCTGTCTTTACTTGAAAAATAAATATTTCTACTACATGTAACATTATCTATGTACTAATATTCTACATAAGATTTGGACAATCAAGTCACTATGTTTTATCAATCATGTTCAGATATAGTTAAAGGAATACAAAATAAAGTTATGAATATTTTTTGTTAATTTTTCATTTTTTTAACATGTAGAATAGAATGATAATTGTTGTCATTTGAAGATTAATTTTGTTAAGAAATCAATATTCTTTGTAATTTCACATGTTTTTGATAAATTTAATTAATGATATTAAAACAAAATCTCCTTTATATTTAAACAACATTTTTAATGAAATATTCATGAAGCAAAGACAATTTGGGATAAGAACACCCCTACCCATTTTTATACACCCGTTTACAGGACGTCTTATGGTATATCTTTGTCCGTCCGTCTTTAACATGTCAGACATTAACTCAAAAACGCTGAAACTAATTTGCATGAAATTTGGTGAATTATTAATTTAAATATCTATTGACACGAGTTCTCTTTCGGTTTTTTTCTATAAATTTCAGATTTTACATTTCTGAGTTATGGAGTTTTATTCATTAATAAAAGATGATTTTCTAGTATTTGGACTAAAAATCTAAAAATGCTTACAGCATGCAGTTCTCATGTAACTTTGGTGAATTGTTTATTTCTATTTCCTTAAGCTCCCTTTTGCTTTTGATAAATTTTAGATTTTACAATTCCGAGTTATGGGATTTTATTCATAAAAATTGTTGATTCTCCAGTTTTCAAACAATAACCTTAAAGTGCTTTGACCAGTTTTCATTAAATTTTTTTGACTGATTTATGTCTATTAAGATACCCTTCTTTTTCCCTAAATTTCTGATATGACATTGAGAAGTTATTTAACTGAATTCTTGAAAAACTGACAGACGTATCATGCACTGGAGCTCATGGCGCAGCTGTTTATTATTTTTGATGCACCGCCTACGATAGTAAAGGGGCATTATGTTTTCTGGTTTGTGTGTCCGCCTGTCCCTTCATTTGTCCGTCCGTCCGTCTGTCCCACTTCAGGTTAAAGTTTTTTTATCAAGGTAGTTTTTGATGACGTTGAGTCTGATCATCTTGAAACTAAGTACACATGTCTTTATGATATGTTCTTTCTAATTTTAATGTCAAATTAAGAGTTTTTCTACCAATTTCGAGGTCCACTGAACATGGAACATGATAGTGCAAGTAGGGCATCCGTGTACTGTAGACACATTCTTGTTCAGCTGTTGTGTTTAATTTTCATTTTGATAATAATATAATAACATTGGCAAGTTTTATTAAAACATATTACAATTGCTAAATTTTAAATAATTAATCATAGCATTTCCAAACTAAATGCAGAAATCCTAAAGAAAAATTAGATTTATATATTTTTTAATTGAATTTTTGATGAACACATTGCAAAAATGAGATTTTTTTTCATTAAAAAAATGCCTTGACTGTGAGAAGATTTTGTGGACTAGAATATAAAATATATTTAGTGTAGAGAATATAAATAATCTATCCAGATAACCATCTGTGTCCATTTGATAACATCAGTAAACACCAACTGTGAAAGGAGCACTTAACCTAATCATTTAATTGCTTGTATAAACAATCAATTACATGGTTTCAATGTTGAATATCAAGGAAAATCTGGGCTGTTCTGTAAAGTAAATTACACAAAAATAAAAAATAAAACTACTCGCAGTTACAGACATGCCAGCTCCAGACCTCAATTAAACTGAATGAAAGATCATCTCTTTTATCGTTAATTTTGATATTAAGCTTCCCATTAAGATATATATACTAAGATCCAGGAAAGGGCAGTGTTCATTGTAAGTATAATCTTTAATAGGGGTCAGGTCATCAGGATAAATCTAGTTTTTATATACTGAAGTTGTCATTCTTGAGAGCTAATATATCTTCCAAATATTTCAAAGTGTTTTTAAATTTTGGTATTAGATGTTTTTCCATGGGTTTTGCAGATTCTTATTATATAACTCATAACAATACAGGAGTAGGTCCGCAATAAGTTGTTCATAGTAAGTCACCATTGAAATTCCATAGCTTGACGATTCCCCGATTTCCAAAGAGAACAAAAATGGTATCTATTAAAAGATCTAAACTTTGAACAGATTCAAAAACACCAATATAGGCATGCAGTTAATCTAACGTATTTTGACACTCCTTTTTTTTATAAAAAGAAACTACAAATAGAAAAGATAGGAAAGTTATGAACTGTAAAAACATTTAATAGCGTCGGAAATATGACAAATTCACAATAACCATATTAAAAGTGGGATTTTTGTCGGACTATATGTTATTTTCTTTACTATTAAAAATTGAAATTAAGTGATGTTCATCCTCTATAAAAATCGATATTTTATGTTTAACATGCGTATAAATAATATACTAAATGCATTAATAAATATCTAAAACTATATGGTTTAAATCTTCTTTGACTAATTTTCACGATTATAGCTAGATACTTTGAAATTCTAACGAAGTGACTAATATAAATAATAATTCAACAAATCTATAAAATTGACATTAGATATATTCATCTGTACAATCTTGTTTATAATAAAATGAAATACCTAAAAGTGAAACACGATGCTGAACACGCAACAATTGATAAACCATTCAATATCATATGTTGCTTATTTAGCTTTTTTAAGTAGTTCTTGGAAAATAATCATTTGTTTTTTTCTTCAACACTGTGATTCTCGTACACTTCAAAGTTTCAAATTATTTGCAAAAATATTGTTCATCACTAAACATTTAATTTCACAGAAATTTTGCCATGGCTAGCAGTAGTGGGGCTTACACTGTTTTTTGCTATATTTTACTGGCTGTCGGAGTTTTACCATCCTTAGCTTCTAAATGCAGTGGTGACAGTTGTGGAAATGTCATTTCCATGCCGTTAATGGATAAAATGAAGGCTACACTGAAGGCTGATGTAGATGTTACAAATATGAACAATCATTTGAAGGCATACATCGAACAACAGACACAGAAGGGTGTTGAAACAGCTATGACAGATGTTATGAAACAGTTGATGGATACCAAACTTAAAGAAATCAATACTAAAATAGAATCAACAATTCTCAAAGAGCTTAAACGTATGTACATTAATATTTGAGTTCTTTCCTATAATCATTTTGTGGTTAATATCAATCATAACACAATGGTTTAGTTAAGTTAAGACACACACCGATTTTGGTCGCTCGTGATTATTTCTCGTGAGAACACAACAATAATTTTGTTTGGCTATATGTACGTGAAACTGAAGATAAAAAATAAGCTTCTTCGTTTGTATGATTTTGAATCTAAAGCAAGTATATGCAAGGGAGTTTGTGTGTGTAGATGTCATATACAAAAAGCAATTGTGTCCAAGAAATTACTGATATAATCCTATGATATAAGTTTTTTTTTAAATCTGGCAAGATTAATACACGAGGAGACCACTTCTATAAAATATACTATGCACAAATACCTGGTACCTTTTATGACATATACCAACTATTGCACAAAAATGGTTTAAACTTGAACAAAATTTGAAAATAAAGATACTTTGAAGGCAATTGTACAATACTTTCATACTAGGTGCGGCTTTAGATGCAAGAGGATAGACAGGAAAGATTTAACAATGAAACCATTGATATGTCGAGGAATATTTTTTTACAAATAAAACCCTGTTTTCAAAGTAGAAGAGGATAAAAAATTTAAAAACATAAAAATGACGTTCAACTCATGCATTGATCTTATTGATTTTCAAAAATAATAATATAATGAGCAAGATGAACATTAGGCATGGTCAAGATAAAAAATGTTGAAAAGCAGATTTTATAATTCCACAATTACAATTTGGCTATAATTTTGGACCTTTTGGATTATAGTTCTTCGTCTTTTATATAAGCTTTGGATTTCAAATATTTTGGTCACGAGAATCACTGAAGAGACATGTATTGTCGAAATGCGCATTTGGTGCAGGAAATTGGTACCGTTAATGTTATTACAACAAACAAAACCTGTATTTATTATAAAGCGTGATCAAATAAAAACCATTTTCTCTTTCTGGTCCTCATAGAGTATAGAAGACATTTTTATTGCATGTTTAAATCAATAGTTGGAAGGATATTATCCAAAATGTTAAGGCATTGTTGTTAAATAAATCCGAGTTCGAAGGAAGAATGTAAAAAACAAGCAATATCCTTTATATCCATCATATAAAATGAAATACTATAAATTATTGATAAAAAATGATGACAATGTCGACAATATTTTTTCGATTTTACATGAAATATTGTACACTTTCCCTTTATGTGTAACATTTCAACTGCGCCTTCGCCTTTGTTAAAGGTGTCAGACTACCAGTTAAATATCCCTATCTGTTCAACCAAATTTTGCAGTTTTCACAGCTTAATATATTACATTAAGTTTAATTTCACAGAAACCAGATATATCCTTAATTGTACATGTATCAGCTCTCTGCATGCCACTTTTAAACATACATTTAAAGCTTTCTAAGAAAAAAACTGACCTCCAAAAATAACCCCTGGTTTTCTAGAAATCTTTAAATTAGTGTACTGTAGAGCGCATTAATCCTCATTTTTAATGCAAAATAGACAATTAAATGTTCGGTCAAAGTAGTCTAAATATATTTCTCTTTCACCAAAAGTTTCATTTTGCAAATTTGATGGTAAGCTTTAGTAAACATGGACATCAACGGCACTATTTTGTGTCAGAGAAGGGCTCCTTTTACATACGTTCTAAATTGGAGGCAGTAATTGATGGTATGACACCAAAGCACATATCCACTATTTGATATACTGTGACAAGTCATGCGTTGCATTGTATATTTTCCTTAATGTACTTGTGGGTTTCTTATTACAAAGTACATATTAAGCTATGGGTTTCAAAAGCTATCAATTGGTTGACAATTTAGACATGTTGATGTCAATAATCTAAAACACGATTTTTTTTCTCTTGTAGCCACAATTCCATGTACTTTTTTGTTATAGCATAGAGTATACCTTTATTGTAATGAACGATATTATGTATTCATAGATTTGTGGTTTTGTCGTTTTTAACAGGAGTTGGCGTAACCTATATCAGATGGGGAAGAAAAGGTTGTCCTGGTGGTGCTGAACTTGTTTATACAGGTAATTTATTTTCAAAGTGAAAATTCTTGTAGGTAATACTATTGATTTTGGACAGTATATACCTATAATCATTGCTTTCAATCATCTTACTGTCTTCTACCAAGACGTTTACAATTATTTCTTAAATGTTCAGAGAGGGTTGTTTTCCTTTTCGTCTAAAGTATTATTATTAATCAACAATAACACTCGAGTGATTTGAACATATACTGTTTCTGTTTTAACAAAGGTAAGAACAGTGTAACATATTGTCTTATATTAACAAATAATACTCTGGGAGGGATATGTTTTAGTTAACCACTGTTAGACCGCCTGTACATTACAAAAACATTGTCTCAAATAATTGCCATTGGCACCATTTTTTATCAGGAAGAGGAAAAAGTGAAATCACAAAAATACTGAACTCTGAAGAAAATTAAAAAAGGACAATTCCTAGTCAAATTGCAAAACAAGTTACTTTCTTTAAAAAAAGAAAAGCAGTACATGAACCTAAGACCGCTGACTGCCGGGTCACCAAAAGATTGTTGCTGAATTTGTGTTTGCTTTTAAATTGAAATAATTGACTGTGAATAGAAGAAGCCAGTTGAAAGTATATTTTACAGCTTCTATTTGAATATTTATTTAAAAGCTCGACTATTTTATTTATCACTTGGGAATGTACATAATTTTTCCGATTATAACCCTTTGGCAAATCCTAATTTCTACTAACCGTATGACTTATGCAAATTGCACATACCTATCGCAGAAGTTTACAAATATCTGTACACACTTTCAAAATCATAAAGATCATATGAAATCAACATTAAAGAAAAAAAACATTTAGAAAAAATAGGAGACACTTGCTTAAAACGAGCGAAAACAACAAAACAGGTGAAATGGTTAAAATTTCGCTTTTTTATTCGCTTGATAGTTTTTGTTTAACGCCCTTTATATAGTTTTTAGGTCTTTCCACCTTTCCGTGTGGAAAGACCTATTGAATTTCTTCTGATTATTTTTTTTTTCCGCCTAATTTTTTTCTTGCGGTGTAAAAATGTTTCAAAAGATGTCGCTTAGTTTTTTTGTATATGATATCATACAGTCTATACGCTTTTGAAACTCACCCTGTTTAACCGAACACTTTTCTTTGTAAGAGTTATCTCCCCAAGCACTGTTTTTCCTGTTATCAGATCTCCTCCGCAACCGTAAAATAAACCAACAAATTTATTTTTCCAAATTGTTGTTATATCCTTAGAATGTTAAGTTTTATTTTGACCGAAGCTATACGAAGACCCCATATGAGAGTAATTTCCCCTTTTGTATTGAAATAAGTGAGAAAAAAATTATAACTGGAAAACCATAAGTGATAGAGGCCTAGGGTCTTTTGATTTCAGGTCCTTGGTTTAAAAAATGAAAATTAGGCCAAGGTCAAAGGTCAAGGTCACGTTCAAAATTTTTGATTTTGGCTTGTTATTTCTCATTTTCAGAAATTTATGAGATATTGACAAAATATTTTCACACAATTGTTAGTCGTGACATGTCGTTACACATAAATTTTAGTCGAAAGAATACGTAAACATTTGATGCGACTTTCCCCCCTTTTATATCTAATATCAGTCGTATGGTAATATAACTCATTAACAATATAAAGTAGAGACCTAGAGTCTTTTGATTTGAGGTTCTTAGTTTATGACCTTGAAATTGAGCTCAAGGTCATATGTTAATTTAACGTTCTAGATTTTGACCTTTGCTTTTACCTCATAGGTATTCATATTAAATCTATTAGACTTTTTGTATTAGGTTGGAAGCAATATGACGTTGAAAAAGCTAACCGGGAGTGACCTTTTGTAAACCGGAAGTAGCTAATTTGTGTAATAAATTATTGTAAAAGTATGTAAAACCATATATTTTTGGAATCAGCGTCAAGTAAACTATAAGACAGTACCGGAAGTAACATATTTTGAACTGGAAGTAGAATATTATCTCCCTTATTTATATCTTTTTGTATTGAAACCTTATATTTTTGGAATCAGCGTACAATAAGTTGTCATTTGACGCTAAAATTAATATTTTAAAACCAAATTTTAATATTTTCATATCAAAATAGATCCTTACTGGTGGAAAGACCTTCAATTGTTCTCTGCACAATTGGTTTTTAATTTCCCTTTTTTATTTACATTATTATTCTTTATTATATTGATATATAATACATTAATTGGACGGCACAGATTATGTGGGTACATTCACTAATGGTCTTAACGTGTCGTTACGTTAATCAACGGTTTTCGTGTGATAAAATCAAATGAGATATTAACTTTTATTATTATAGAAAAAGATACATCTTTAACGACTTGCCAGATTCTTTTGAATACTAAAATTTATACATTTTACAATAATCATGCAAATTCTTTTTATACAAATAGACTGATTTTTTTTTATAACTTAATGAGACAGAGAAAGAACACAACGCAATGATACCAAAAAGAAACATCTAAGTTAAATATATAATATGCATGTGTTTATATTAATGAATTGATTGTATGATCAAGTTAAATGTTAGCGTTTACCACCATGAAAAGCTTGAATGCATTATTCTAGGGCAAGTCGGCGGAAGTGATTATAATACTAGAGGAGGTGGTGTGAATTATTTATGTCTCCCAAATGATCCAGAGAATGGACAACACCAATCATATAACAATATCCAGGTATATGGTAGTGAATATCGACTTAGTTCATCAGTCAAACCGTCAGGATGGTATGAATCTATGGCCAACATGGAAGTGCCATGTTCTGTTTGTTACAAAAAACGCAGATCAACGGTTTTGATGATTCCAGGTACTTATTCCATTTAATGCCATGACCTTAAATGGTTTACTGTTATAAATTGTTACTTGGATGGAGAGTTGTCTCATTGGCACTCATAACAATGAGAAGACGAGGTATGTTACCATACTACAACTGTCCACCACAAACCAAAGAAGTTTATTTATAAAACCTCATGAAGAAATTTTTCGAAACCTGGCCTTACAGTCATAAACATTCCGAGCACGATCATTGTGATCAGACCTATCCAGTAAAAAAACTGGTGTTTTGAGTACAAATTTTGTTGTCCATGTATAAATCAAAGTCTATTGACCGAGAACTCTGTTAAGCAAGCGGTCAAAGTAAACGTTAATTGCATTATCATTTGTTCGCAGAAGAAGATAATGCATAAGGGTATTCTATAATAAGACTTATTTATTTTAGAGCTCAATGATCCACCTTATAATTGCTAAATTTTCTATTCTAAATATTTTCGTTATAAACAACTGTAGAATTTATATGTTTGTAAAAGCGTTGATCGTGGCCATAATTTTAACATGAAGCGCTTCTGTGCTTCATACAACATGTGCCTTGTGCAACCTATTTACACCCAATAAAATTATAAAATGCAGCGTTAAATTCATAAACAAAAGACTGAAAAGTCATTGAGAAAGGCAATAAGTCTCCCATGCAATTGTACTGAAAGACATTTCATGATAACTTATACACATGTCCCAATTTATTTTTACGCTTTTCAATGAATTTTGTACGGTAGAAATGTGAAATACAAATTCAAAACATTACAAATGTATTTTCGAATAGATGGATTATAATCAGCATCCTACTTTTAAAATATTTAAGGTCGGAAGACTTGCTATAAAGGGTGGAACTCAGAATATAATGGTTATCTGATGAGTGATCATTCAACTCATTATAGAAGGGACTACGCCTGTGTTGACAAAAAAGCAAGTCCATTGGACTTTAAGAAAGTAGATGAACATGGCGCTTATTTTTATCCACTCCGAACCCAATGTGGTAGTTTGAGATGTCCTCCATATACCAATGCAGCGGATGTGTTATGCGTCGTTTGTTCAAATAAAAAATTTATGAGTTACATTGATAACACGACCATTTATATGTGTTTATCTATAAATTGATTAAACGACTATATATATTTGTTTCTGCTTTATCTATACATTGATAAAACGACTTTATATTTCTAAATATTAATGTCCATATGTAAATTGTCCGGATGTTGTGTCTGATTTCTATTGTTCCGATAAATATTTCAAATTAGGTAGCTTTTTCTATTTTCATTTGTCACTTGAAAAGGATGTGATATATTCTGCTTACGACTTAAAGCTAGAAAACCACAGTGAGGGTTAGAGGAGAAATTAATTGAACGACAACAAGGATTTATCTTATTCTATTTTTACGATTTTTTCTTATTTCAAAACATTATATAACATCTGCATATGGAAAACATATTTCCTCGCTAAAAATAACATTCTTTTTCTTTTAATTTTTTTTACCTCGATTGTTGGTTGCTAATTATGATGACCGTATTAAAGTTTAAGTCATTGTATTGTATAGAGAAAAGAAAAGAAGTTCATATCCAAAATATAGAATCCCCAAGCCCATCAACTGCAAAAAGAACTTCAAGTTACTAAAGGATGCAGTTGAGGACTATGCAAGAAGATGGGTCAAGCGCGAACAAGACGAACCAGAACTGGACACTTTGTCTGAATGGATCAAAGCTATTCGATCATGCATTCAAAGGCGCATACAAAAACTACGATGTGATATGAGTACAAGAGTTACTAACCCTTTCAAGAATCCGGATGTTGTGGATGCTTTATCCTCTTTGCATGACAAATATGTCGGTGTTCCAGCTGATAAAGTCTCCAATAATATTGTCTTCATATGTAAAAACCATTATTTGCAATGTCTCACAACAGAGCTTGGAATAAATAAAACTACTGGTAACCCTACATATTCTTTAACATCCTTTACCAAGGACGAAATTTTACAAAATCATAAATCTGTCCTTCTTTCTTTTGGTATCAACATCAAAGAAAACGAAAAAATTTACCTTCATTATACTGGATACCTAAATTACACAAAACTCCATATAAAGAACAATACATAGCTGGGTCTTCAAAATGTTCTACTAAACATCTTTCTAAAGTACTGACTACTATTCTTTCTACAGTTATAGATGGGCTTCAAAAATACTGTGGTGTGATATATTCTACCAGTGGTGTTAATCAGATGTGGATTCTGAAAAAATCGAAAGATCTACGATAAAAATCTTTGCAATTTTGAAGCAACATACAGATTTTTATATTTTTCTACGCTATAAACTACTTATCCCCATGCTCAGTTGAAAAACGACTTCACAATCTCATAAAACAGAGCTTTTTCTATAAAAATGGGAATCGTAGATGCAAATTTCTTGTTTAGGGTTACAATAATTTATATTTTGTGAAGAATCACACTGAATCTTTCAGAAAATATACTGAATCAAAATCCTGGACTTTTTGATCGACAGTATATTTTTGGAGTTTTGATGATTTATATTTCAACAGACAGTCGGTATTCCAATGGATACTTATTATGCATCCCTACAGGCCGATTTGTTTTTGTACTCGTATGAATCAGAATTCATTCAGAACCTTCTAAAAGACAAAAAGAAAAAATACCTTGCGAAATTCTTTAATTTTACTTACCGATATATTGATGATGTTCTATCATTGAATAACCCATATTTCAGTCAATACTTACATCTGATATATCCCAGTGAACTTGAAATTAAGGATACTACTGTTACTAGAAGGACTGCTTCATACCTTGATCTTTTCCTCAATATTGACGCAAATGGATGACTTCACACGAAAATCTATGATAAACGGGACGATTTCAACTTCCCAATTATCAATTTCCAATTTCTTAGCAGTAACATACCCTCTGCCCCTTCGTGTGGTGTTTACATATCTCAATTGATACTTTATTCTCGTGCTTGTTCACAATATACTGATTTCATATAAATGAGTGTGCTCTTTACCCAGAAACTGCTCCAAAAAAGCTGTGAGGATGACAGATTAAAATTGACACTTCGTAAATTTTATGGACACCATCACGAATTAGTTGATCCATACGAAGTGTCTTTGACCAAACTAGGTAAGGACATTTTTACCACATGGTAGATTGTGATTTGTCATAACGTCGTCTAATCTTTTAATTACCGAATGTGACTTATTCCCGAGTGTGACTGTTTTGCTGAGTGTGAATTCGCATTATCATACGACGTGGTACGGTATTTTTCTATCCAAAATTCATGTATTTAGTTTGATGTTATATTTGTAATTTTCATTGGATTTTGTCAAAAGTGTTGATTTCTTATCTTTTATATTCATGTGTTATGGTTAAGACAATTAATCACCGCCTTCATTTATTAGATTTGATTTGGTTTAACGTAATTTGTACGATGTTTTATGTTTGCAGTTAGATTCAAAACTAACCGGACATAGCTATATAATATAGTTAATTGCTACCTCAGTTTGATATTAATAAGTATGCAATGTTCATTGTTATTAAATGTTATATAAGTATTTAGTTCAAATATGATCTTAAATCAATCCTAATTCTATCTTATTTTTGAGAAATAAATTTAGCCATTCAAATGTGACGTTATTTTTTGTATGCTGTTTTGGAATTTCAAATGTGACGTCATTTTGTGTGCCTTTTCGCCGCTTCGTATGTGATGTCGTTTTCTTTCTCTTTTTGCGTTGAGGCCTTGACTAATCAGGTGTGTCTATTTTTTGTGTTGATTTATGTAATGTATCCGGGTTTTGTTTTCTGTAATCAGTTAATACTTCAGTTTTATCATGTTTATCTTTTATATTCATTTGATTAAATTTACTTTTTGCAATAGCATATTTTTTTCTAAAAAAATAAGGATGTTCTTATCCCAAGCAGAAATCCCTAGCCGTATTTGGCACAACCTTTTGAACTTTTGGTCCTCAGTGCTGTACAACTTTGTACTTTTTTTGACTTTCGGAACTTTTATATTTGGGCGTCACTGGTAAGGCTTGTATGGACGAGGCGCGCTTCTGGCGTATTGAATCTTAAACCTGGTGCCTTTTGTTAGCTATTATTTATGTGTTTCTTTGTCTAATATGTTCTCCTATTTATTTGTATTACTGGTGATTTGGTGATTTTGTCATTCTGATATTATTAGAATGTATTACCAGTACAAGAGTACAAAAGATCTAGGTGCTCCGGAAGGGTAAGCAGATCCTGCTCCACATGCGGCACCCGTCGTGTTGCTTATGTGATAACAAATCCGGTAAATAGTCTAATTCGGTAGGTCACATTCAGGAAAGGGAAGGGGATTGTAGTTACGACGTAAGGAACATATCCGATATCATTTGTGATACGGTTATTTCATAACGGTCAACCAACTCGTGATGGCGTCCGTAAAATTTACGAAGGAATGATTTGAACTTCACCATTTGGAACTCTTGGTTTAATAGCTTCCTTGTGAGCAGCAACCCTCTATCAAGAAAATCATGATAGAAAATGCAAGCACGGGAATATCGTATCAATTGGGAGATATATACCCCGTATGCAGGTGCTGCTGGAATGTTGCTACTTTATCTCTAGCTCGATTGGATAGATGCGTTCCACATAGTCACCAAATTTTGAATTATTTAGTGAAAGAACATCAACTTTATACCGAAAAGTAGAGTTAAAGGATAGTGCTAACTTCTTATCTTTCTTCCTAAGAAGTTCCTGCATGAAGTCAGCCTCATAATAATAAAGAAACAAGTCGGCAAGTAGAGGGGCACAGTTTGTTCCCATTGGAATGCCGACAGTCTGTTGAAAAACACGTCCTCCGAACGTAACAAATATGTTTTCAATCAAGAAATCAAGTATCTTGATAATATCAGTTTCAGAGAATTTTTTGTTCGAATCAGAGTGATCCTTTACAAAATAGGATTTATCCCTCCCTAAGACAAGATACTTGTATCATCGTTAACTAGTCTTTTTTACGAAGCAAAGCAATACCAACTCTTTCAATTTGTCTTTTAGTTTGGAATGTGGAATACTAGTGTACAGAGTAGCAAAGTCAAATGTTTTAATACTGTTACAAGATGAAAGAGAGTTAGATTGTATGTACTCTAAAAGATCTTTGGAATTTTTAAGTATCCACATCTGATTCACGCCCCTCTAGAATAGGCAGTTTTCACAATAACTTTGAAGCCCGTCTTTGATTGCTGATAAAATATATGTGAAAAATTTAGAAAGAGGCTTCGTGGAGCACTTGGCAGACCCAGCAATATACCGTTGTTTGTAAGGACACTTATGTAGTTTAGGTATCCAATACAGTGATGGCAGATCCAGTTCTTCATCTTTGGTTGAAATTCCAAAGGAACACAGAACAGACCTATGATTATCCAGGATTTCCTCTTTGGTAAGTGTCGTGAGGGTATATGTTGAGTTTCCAAGTGAATTGTCAATACCTAATTCGTTTATCAAGCAGTTAATGTAATGAGTTTTACATACAAAAACAATGTTGTTTGGGGCTTTATCTGCGGGGACAACAACATATTTGTCATGGAGGTAGGATAGGTGTTTTGCAACATTTGGGTCTTTAAACCATGGGCATTGATAGACCCATTCAGTTTCTTAGTTCTGATTTGTATCAACGACCTCACTGTCTTAGTCCATTCGGAAAGAGTGTCTACATCTTCCTTCTCGCGCTCATCGCCTGGCATAATCCTCAACTGAATCCATCAAAATTTTAAAGTTGAATTTCCAATTGATGGATTTAGGCTCACGATATTTCGGACCTTTCGATAACACATTTCGAAGAGAAGTGTTATTAACAATGTTGAGGTCACCGGTAATAACGGGGCCAGCGGGATTATATGTGAATTGGAAACTAGCACAAGTGCAATCGGGAGGTTTAGACTTGAAGTCGTCAATATCGAGATCCTGCAAAACGTGTTTGCAATTGAAAATTTTAGTTGCAATATGTTTGGTATAGGTATAAGAAATGATTGGTACTAATACCTAAAACATTGTTTCCTCGGATTTTGTTCGAGACACTATATCACACAATTATGGCAAGCTGTCTAATATCTGGATTTGACTTAGTATTAGGGATGGCAACTCGATGAAAATTTTTTAATCGATTACTTGTTGGATTTACCGAGCGATACTCGAGTACTTGCTCGGTAAAATAGTATTTACAAAATATAAACACAATATAATATGTCGTTGTTTTAATGAATGTAAAATCCTCATTATAATTATATTCCTGTAATTATAAGGAATTTTATACCATAATTAATAGCTCATTTACTTTATGTACTAATTATGCAATATGACAATGATTAAGTAATCAAGTACATGTAGTTAATCATTTCTATAGAAAAATGATAACCCAAACAACAGTATTTGAGAACTGTAAAAATCATTGATGATCAACAAAAGGGTGCATGGTGATTAGAACTTACTGATGCCTTTAATCATTTTTTTCTGAGGGTCGACACAAAATGTTCTTATTTGAAAATATTATCCTGTCATATTTTTCTAGACCTGGCGATATCTAAACTTTGTTAGGTAACTAACAGTCCTGCTGAAGAGAATATTTACTCTGATGTTACAGGGGAATGACTAATATAAGATAACAATGTAAGCCTCTGAAAAGTGCTCTTGTTCATATATTAGTATCCAACATCTGTTTGGGGGAATATTAAATGACAGTGAAACGCAAACACTCGAATGGTATTTAATTTTTATTAATTTTGATTGATATTTTATTTCCTGGTAGGCGCTTCTTTTCGACTCTCGGTTTGAATATACTTTGAAAGCTGACGTTTCTTCTTTTAACAGATTCCCTTTTACACTGTAATTTTGGTCATCACTGGAATTTAAAAAAGCAACAATAAAGTACAACAGCATGTAGCATTGTTGACTATCTAATGCTGAAATCTATATTCTTCTGTCTTTCAGATTATTATCGCCTTTTTCGAACACAATTATCTTTTTCACTCCATAAATCTTCATTTTTTTTATTAAACTCTTTCGGGGAAAACCAGAACATTCCAACGATTTTACTAGTAATCTAATATTTTACATTTAAGAATATTACGTATTTGTATGTCACAGATGACCACTTATGTTTGTTTGTGTTATTGCATCTATGTTTTCTATGTACATTGTCTCTTTTTACTTCCATCCTAATTTAGATATGTTACATTTCCAGTTTTTGATTTATTTTGTCTTTATCTATTGACGAAACTTAAATTTACAGATTGTTTACTTTTCCCTAAGGTAATATTTCATGTAGCAATGTTCTAACGGCGACTTCATGTGGAATATATATTTTTCCAATTGAAACAATATTCCCAAACTAGCGTTTCCTATCATGATGTTCTTGTTACATGTTTGCTGCTAACAAAAGAAGCCATTAAACTATGTAAAGTTAAAAAAAAAAGTAAAATCACAAAAATACTGAACTCAGAGGAAAATCAAATCGGAAAGTCCCTTATCACGGCAAAATCAAATGACAAAACACATCAAAAACGAATGGACAACAACTGTCATATTCCTGACTTGTTAAATGTAGAAAATGGTGGATTAAACCCGGTTTTAGAGCATTAAATCTCTTACTTTGTACGACAGTCTCATCAAATTCCGTTATATTTACAATGACCTGTGAACTAAACAGACATAATGAATAAAATAGTCAAAATATGGGTACAGCAGTCATCGTCGTGTTACAATTTTAAAAGAAACAATTTAACAGAACACAAAAGCATCTATCATATTAAAAACATATGCATTGTGTTCAGTGTGAAAGTTTTATGGACGTCATGGAAAATTTATTGAATCTTGTTGAATATCTATTTCACAGATGCCCACTGAAATGTCCCAATAGTCGGAAACACAATCTCATCCTATATTATGTGATTATGCTATCGCCAATGAGACTTGTCATCAGAGTTGTAATAACATGAGTAACAAGACGGATGTCAATGGTCGCGGAGGAACTTCTTATCTTTCTTAAATATACCAGTTCTCATGGGTGTAATGTTGGGTTTGTGTTGAATCTTTTGTTTTCTATAAAGTGTTGTTTTGAGTTCTTTACACCTTTTTGTCTTTCTTTTTTGTCATGGCGTTATAAGTTATTATTCGTGTCTCTTTGGTATCTTCCATCTAACTTGTATTAATATACGTTGTGTAGAGTTCTACCAATGGCCATCCAGACATAAGATCTTTATATTGGAGTTTCCCAAAAGGGTAAGGATAATTTAAATTTCGAAAAATATTATGGTTTCCTCGGTATGAAAAAGTAATGATACACAAGCCGGAAAAAAATCTTTCCTTTTTATAGAGGCAAATCACATTTTATCCTCATTAATTAACAACGGAGTCACGTTTTTTTAACGGTGGCAGTAGTTATTGCTAACCAATCTGTTCACCCATAATGTTTTTTGGGTTTCACACTGTTGCATGCCATATACATATTTTTTATGGGATGCTATGTTTTGTTATATTTGTTTGTATAATTTTCTTTTCGCAATGGCGTTATCTGATGTATCAGATTTTTTATTGTCCCGTTGGTAGAAGGATATTCTCGGTTGAATCATTTATGTCATGTTTTTTCCTACCTTTAGCTGGAATGTTTAGAGCGTCGATTTCTTCTAAGGAAATCTGTATTACATTAATCTTTTTTTTGCACTTCAGTATGTAAGTTTTTTTCTTTCTGTAAATCACACATTCTGATCAATTTAAGGTTACTTTTATTAGGTTGTATTTAAGTGTACTTTCAAGAACAACAGATTTAACAATAGCAAAACTAAAATTAAGTTCAAATATAAAAGTAAAGTTGAAATTACTATATAAAGAATCATTTTTACAGGAGGGATTATATCAAATACACGCAAATAGTGAATGAAGAATAAAGGCAACAGTAGTATACAGCTGTTCGGAATTCATAAATCGAATGAGAAAAAAACAAACAAATCCTGGTTACGAATTAAAACTGAAGGAACCACATCAAATATAAGAGGAGAACAGCGAAACAGCAGAAACACAACACTAAAAAGTAACACAAACTGAAACGAACTATAATATAACAATGGTCATTTTCCTAACTTGGTACAGGACATTTTAAGAGAAAATAGTGGATTGAACCTGGTTTTATGGCTAGCCAAACCTCCTGCTTTTATGGCAATGTTAAATATAATTAAAATGACATCATTACATGGCAGAACTACAATACAAATAAATGGGAGAACATATAGGACAGAGAAACATACAAAAAGATACCAAGTTTATAATTAAACACGCCAGACTCGCGCTTCTTCCACACAGGACTAAGCAGTGACGTTTTGATAAAAAAAAAGTTCGATAGCCAAAACAAGTACAAAGTTGAAGAGCATTGAGGACCAAATGTTCCAAAAAGTTGTGCCTAATACGGCTAAGGTTATTTGCCTGGGATAAGAACATCCTTAGTATTTAGAATAATTCTTTCTTTTGGAAACAGTAGTTAAAAAAATGACTACATGTTGTCTCATTGGCAATCATAACACATTTTCTTTTTTATATATGATAATAAACATGATTACACCGAAGTGCTGAGTAGCTACAAAATAAAAACGTATACATAATACAATTAAACCAGCACATAAAAAATCACAGCCGAGTTAGCCGACCGACATCAAGGCAAAATATGACTTCATATTTAAATTTCTAAAAAATTCCGAAAAATAGGATAGATAGAATAGAATTCAAAATAAGGTTTGTAATATTGATATAACATTTATAAATAATAATGAAAATTACAATACTTATTGATAGAAAATTTTGTAAGTAATTAGACAAATTATTATATTATCTAGCTATGTCGGTTTTTCTTCTAAATCAAACTGTAAAGCAAATACACCATATACATTTAGTTGACGCTAACTAAAATCTAATAATTAAACAGGGTGATTAAAAGAGGGAACACGATATCAGAGGGACAGCCTTACCCTTACACACGAATACGTCAGAAAAATAAGATTTACAACTACAAACGATAAGACATTTGACAAAATACGATGAGAATAACAAATATTATATCAAAACTAAATACATGAATTTTGGTTGGAAAAGTACCGAGACACGTCTTATAGCCTTGCGAATTCACACTCAGCAAAACAGTCACAGTCGGGAACTAGTCATGTTTGGCAATTTAAAGATCTTACGACGCAACCACAATTTGACAGGTGGTAAAAATGTCCTTTTTTAGTTTGGACAAAGACACATCGTATTGATTAACCAATTCGTGATGGTGTCCTTAAAATTTACGGAGTGTTGTTTTTAATCAGTCGTCCTCATAACTTTGTTGGAACAGTGTCTGCATTAGGAGCACACTCCTGTATATGAAGTCCGTATAGTGTGAACTTGAACGAGCATAACGGATCAACTGAGATATGTAAACACCATACGAAGGAACAGATAATTTGTTACTGCTGAAATGGGAAATTGATAATTGGGAAGTTTGAAAATCGTCCCGTTATCATATATTCATCAATATATCGGAAAGTTAAATTAAAGAATTTAGTAAAGTGTTTTTTCTTTTTGTCTTTTAGAAAGTTCTGAATGAATTCGTCCAGTAGGGGTGCACAATTAGTATCCATTGGAATACCGACTGTCTGTTGAAATATAAATCCTTCAAACTCAACAAATATATTGTCGATCAAAAAGTTCAACATTTTGATAATATCATCCTCAGTATATTTTCTGGTACATTCAGTGCGGTTCTTCACACAATATGAATTATTGTAACCCAAAACAAGAAATTTGAATCTACGATTCCCGTTTTTATAGAAAAAGCTCTGTTTAATGAGATGGCGAAGTCGATTTTTCAATTGAGCATTTCATTTTAAACAGTTTTTAACTTTCCACAGTCATTTGGGGCCCTTGATAAGTTGCGCGATGTATGCAAAGGCACCATTTTGAAAACCGTTTTTCTTACCTATAATTGTTTCACATTGTTACTTGGATGGAGAGTTGTCTCGTTGGCGCTCATACCACATCCTCTTCTTTCCTAATATAGGAAAATTCTACACGAATGGGCGGGCAATATGTATACCAGCTGTTATTAAATGTCATTTGTATACATATTTAAAGCAGCTTACTATCAGTTTGTGTTTTTGGTTTGTCAACAGACATGCGCTTTTAAAACAATTATTATAGGTTTAAAGAGTTAAAATCTGAACATCGTTATTCATGATAATAATTTGATGTATATACACATTGTGTATAACACGTATTTATAAGCTACTTTTTCAACATTATATAAAATCCACACTAAACAAACTTATCATGACAGAGCTTTTACATGTTAAATATATACCTATCATCATAGATACAATGTATTGAAATTATGTATTTGCGCAAGACGCGCATTTTGTCTACAAAAAGGACCCTCGATCACTACGAAAGTCAGTATTTTGATTGGTCGATTTGTAGGCGTGAGTACGATAATTGTCCTTGAATTTTTTATGACCGCAAAACCAAATTGCTCAAGTTCCGGAATGAACTGAACATCAAAAACCGGTTTATGTTTTTCCAAGATATTTTTCGGAAATTGATATACAAGTATGCAATTAAAATAAAATCGATATCATGTCACCCAAATCACTCGTTTTTATTTACTTTGAGATAATTAATTTATATAAATAACTGATAACGCTGATGTAGATTTAAAATATGTCCTATCAACTTAGGACTAATATATATCAACTGTGTAATTGTCCTAGATTCAGCGCGGTAAATAAAGAAAGGTAGTGTAAATTTCTTTTTGCATCACGTTTTATCTTAGAACTTTTTTTTTAAACAGTTTTGGTAGATATATATATGAAAGTTATTCAATCTCTACCATTACCATGTACCGTTATTTTCCGTATGAAGTTAAGAAATGAAGTTGGTTAAGAGTTGCCTGCATGACAATCATTCCCGTCATATGTTTTCATAAAGCTTTTACAACAATACATTTATGAATACATTACAGCTTACCTAACTTTTTATTTTCCTATATGACTTTGTCAGATAATTGGCGTGTTGTTTAACAGGTTTATTTATATAAAACATATATCTGATTTGTATTTCAGTTCATTTGCCATATGGCAATGTGTTTGATATTGATGACAATTGTGCTAGCAAATGTCGTTATGAATGTCGAAAACCACAATGATCTGTCAGCATCAGACCAGTCATAGATATGAGGAAGCATTATTTACATACTTCAAGGAAAGACAAATGTCCAACATCGATCAAAATATCAAATGCAGGTTTTAACATTATGTAAAATGTTGGATATAGTTATCAAAATTGTTTTATTGAATTATAATTAGTTAATATGCCCTGCAAAGATCAAATGAAAATGGAAACAGAGATTGACAACTAAGGTTTTTGAAAAATACTTTAAAATACCAAATTCAAGAGGTATCGTATCAACTGGAAATAATGCAAAAATATTAAAAAAAACTTAATTTTGATCATTTTAAAGTATATTTATCATTGCTTGGTACATTTTTTCTTATCTATTTTTTATTCCTATTTGTTGTATTATTTAAAGGAGTAAAAGAGGGACGAAAGATACCAAAGGGACAGTCAAACTCATAAATCTAAAACAAACTGACAACGCCATGGCTAAAAATGAAAAAGACAAACAAACAACAGCACATAACATAGAAAACTAAAGAATAAACAACACGAACCCCACCAAAAAACTAGGGGTGATCTCAGGTGCTCCGGAAGGGTAAGCAAATCCTGCTCCACATGCGGCACCCGTCGTGTTGCTTATGTGATAAAAAATCCGGTAAATAGTCTAATTCGGTAGGTCATATTCAGGAAAGGGAAGGGGATTGTAGTTACGACGTAAGGAACATATCCGATATCATTTGTGATACGGTTATTCCATAACGGTCAACCAACTCGTGATGGCGTCCGTAAAATTTACGAAGGGATGATTTCAACTTCACCATTTGGAACTCCTGGTTTAATAGCTTCCTTGTGAGCAGCAACCCTCTATCAAGAAAATCATGATAGGAAATGCAAGCACGGGAATATCGTATCAATTGGGAGATATATACCCCGTTTGCAGGTGAGTAACTTATATACGCTGGAGAAAGAAAGGTTGTCCAAAAGGTGCTGAACTAGTATACACAGGTAAAAGAAAAAAAATTATATCTTTGAACTATATAACTTGTTCATCTTTGACTCATTTTATTAGACGAACTGTACCACACGTAGAATAGGAAGTAATTACTCTTCCGTCGTATTTGAGTTCGTCATTTTATTTTAATCGGAATTAATTAAGTTTTCTGTAAAAGAGGGGCGAAAGATACCATAGGGACAGTGAAACTCATAGATTGAAAATAACCTGACAACGCCATGGCTGAAAAAAAGACAAACAGACAAATAATAGTACAGAAAGCACAACATAGAAAACTAAAGACTTAGCAACACGAAACCCGCCAAAAACTTGGGGTGAACTCAGGTGCTCCGAAAGGGTAAGCAGATCCTGCTCCAAATGTGGCATCCGTTGTGTTGCTTATGTCATTACAAATCCGGTAAATGGTCTAATTTGGTAGGTCACATTCCTGAAAAGGAAAGAGCAATATAGTTACGACATAAGGAACATATCCAATATCATCTGTGAAACGATTACTCAAAAACGGTCAACCAACTCGTGAGGGCGTCCGTAAAATTTACAAAGGGATGATGTCAACTTCACAATTTGGTACTCTTGGTTTAACAGCTTCCTTGTGAGCAGCAATCCTCTATCAAGGAAATCAAGATAGAAAATTCAAGTTCGTAAATATCGTATCAATTGGGAGAAACATACTCAGTATGCAGGCGCTGCAGGAATGTTGCTACATAGAAATGGAAAGTACACAATTGGAAAGCTGAAATCAAATCTTTTGTCGTAAAGTTTTGTTTTCAATTCACCCTCATGGTTAGTTTCTAGATGTAAGCCAAGATAAGAGGCAGACTTAACTGTATCTGTAGTATCCTTTATCTCTAGTTCAATGGGATAGATTCGTTCATCATAGACACCAAAGTTTGTATCATCTATTTAGTGGAACGTTAAGTTAAAGGATATCGTTAACTCTTATCTTTCTTCCTAAGACGTTCATATATGAAGTCAGCCTCATAATAATAAAGAAATAAGTCGACAAGAAGAGGGGCACAATTGGTTCCCATTGGAACTCCAAAAGTATGTTAAAAAACAAGTTCTGCAAAACGTAACAAATATCTTTTCAATAAAGAAATCAAGCATCTTGATCATGTCAGTTTCAGAGATTTTTTGTTTGAGTCAGAACTATTCTTAACAACGTAGGATTTAACCCTCCCCAAGACAAGATAATTGTATCTACGTTCGCAACTCTTTCAACTTGTCTTTTAGTTTGGAATGGGAAATACTTGTGTAAAGTGTAGAAAAGTCCAATGTTTTATTACTATTGCAAGATGAGAGAGTCTTAGATTGGATGTACTCTAAAAGATATTTGGAATTTTTTAGTATTTACATCCGATTCACACCACCTCTAGAATAGGCAGTGTGTCATTAACTTTGGAGCCCGGCTTTGATTGCTGATAAAATAGATATTAATTATTTAAAAGGAGGTTATGTGGAGCACTTGGAAGGCCCAGCAATATACCGTTGCTTGTAAGGGCACTAATACTGTGATAGAAGATCCAGTTCTTCATCCTTGGTTGAAACTCCAAAGGAACATAGAACAGACCTTGAGTATCAAGGATTTTCTTTTTGGTAAGTGTTGTGAGGGTATATGTTGAGTTTCCAAGTGAATTGTCAATACCTAATTCATTTATAATGAGATTTACACACAAAAATGACGTTTTGGGGCTTTATCTGCGGGGACAACAATATATTTGTCATAAAAGTAGAACAAGTGTTTTGCGACATTTGGGTCCTAAAAAATTAACGTAGCGTGGGTTTTGATAGACCCATTTAGTTTCCTAATTATGATTTGTATCAACGACCTTACAGCCTTAATCCATTTTCTGATTTTTAATCTTTGGTTGATATGGTGTCTGTTTCGTCGATTCTTCAGTGACTTCATCATATTTTTTTTTATTTAATTGTCAAATCTCATTCTTATACTTCTTATTTAACCGTTTTCATTTCAGTAGTAGATTATGAACAATTATATTTGTAATACTGTGTATTCATTTATTTTCGTGGGTAACAATTTTCGTGGTTCAAGGAAACATTACATTTTGATTGATTTTTTATTTCGTGGTTATGCCAAAGTCTGCATACATGCCTATTTAAAATTTGTGGTTTACCTATACCCGCGAAACCTACGAAAATTGGTTTCAACGAATTATAATGAATCCACAGTATTTACGATTGCGCAAATTTTTTTTATTTATGAAAATATGGAATAGATATTTGTACAAGAACCGTCATGACCGCTGATCTGTGTTTTTGTAACAGACAGAACATGGCACTTATTTGTGGTTCATATATACTTTCAGACCATCCTGATGGCTTCATTGATGATCTAAGTTGATTTTCATTACCATATACCTTGTCTTTATTATATGATTGGTGTTGCCAATTCTCTGGATCATTTACGAGACATAAATTGTGTTCACACATCCACCTACAGTATCATAATCATTACCGCCTACTTGCTCTAGAGCAAAGTAATAAAGCTTATTATGGCGAAAGAAGCTAACATTTTCTTGATCATAGAACCAAAACCAACAAATGCACATTATATATTGATGTAAATATCTTTCTGTTGTATTATTGTAATTTTTCTTCCTCTGTCTCGTTAAATTTTATAACAACTACTAATTCATTCGTATTTGTATTTTTTAAGGTATAAAGCAAACCTTTTACTATTCAAAAGAATCTTGTGTATCATTGAAATAGTATCCCTTGCTATGCTAAGAAATGTCATACCTCATTTCATCATCACCCGAAATCTGTTGAATGAAGTGAAGACACCTTAAGACATTTTGAAAATAGACACGTGGCATTTGTCTAACAATAACTGTATATGACAATTAAATTAAAAAAAAAGATGAAGTCACTAAAGAATCGACGTAACAGACACCATATCAACCAAAGATTAAAAATCAGAAAATGGATTAAGGCTGTAAGGTCGTTGATACAAATCATAATTAAGAAACTAAATGGGTCTATCAATACCCATGCTACGTTAATTTTTAAGGACCCAAATGTTCCAAAACACTTATTCTACCTTTATGACAAATATATTGTTGTCCCCGCAGATAAAGCCCCAAACAAACGTCATTTTTGTGTGTAAATCTCATTATAAATGAATGAGGTATTGACAATTCACTTGGAAACTCAACATATACCCTCACAACACTTAACAAAGAGGAAATCCTTGATAATCATAGGTCTGTTCTATGTTCCTTTGGAGTTTCAACCAAGAATGAAGGATCTTCCATCACAGTGTTGGTTACCTAAACTACATAAGTTCCCTTACAAACAACGGTTTATTGCTGGGCCTTCAAAGTGCTTTACAAAACTTCTTATTAAAATATTAATATCTATTTTATCAGCAATCAAAGCCAGACTCCAAAGTTATAGCGACACTGCCTATTTAAGGTGGCGTGAATCAGACGTAGATATTAAAAAAATTCCAAAGATCTTTTAGAGTACATACACTCTAATACTCTCTCATCTTGCAATTGTAATAAAACATTTAACTTTTCTACACTTGACACAAGTATTCCCCATTCCAAACTAAAAGATAAATTGAAAGAGTTGAAATTACTTTGTTTCATTAAAAAGAATGGCGAACATAGATACAAGTATCTTGTCTTGGAGAGGGATAAATGCTACTTTGTTAAGAATAGTTCTGCTTCAAACAAAACATTCTCTGATTTCTTGATTGTAAACATATTTGTTACGTTTGCAGGACTTGTTTTTCAACAGACTGTGGGAATTCCAATGGGAACCAATTGTGCCCCTCTTCTTGCCGACTTATTTCTTTATTATTATGAGGCTGGCTTTATACAGGAACTTCTTAGGAAGAAAGATAAGAAGTTAGCGATATCCTTTATAAACTTAACGTTCTGCTAAATAGATGATCTTCTCTCACTAAATAATACAAACTTTGGTGACTATGTTGAACGAATATATCCCTTCGAACTAGAGATAAAGGATACTACAGATACAGTTAAGTCTGCTTCTTATTTTGACTAACATTTAGAAATTGACAATGAGGATGAATTGAAAACAAAACTTTACGACAAAAGAGTTGATTTCAGCTGAAAACAAAAAATAATAAAATGATTTAAAGATGAACAAGTTAAATAGTTCAAAGATGTAATTTGTTTTCTATTACCTGTGTATACTAGTTCAGGGCCTTTTAGACAACCTCTCTTTCCCTCAGCGTATATAAGTTACTCCTTTAAATGATACAACAAATAGACATAAAAAATAGATCAAAAAAAGTACCAAGCAATGATGAATAGACTTTAAATTATAAAAGCAAAGTCAAATACAAAATGTACATAATGGTAAATGAAAGTTTTGTTCATGTTATCATGGCCCTTATCATGAGTGTGACGTGCAACAAGTATTTTTTAATATTTTTGCGTCATCATTTCCAGTTGATACGATACCTATTGAATTTGGCATTTTACAGAATTTTTAAAAACCTTGGTTGTCAATCTCTGCTTCCCTTTTTATTTGATAATTGCAGGGCGTGCTTTTTAAATCAATGAAACAATTTTAATGAATATATCCTACATTAAACATAATGTATAAACTTTATTTGGTGTTTTGCTTGGTGGCGAACATTCGTGGTTCTTTGAATTTTGAAGATGCTTTATAATTTATAATATCTATCAATGACCGGTCTGATGCTGATAGAACATAGTCCTCACATGCATGGTTTTCGACATTCATTATGGCAGTTGCCAGCACAATTGTCATATATGTCAAATTATTCTGCAAATGCACTGAAATACAAATGAGATATATGATTTCATATAACTGAACCTGTTAAATAGCTAACCATTTATCTTTCAAAACTGTCTAGAAAAACAAAAAAAGTTAGGTAAGCTGAAAGGTATCTGAATTGATAGTTGTAAAAGCGTTATTGTAAACATAAGACTGGTATGATTGTCATTCAGGCAATTATCAACCAAAGACCAAATAACCAAATGACAAATTAAAGAGGTTTTAAAACAATTTCATGTTTTATTTGTGTATCAAATCATCTAATATTCTTAACGACATAAGGAAAATTACGGTACATGGTAGTGGTTGAGATTGTTGACTAGCCTTTATATATATCGCTACTAAAATTTTAAAACAAAAAAATTCTGAGATAAAACGTGATGAAAAAAAGTTTACACTACCTTTCTTTATTTTCCAAGCTGAATCTGTGACAATAACTCAGTTGAAATATTAGTCCTAGCTATATAGGTTAATCAGACATGTTTTAAATCTACATCTGTGTTATCAATTGTTTTTATATATTAATTATCTCAAAGTAAAAAAAACCGAGTGATTTCCGTTACATGATATACATTTTTTTTATATGCATACTTATATGTCAATTTTCAGAAAAATATCTTGGAAAAAAATTAAACAGTTTTTGCTGTTCAGTTCATTTAACTTGTGCAATCTGGTTTTGCGGTCATAAAAAAAATAAGGACAGTTATCGTACAGGTACAAATCAACCAATCAAAATGCTAACTTTTGTATTGATCGAGGGTCCTTTGTTACCACTTAACGCGCGCCTGGCGCAAATACATAATTTTAATCCTTGTATCTATGATGATAGATATCTAATAAACATGTGAAAGCTCTCTCATGATGAGTAAATTTAGCGAAACGATAACAACAAACTGATGTGGATTTTATATAATGTTGAAAAGACAGCTTATATTTACGTTTTATACACAATATGTATTTGTTTAGTCGTTAAATAAATTAGAAAGTTCCAATTCTAACTTTTTTAATCAAAATAACTGGTTTTTCAAAGCGCACGTCTGTTGACAAACCAAAAGCAGAAATTGTCAGAAAGATGATTTAGATATTTATACAAATTTCATTAAATACCACTTGGTATACATTTTGCACACGTATTTCATGCAGATTATTCCCATATTAAGAAATAAGAAGATGTGGTATGAGCGCCAATAAGACAACTCTCTATCCAAGTTACAATGTGTAAAAAGTAAACAATTATAGGAAAAAAACGGTCTTCAAAATGGATCCTTTGAACACATTTAGCAACCTATCAAGGGCCCCAAAATGACTACTGAAAATTTAAACGAGACTGAAAAAAATTGCAATATATTATCATGCACTTTTTGTTTGAAGTTATCCTCCCTATAATATGATTCTTTATAATCTTTATTTAAACTTTATATTCATATTTAAACCAAACTTTAGTTCTGCTATTGTTAAATCTGTTATTCTTGTAAGTAAACCTAAATACAACTTATTAAAAGTAACTTTTAATTGATCAGAATGTGTTATTTACAGATAGAAAAAACTGACATACTGCCGTACAAAAAAAGATTACTGTAATACTGATTTCTGTAGAAGAAATCAACGTTCGAAACATTCCAGCTATAAAAAAATAGGAAAAGATGATGACATAAATGATCCAACCGAGATTATCTGTTTACCAACTGCACAATAAAAAAAACGATATACAACAGATAACGATATTTCGAAAATAAAAATGATTCAAACAACAATAACAACACAAAACATTACATAAAATAAAAATGTATATAACATGTAACAATGTGAACCCAACAAAATTTAAGGGTGAACAGAAAGATTATCAATGACTGCTGCCACCGTTGAAAAAGTGACTTGGTTGCTAGAAAGGTAAAACTTTTTGTCTGGCTTATGTATCATTGCTATTTTTGTACCGATGAATCCATGAATTTTTCTGAAGTTTACATTATCCTTTCCCTTTTCGATAACTTCTCCTATGTAAAGATCTTATGACTTATATTTTTAGACTTTTTTGCTGATCTATAGATCGATAATTTGTTACCAAGAGGTTATTTAGATTCTATAATCTGCCCTTCCCTCCATTCTTCTTCCACCAATATGATCATTATTCTATGTTTGTTAGATTTTCATCTATACTCGTTGTCTATTACAAAAAAGTAAACTCTCAAAATAGTTGAAGATATTAGCAAACAAAATCGATGGAATTGTGCAAATGATGATACAAACATGAAAATTAGCACAAAGCATCATTATTATATACTTTGTAAGAAAAAACTGCTTGCCATTAACAAAAATTATTTTTTCAAGATGGCCACGGCCTTTTTTCTAAAATGGCTGAGTTTTTTTTCAGTCTAAAATACTGATTTTTTTCTGGCTACTTACCTTACATGTGAGGTATTTACTAGAATTTAATATTTGACATATCCAGGGTTTGCGCATGTGTGAAAATGTAACAAAATTCTTTTGAAAACATTTGAACTATTAACTAGATTTAGTGTTTTAGGATTTTAATGATATAATGAATTTGTTGATAACAATTTACAAGGTTATGATACACATGCGTTTAACAGTTTTGCGAATGCGAACTATTGCAAACTATTTAAAGACAGAAAGAGCGATTTGCATGCACTACCAGGACATACCGGTATAAATCATAGTTCATCTCGTTACTCTAAAAAACCAAGGCTCTTCCAGAGCTGTAAAAGTAAGTGTAACTTCTATGATACCACCGTTTGAAAACATGCTCATTCAGTTGCAATGATCAGGTATTCGATGGATAAGGAGACAAATGTGGTTGATTCCGGAGAAACATCATTTGAAACTGCAGATCAGACACTTTTTGGTAATGGCTACGCAAATTCAGTAGGAATTGTCTAATTTGTATGGAGAAGATAAGTTTATCGTCATGTTTGGTGGATTGCCCTTTAAAATGACTTCTGGGTGATAAATTGCGTGATAATGGATTGTCAAGTGCCCTCACTGAAGCCGATATTGCAACACCAAGAACGGTTGATCATTTTTATGTATGTTTAAATGTACCAAGGACTAGACACGCGCATCAGATAACTGCATGTGTTTTGCTTTAATTGCCAATGTCCACTTTTCAAAGCGAAACGCAGAAAATATAATTATTTCATGACTCTGTGACGTTCAATGGTTTGATAGATTGGTGTAAGGAAATATTGCCATCTCGACCACAGTTGAATTCCTTGTGTTTAATTATAAATTAAGAGCTTCTTCTGTTTTTGGTAGAATGCTTATTCTATTATTCAGATTTCTTACTTAACAAACAGTCCATAAAAACCATGATACCGTAATTTTTTAGGTCTTGATTGTGTAAATTCTGCTCGATCGTTACTGATCCATCTCTGAAATATGGCTTCCTTTCCCGAACATCACTCACAGGTGGCTGGAATTTGAATATGATAATTTCTCTGTACGTAAGACCAGCAAATATTTTTCTTATAGCACAACTGATCAGTCACAAATGTAGAATGATGCAATTGTGAAGGGTGATGTTGATGTCATAGGTTTAACCGAAGATTCCTTTTAGACAAATGGATGGTAGCTAGCCCAGAAGTTGGAAGACTAGAAGATGAATTTGAAAGATCTAGTCGTTTGAGTTATTTTACAATAGATAAACGACATAATGAAGGCGCTACGAAAACACAACATAATTCTTTTAAAAGCATCAAAGGCTTTGTAAAGTGGTGAACTACTTTTCAAATCCATTTCTTGAAGAGTCGTCAGATTTGTGAAAAATTTACTCTATAAAGGAAATTGTTGATTCGGATGCAGGTAAGATATGTATATAAACTCCAAAATACTGGTGGACGTTTCGTCCCGAGGGTATCACCAGCCTAGTAGTCAGCACTACGGTGTTGACATGAATATCAATTATGTGGTCATTTTTATAAACTTCCTGTTTACAAAACTTTGAATTTTTCGAAAGAATAAGGATGTTGTTACCCCAGGAAAAGATTACCTTAACCGAATTTGGCACAACTTATTGGAATGTTGGATCATCAATGCTCTTCAATTTTGTACTTGTTTGGCTTTATAAATATTTTGATATGGGCGTCACTAATGAGTCTTATGAAGACGAAACGCGCGTCTGGCGTACTAAATTATAATTCTGGTACCTTTAATAACTTTTTATGTGTTACTACTAGTATATAAAAAAAAATATCGATTATTCTTCATTCATTCGATGCATGACTGAGAAACAAGTACACATATCATGCCATTGAAGTTACCTATAGATGCTTACATCTATGTCATTTTGTCTCTTGGCAATATCCATTTGACGTGGTTTGATACTTATATATCCCGTCATTGTGCTGTTGTGCTGTGGTTAACTTTTGTATTCTGGTCTTTCTTTTTTCCTTGGATATAGATATTAGAAAATGTGGTATGAGTGCGAAAGAGACACATCTCCATCCATGTCACAATTTGTTAAACATAAACCATTTTAATAGGTCTATGTATGGTTCGCAACACGGAGCCTTAGCTCAAACCGAACAGCAAGCTATAAAGGACTCCATAAAATACTGGTGTTAAACAATACAAACGGTCCAATCAATATAAAAAACGAGAAACGAAAAACACATATAAAGCACATCAACAAACAACTTAACATCAGATTTCTGACTAAGGACAGGTGCAAACAATTGCAGCAGGTTTTAACGTTTTGATGGTACCAAATCTTCATCCTTATCTATAACAATAGTGTTACATCATAACATAGAAAGATACACTATAAAATATATATTAAAATGGCTTAACTCAATCAAAACACGTAGTCAAACAAATGAACATACACTAAACGAATAAATTTGACCTATGAAACAATTTTGATGCAAAGTTAATAGAAAAAAAGGGATGAATAATTAAAGTGAAAGTATTATACCGCTGTCAAATGCTAAATAAGCTCAGAAAAACATCAACTTTACTAAACTAAATGCAGCCAAATAGAATAATGTACACAGAAAAATGACAATTCTGTTGTCAGGTATATAATTTAAATGGAGAACGGAAATATTTTTGACAAAATAGATAATTTTTTTGTTCATATTACGAGAACGGAATTCAAAGTATATGCCTTTTTGTGCCTTTTCGTTGACATATTTGCTTCTTTTATAGTGATCAAGATTACACCACAATGTTGACATTTTTACATGTCTGATTTTTTTTTTTTTTTTTTTTTTTGGCTAATCGTTTTCAATATTATGGATTTTTTTGCGACTGACATACAAGTGAGAGTTTGAGCTAGCTATAAAACTAAAGTTTATTCAACATTTTCTACATAAGAAAATCCCTGTACTAAATCGGGAATGTGATAGTTGTTATCCATTCGTTTGATGTGTTTCAGCTTTTGATTTTGACATTTGCTTAGGGACTTTCCGTTTAGAATTTTTCTCGGAGTTCGATATTTTTGTTATTTTACTTTTTTTGTGGCAATCATATCACATCTCCTTATTTTATATTATGATCTTTATCTCCCAATCTTGTTTTAAATACGACATTATAATGAAAGTATCTATTTTAAATTCATTTTGATTAAAATTTGCAACGGACTTCTATATGTAGAGTTCCAATTTTAAGTCGATATGGCACTTATGATAGACAGTAAACGAAGTAGATTACTTTTAGACTAGTCTATTTAGTTGTAATAATAGTTGTTTAAAATTTATCAATTTCAAATTTTAATTAGGTTTAACTCATTGTTAAAACTGATGTTTTTGTGTATATTAAAGGACAAAACAATGCTTAAAATACCGATATGATTTTCTGCAGTATGAACAATGTAAAAACAATACTGTTAATGCTTTTAAAAATAAAGCAAATTAATAATCAAAATATCAAAGAAGATCTATTTGACCAGCCACGACATTTCCGAGCTAAAAGAAAAAAACTTCATTTTTCTAAAACATTCGAATTAATCATCTTCAACAATTCTTCACCTGGTCATTCTGCATATTTTTATTGTCGAAAAGCGCATCTTGTACAGAAAAAAATACCGTTACTATTATTGCGTCAAATAATACAACAGTATTAAATCAATGGGAGAGTGTAAAAAATATACAATGATATTTTATATCTTACCTGTAAAAAATGTAGTTTCTATTTTTTGGCGAAAATGAAACATAATGATGTGGCGCAAATGAAAGATTCGCGTTTGGAAAGCGCAATGCAATGCGCCCAATAAATCTCGTCTCATACCCATCACAAGATAGTCGGCTTGACATGCTGACAGTGGTTCATATGTGATGAATTAAAAGAAAACTAGTTAAATCTTGAAAGTTGTATCTAATCTTTCGGATATATAGGGCCCTCATCGGCGGATCGCAATCTGAACAAATGTTCTTATTCAAATATGACAACGATAACTTTGAAATAAACTAGATAGTCATGAGAAACTTGAATGCTTGTAGCTAGTATTCCAAATATTATAGGATTCCTTTAATTTGAACGATTAACAAGGTTGGGAACAAACCCCTTTATATGATTTTTAAATATGTATAAATGGATAATCCTTCTGTATACGGATACAATTATTCCTCCGTAGAGGTGTATATTTGTAAAGATTGAATTTTAAGCAAAACATGCTAGATCCGTATTATTTGCTCATTATGGCATTAACCTGCAACATTTGATGCAACAATGATATACTTATTTTAATATGCATATGTCCAGTTTACAGCTAACCTGACTGGATGTAAGTTCTAATGTTCATCATAATTGAAAGCTGTCATGATCAGATAAATTCCACTCAGTTTTCTATCTTTAGATTTGACACAAAATTTAAAGATCAACTGTCCCTTTTGTTGTTGATCAGGTGTTCGGATATGTTAACAAAAGATTGCAAGTTACGTCACTTTAGCAGAATACTGGGCAGCCGAATTTTTAGTAAAGTGCAATAATTAATACATATATAGGTACAAATTATAGTCAATTTAACTAGGAAATGCCAATATGCCATCATGCTGATTTAGTTCCATTCTAAACAAATATATCCTTCATGTATACCTCTATAGAAGGACAATCCCTCTAAACAGGGTAAATAAAAATATAGAGGGTGTGTTCCCAAACTGTTTACGGTATAACGGCATAATGACAATGCTTTTCACTAAATCATATTATCGGTTATTTTTTTTTTTTTTATTTTTTTTTGTAATGCCATGACCGTTTATTGGTAACCATACGGTATGAGTTTTGTTAATTGTCATATAGTGCCCTATAATCGTCTAAGCCATTTTGTTTTGCTAAAATTAGCATACAATCAATCTTCTTTTTTTTTACTATTATAACGAAATTCCAACTTCAATTTGAGCTGTAAAAACTGTTTGTGTGTTGGCAAACCAAAAGCACTAACTACCAGAAACATGCTTTAAATATTTTTTCAAATAACATGAATTAACAGCTGGTTAATTTTTGCTCATGTATTTGTAATGTGTTGTTTTTTTTCTTCTACCATTGCAATCTTCATAATTTGAAAATATGTACTATTTGTTGATTTTTTAACTGTTCGTTAAGTGCGCGTTTTGACTATAATAATGTGCTGTTTGTTTGAAAAAACATTAAAGGAACATCCTAGGTTTTGTATGATATTTGTAAAATATCCCTTTAAGTCATGACATCAGCAACAGAACTGAAATGTAGTATTTTTTAAAGTCTGGTTTACAACAAAGGTTTTACGAATATTTTAGTTAAATTAGACAAAACTCCACAATGCCATATCAGAAATTTATATAAAAAAGGAGTCTATTATTTTAATTCATATCAACAAGTCATGAAAAAAACTCAAAGCGTTATTGAGTTATTGTTCGAAAACTGGAATATCCTCCTATCATTATTCATCGGCTGTCAAACATATTCCGACTTTCATCCCTATTGGTCTTTATTACAGGACCTCTTATTGTATGAATTGTTATTGTTTGCCACTGAACGTTAGACAACCAACATACAATCAATCCACCGGTTGTATAAACATGTAAACCATTGAGTAAATTAAACACGTGATTGTTTTGACTGGAGTTGCTCATTAAAAGAGCGAATAAATATTAGTTAAAACATATAAGATTGAATAGTTTAAACCACTTGTATCGATAATTGTTTACTGTGTTGCCTTCACAATGCAATTCTAATCTTTTTATTCAGACCCCCCCCCTTTTTTTCATAATTAAATATTGTGAAAGAATCAAAAAGAAATCAAACAGAAATAGAAAAGAGAGTTTCCGTAAAGGACGCGCTAATGACCTAAGATGGAGATTCAAATATATATAATATAACGATACGGCCATTTATAAGCAGAAACAAATACTTTTTTTTTTTAATTATTGTATAAGTGCTTTGTTTAGAATAAAACGCATAAGAACACCTGCTTTATTGTTTAATAGAGGACACCTCGAACATCCACATTTTGGAAGGGATAAACAGCGGCATGTTCAGAACTACTTTTACCGTCTAAGACTCTGGTTCAAGGTTAAGGTAGTTATTTCGAGCAATTATTTAAGTCAGTGGCCCACCCCCACTTCCTGGATAAGTTTGACTCGGCAATATGATGGTTCATTTCCAGTATAATACAGATATAGATACAGTACATGAAAGATCCATTGCAATATGTTGTCATAACCTGTCACCTGCTACAGAGGCAGACGAATACTTTCGAAAACAAAGTGACAATGCCTTTATAGAAAACGAAATCCGACAAAAAGATAAACAGTACAAAACCTAATATAGAAAACTCAACAGTACAAAAACCTGATTAAATCTAAGATGTTTCGGACGGATATGCATATAATGCTCCACATGTGGCACTCGTCGTGTTGATTGAATATTTGGTTTTCCAGTTTGAATGGTTTTGCATTAGTCATGTTTGGACCCTTTACAGCTATCTACTTGGTGTGAAACAATGTGTTGAATGTCGTACTTTGACCTATCATTGTTCATTTTCTACACATTGTGACTTTGGTAGAGAGTTGTCTCATTGGCACTCATACCACACATTTCTTCATTTATATTTAGTATACTTTGTTTTAAGTCTAATTGGACAGATGCAGAAAATGAAGTTTATTGTACTATTTAGTTACCAAACATGCTCCGCAGAGAAAGGTTACTAGATTAGCGTAAGCAAATATTTCAGTATCTTCATTTAATGTTAAATGTTTTACTTTGTGCAAACGACACAAAGAACATCTGCTTCATTGGTATACGGAGGACATCGCAAACTGCCACATTTGGTTCGGATAGGATAAAAATAAGCGCAAACTCCTACTCCATTCTTATTGTCCAGCGGTTCTGCATTGATGTCGAAACAGGCAAAGTCCCGTCTATAATGATTTATATGATCGCTCATCAGATAACCATTATATTCCATATTCCATCCTTTATAACAAGTCTTCCGACCTAAAATATTTAAGGATAGTGATTTATGTAATCAAACAATTTGAGTCAACAATAATATATTTGTAAGTTTCTACGTCTGTATTCCACATTTCGTTACCGCACAAAATACTTTGAGTAGCGTGCAGATTAATTAGGCACATATATGCATTGATATTAATGTTTTTTTCTATAAAATGTATGCGAGACTTACAATTTTTTTGTATCAAATGTCCATCTTTTAAAGCAATTTGTTTTCCAGCTGACATATTTATTTATTAACAATATTTATGCTCTCAATAAACAGCAAATAATAATGACATTAGAATTCTGTCATATGATGTTACTGCGTACTTGCGTACTCTCGTTTTCGGGTTTTGAAAATAAATTTATTTTAATTTTCTTAGTTTATATAAGTAGCAGATTATGTACAATCGTTATAACAATAATTACGATTCAGTCAAATATTAAATTAATTAAAATGGGATAATTCTGTTTACCTGGTACCATCAAAACCGTTGATCTATTGCTTTGGTAACATACAGAACATGGCACTTGCTTACCACCCAGACTGTCTGACCATCCGAATGGTTTGTGATTTGAACCAATAACATAGTCAGCTCCATATACTTGGTTATTGTCGTATGATTGGTGTTGTCCATTCTCAGGATTGTTTGGGAGACATAAATTGTTCACACCGCCTCCTTTATGGTGGTATTCATTCCCACCGACTTGCCCTAGAGCAAATTGTATTAAAATGAAATGGGAACAAGTACGTACAAAATGCTAACATTTACCTTACCATAAAATTCGCTTACAGTACAAATAAATAAAAGCACATAATATATCTATGTAAAATGTCATTCTTTAGTATCATTGAGTTCTTTTCTCATTGTATTATATAACAAACATGTATTTGATGTTCTGCTTGGTGGTGGAGGGGGGGCACATTTGTTTGTCCTTTAAGTATGTAGGTGATGTTTCATCATATATATCAGGACTGGTCTGAATGGTACAGGTCATAGTCTTTAACATAAACAAATGATATAAAAAGTCATCATAGAGAATAGAATAATAAATTATATGCCAGAACAATGTTTCGTAAATTGATCAGTGAACCTCGAATCAACAAAGTTAAAGCACGAATATGATTTGGAGCTCTTAAATTCCGGAACGTTGGATAATCTATTCCTTGGGTAGAAAATGTCAAGCGTTTTGAAAAAAAATATTTAAGTTTTGTTAACATTTAATTTAAAATTATTATCATATAAATGACACTCTATCCACTTGGTTGAGGATATGTACGATTCTTATAATTGAACCTCTGGAACATCAAGCAATTCGTGCTTGTAAAATATTAGATGATTTTGAAATGTACCCAATCATTTATAGTTAAACCCTCTTATAGTACTTTTATGCAGGAACACATAACAGCATATAAACTACAGAATAACAACAAACACGTCAAACTAATTTACGACAGACCACCAGAGTATGATCTGTATGTCAACAAAATGTATCAACGGTATTATTGGAGATTTATCCCATACTTAAAAGTCCATTACTCATTTTCACATGATTTAAAACAAAATAAACAAATGATAATATTAATGTTAAAATTGTCATGTTTGCGTCATCATTCTGGTCAATATGATTCCTATTAAATAATATATTTTGTTGTCATCTGAAGGACCTTGGTTTTCATTCCCGATTTCCCTTTTGTTCGTGTTTATATTATTGTTGAGCATACAATGGCTGAAAAATCATAAAGCAGACATACAGACATCTAAATCAAAGATCGCTGATGAACAGACAAAATCCTGTTACCTGTATATACTATTTCAGCATCTTTTGGACAACCTTTCTTTCCCCAGCGTACATAAGTTACTCCTTTAAATAATAGAACACAAAAATACAATACATAGTAACAAAAAGGTGCCAAGCAATACTATATTGACTTTAAAATAAAAAAATCAAACACAATATTAAGGTTAGAGTAACTGAAATTGTGCTCATGTCATTATACTTAATAATTCATCGAGCACTAATTTATAGATTTTTTGTTGATATTCATCCCACATGTACTAAGTTTTAGATTGGTTTTATTAACTTTATCGTATTTACATGATATCACATATCAAATTCATTCGTTCATTGTGTGTAAATTTATGCAACTACGTTTTTTGATTGAGTTAAGTAATTATTCCAACTGATATTTTATAGTGTGTCTTTCTATATTGTAATGTTATACTATTGTTTCAGAAAAGGGAGAAGGTTTGGTACCATTTAAACGTTTAATCCGGCTGCACCTGTCCTAAGTTAGGACTCTGATGTTCAGTGGTTGTCCTCTGTGTATGTGGTTTATAATTGTTTCTCGTTTTTCTTTCTTATAAAGATTAGACAGTTGTTTTTCCCGTTTGAATGGTTTATAGCTTGCTGTTCGGTGTGAGCCATAGCTCCGTGTTGAAGGCCGTACCTTGAACGATTATGGTTTTCTTTTATACATTTTTACTTGGACGGAGAGTTGTCTCATTGGCGCTCATACCATATCTACTTACTAATCATGAGTTCTTAGTGCCACCAGTTGTTCAATGTGCATATATCAAAAGTTGTCATGTTTGCGTCATCATTCTGGTCAATATGGTTCCTATAAAGCTTAATTTTTTGTTGTCATCTTAAGAACCTTGGTTTTCATTCCAGATTTTCCCTTGTTTTCGTTTTATATTATTTTTGAGCATACAATATGAAAACATAAACATATCAAGCATTGAAAATAATATACAAAAACCTGAATTAAATGTTTTGCTCGGTGGTGGACATTCGTCTTTCCTTGAAATATGCAAGTAATGTTTCATCATGTCTATCAGAGACTGATCTGATGCTGACAGATCATAGTCTTTACATTCATGGTTGTCGACATTTATAACGACAGTTGATAGTACAATTGTCATATACTTCCATGTCATTTTCATTCTACAAATAAAATACTATATAAATGATATATGATTCTCTTAATGAACCTTTTCGATGTCTTCCCAATTTTGCTTGCAAAATTATTCAATAATGTAAAATTTCGATAAACTGAAATGTATACCTTACTTTAAAGTTGCAACTCTCCACCAGAGATCAACTGAAGAAATGTCCAAATGACATAGACGTTAACATGTATCAAACCATCCTGTCTTTATAGCATGAGGACTGTGCCAGACAATGCGTGGCATATCGCTTAAATATATATATATATATATATATATATATTCTGATCTGAAATGTAACGAAAAAGAACTAAACATACCTTCTCTATTTTATGTGCTAGCCCTTGGACTATTACGCAGTTAAAATATTTTATGTCTATAACAGTATCATAAGTTGTTATATATACCAGTAAACAATAATGAGTTATTTGCGTGACATGGTATTGATTTTTCAATATGAATACATGTATATCAATTTTTTTTTAAATCTTGGAAAACATATACAGATTGTGACTATATTTCATTACTAGAAACACAGAAAATAACAGCTGTTCAGCTCATTCCTGAAGTTTTGCAATCTGGCTTTGTGTTCATAACTTATCGTACTCACACCATAACATCAACCGATCAAAAAACAGAATTGGTATTTCAAGGTTCTGAGTAATATTTTATGATCAAGCGCCATGTAGAGACACAACAACAACAAGCTGTTGAGAATTGTTTATTGAGTTGAAAATATAGCTTATGCTTACATTTGATACACAAAATGTATCTTATATGTTAAATATATATCAAGTCATCGATGTAATTACGAAGTTCTAATTTAAAGCTTTAATAACTGTTTAAAACAACGCACGCTTGTAGACAAACTAAACTCCAAAACTACTAGAAAGATGCTTTATATATTTTTACAAATGACATTAAATCACAGCTGGTATACGTATTGGATGCGCATTTTCAGAGTTTATCCCATGTGACAATGCAATTGTGATATTTTGTTGGCTCTAAAATTGCAACTTAACCATTTTCCTACTCTACTTCTCGTTGAGTGTTTTTTTTCATCGCATATTTCTTTCATATAAGATATTGATTTGAATACTGATCAAAATTTTATCAGCATACATTATATCCATGAAAGATATATAATATCAAACGCAATACTCATCTTTTTCAACGTTTTTAATGACATTATTTTAAGAAAGTTTTCTTACGTAACTGTGTGTGGCGGTAATACGTTCATGTGACACAGATTTCTTGATTCTATTGTGGTGTAGTGGTGTATTGTCGTAAAGTTATTTGAGATGTCCGTTGTTATTCTGTGGTTTACATGTTTTGATACACTTTCATATTATTCATTTATGTATTTCTCTGTTCTGAGTGTTCTTCCGTTTATTTGTACTGCATTTTTTTCACGTTATGATGTCATTTTAGCGGTATTTTCAACGTTGTCATATACGTGGGATGTTTGGCTTGCCATTGAACCTGGTTAGACAAAGTATTTTTTTCTTAAAATGACCTGTAAAAAATCAGGAATATGGCAGTTGTAATCAAATTGATATAAGAAGATGTGGTATAGCGACAAATCTCTACCCGATTCATAATTTGAAACTTAAACCATTAAAGGTCAGACACGGCTTTCAACACGGAGCATTGGCTTACGCTGAACAGCAGGCAATGAAATGCCCAAACAATGACTAGTTTGATTTTTTCGAAACAGGAAAACCAACGGTCTTTTGTATATATAAAAACGAGAAAAGAGAAACACTTGTGAGCCATATCAACACACGACAACCACAGAACAACAGGTTTCTGACGTATGACAGATGCAAACAAATGCAGAGGGTCGAACCTTCACCATAACATTGAATAATAGTGAACGTCACAACATAGTAAAACACACTATAAAATGTCAATTAAAATAGCTATACCAAATCAAATAGTCCGTTTCTTTGTATGTTGGCATTTGTCCTTGCAGAAAAATACCTTTAATGTTATTTCGTTAAACAATACAACTGGAGAGTGTAACTACTACTAGTTTGCGATGATGTTCTAAAATAAATATTTTAAGATTTCCGTATTAGTTAGTAAAGTCTAGATTATATTGATTGTACTAGCCTGGTAATGCTAGTCTATATCCATTTATAACACATAAATATTTATACATTGGGGATTTAGTGCCAAAAACTAATAATAAATTCCACGATATTTTAATATTTGCGCTTTTTACTACCACATAGAGATATATATTGAATATTATACATCAGAAACAATGTTTCCCTACTCAGATTGAGAGAAATCCTTATTTTCACTCATTTCTTATAAGCCGTCAGTGAATGAAATATCATTTGAGTTATCTCCCTTTGACTAGTCGTCATTTTAGGGTATGTTTAATTGTTTCTCGTGAATGTTGATAACATTTGGCATTTCATATACATAATACTAGGAGGTATCATCCACCCATCTTAATTAAACAACGTTCCCATATAACTACGTGCCATTTCAATTAATTTTGACGTACCGACAAGTGTCACTAAAGTGACACTTATTCTATGCTAACAAATATAAGTGAAATTCTTCATTTGCAGTCTTAAAAAATAACGTAGTGAAAATTTGAAACCTGCCATATCAAATTATACATTCGGTTGACTATGGTTATATGTACAAAATGTCTTTATGTCGTCGATTTCGTGGTGTCGTTACAAAGTGTATGCGACTGTCATACAAGAGAGAGGTTAAGCTAGATATAAAACATAGGAAATTGCCTATACAAAGTCAGGAATATGACAGTGCATTTGAGAACGGACTTTACGTTTAGAATGTTCTTCGGATTTCGGTATTTTTGTTAGTCTACTTTTTGCAATTGTCAAGATGACAATTTTCTACTGAAAATTACGTGACCAGAGTCATAAACTCAACACCTTTAGGAGATTTGCTTTCCTGCTGTACGATACTCTAATGGCACAGTTAGAGGTAAAACGGCAAACTAATCCATTATCACTAAAGTAGTACACAATTTGTTAAGAGGCAAGCTGAGGACCACCTCCGGGGGCGGGATTTGCTTGCTGCTTTGAAGATTAATTGGTGGCCTTCGGTTTTTGTCTGCTCTTTTGTCGGGTTGTTGTCTCTTTGACATTTTTCCCATTTCCGTTCTCAATATTTTAACAAAAGCATATTCAGTACAAATAGATTGCCATCTGAATCGTCTTATATGCCTTGAAAATTTTAATCTTTTTAATATATGTCATTGCATAACTTAACATTTTTATTGATCGTGATTACTTTATGCTCACGTGAGTTTATTGTGTTGTTGTCTTGAATGAAATGTAAGACACTCAGAACACATGGTATTGTCGCAATCGACATAAATATTATATAGAAACCGTAAAATGGTTATAAACAATAGTGAACACCTTTCACAATCACAGATACAGTACGAGATTAAATTCAGTGGAGTCCTGTATGTCTTATAATGAACGAGAAATCCATATGATTAAAAAAAAAACCTGTAGCGCTGTCTTTTTTACTGAGCCATCTGTTATACCACTCACACAAAACTCAAAATTAGGTTCTTACTTTGCAAAGATAAGGTTAAAAAAATGCTTTTTGCTTTCAATCAAATTCAAACAAAACGCATGGTATCAAGCCGACAAACTTTGCTTTTTACTCTCAAGAAGTAAATTTTCAAATATTGCAAACTTTAAAGTATACCATTATCCATCTTGAAATACAAAAATAAAATATTGTATGGCAACTGCATGTTGTGTCTTTTTATAGGTATACGAACTAAATCTAAACAAGAAACGAATGGTTTACATTCAATATTAGCCTAACCGTTTTTTAATAATGGCTAAAATGAAAAGGATTAAAAGGATCATGAAGGTCGGATGTGATGCCATAAAAATAGAAAAATACAGTTACAGTTTCACACATGACATCTCACTCATTAAAGTTAAATTACTCACGAATACAACATATAGATAAAAAATATTGTTAACAGTTGTTAAGAAGCTACGATTAACGTTCGCATATAATTATTAAATAGAAACGTTTTTATAACTTATGAATGCGTGTGAAAACTTTCACTGAAAATATAATAATTTCCTGCAGTATGCTCATTCACCATTTGTCGAATACATGTATGTTTATGGAAATTGTGATCATCTTAAGGGAGCTACCATTTGATTTTGAGGGGGTCTAGGATGAATAATTGTGTCCTGCATTTTTGTTTAGTTGTAAGCTCTGTTCGTTCTGCCTTTTTATTTTTCACTCTATTCGTTCCAGCCTTTGTTTAATAGTTTATCCTAACATTTGTTTACATAAATTATCATCTTTTGGCAAAGTTGCTCATTCTGCCTTTTTTTCTACTCAAAACTCCTGTCCTGCAATCTTTTCTATTTCTTCTTAGCCCCACCATACCCTCCCCCTCAATCCTCTTTCAACCCATAACAATCAAATGGAAGCTCCTTAAATCCAAATACATCTCCTTAAACAATGAACACGACACTGAATCCATATAATAAAGTTTCACATACGTTGTAATGCAGTAAGATAAATTTTATAAAAATGTATAAAATCAGTTCACTCGTGAACAAAATTTGTTATTATGTTAACATTAATGAATAAGATAAAAAAATAATACTTATTCAGAAAGTTTTAGCGGTGTCAGAACTAAATTGATATAGTGTTTTAAATTTCGTGTTTCGAAGTCATGAGATACATTTCTCAAACAAAATTTAATTGAAGCATCGGCGGTGATCCTGATTTCAATACATGCCTTTGGTCTTGATTGCACTTCGTCGATTTAGATATCGCATTTCCCATTTAACTGTTTCTTTGCAAAATATCTTTTATTTCTTAATTTCGATTTGAAACAGAACTGCCTTCGCTGTCCGACAAAGAATCAAAATTAAAAGCGGTGATCATCCTTGGTTCATCAGCAGGATCTATTTGTGATGACTCGAATATGACACTATTGTTAGGAAACACTGATGAATGTTTGTAGGATTATACCCCGAATGAAGACGAGCAGCAAGTTTTTCATAATCAGAGAAATTAAACTGGAATTAGTATGCACGGTCAACGGCAATAAGTCTCTTTATTGCAAATTTATATACAATTTTAAAATCATGAAAATTGTCATTCGTAGAATCAATATTTCTTGGTATAAAATAGTCACGAAAAAGGCCGGATGAACCGCACTATCGTGACTGCTTAATAATTTGAATATACTTTTTTCGGGTAGGAAAGTTAACATGCAATGAGATAATTTTCACTAACATCAATCATATAAGATTCCCTATCGTTTAATCTCAACAATGTGTATTGGCGAAAGTAAATCGGCTAGTGCATAGAACATTTAAGTTCTTGTCCATTCGTTGTTAATGTGTATTGTCATATGATTTTGCCATGTGATTATAGACTTTTCGATTAGATCTTCCTCTCATTTCAGTATTTTTGTGATTTTACTTTTCACAGCGTATACATAAACGAAACATCAGAAAATAGATGTCCGAAAACAAAAGGGAGCCATCATTTCTTTCATTTCTTCTGCAGGTAATGAAATTATTATCACATACACATATAGTTTTATAAAAAAAATACGTGGTAAATGTCAGCGTCTTCGGTAAAAATATTCCCAGAAATATTCGAATTCAGCATACTCTGAAATCTAACAGACAATGCAGAAACACAAAATTCGCTCATGAATGTATGGATATATTAAAGGTAAATTCTTCGACACCATCAACTTTAACTAAATGAACAGCTCTACATACAGGACAAGTCAATGAACATTTACCTTTAGCTAACTTTGTTATACATGGTGTACACACTATATGAAAGCAGCCCAATAGAAGAGGTTTGGTGAAAGCCGAAAGGCAAATCCCACATTTAATGTTATCAGCGTCTTGTTTACCTCTTAAACTGTCGGCCATTTTGCTTTTCCGAATAATATGCCATGAACGTTACCAAAGAAAGATTTACACATCCGGGTACACGGGTAAATAACAAGTTTAAATTTCCAAGTAATGAAAATGTTTTAACTTCCAAGAATTTATTAAAGATTCAAATTGATTGCATTCACAGTAGGTTATTATATATAGGCATCGGTAATTTACGGATGTTGACAGATGGATTTAAAAAAAAAACATAAACAATAAAAAAACGAATATTTGCCCAAAATATTTACTTATTTACAGTCTTATAAGAGTATGTATTGATCAACTGATAACTATGCATACGTATAACTTAGTATTTCTTCGAATTTACAATGCGTGTTGGTTTTATTTGGATGTGCTCCAAATTTGAATAGACAAATAATCAAATAGTTCTAAAAAAAAAAGAGTTTGTTATGAATTAAATAGTCCTACTTAAACCTACATGAAACCTGTTAATAGTGTTATTTAAATATAGATTTCACAACTGCAACAAGTGTATTACGATATTTCTCCACTCGAGACAGTTAAATGTTAATATTTAAAGCGCGAGACTTGCCGAGCTTTTTAAATAATTAAAATTTAACTGTTGAGAGTGGAGAAATATCGTAATACACGAGTTACAGTTGTGGAATTTGTTTCTCGTATGATTTTTATCCTTCCTTTTCAAAGATTTGAGGAAAATTGTGTACTTTTGATGTTACGTCATCAGACATGGTCGCCTTTTTCATGATGTCACAATAAGAAAATTCACAAGAAAACAAGAGAATTAAACGTCACAATTAAATTTCAACCAATCATTTGCTGAGAACAGATTTTTCACTAGTGAGGAGAAATATTTTTTCTCACAACGGTCAGGAAATGTGAAAATAGCACAAACATTAGAGAATATTTGATCCGGACAAATGTCAAGCCATGCTTGTCACTTTGTGTCAAACAAAATGTGCCAATAAAAAGGACAAATACGTACATATTTAATGATAAGCATAAAACAAGAAAAACAGTATTGAAATATTGAAATAAAACAAATTACTTAAAAATTGAGATCACTTTATTTATTACATATTGTTTTGCATACATGAAACTGAGCCACATGTCCGATCAAAATACCTAAGTAATTATTCCCTATCGTTACCTATTACCTATTCGTTACTTATTCCCTATTGCTTATTCATTACTTATTCGATTTTTAATATCCTTCCCCCTTTTTAATTGTTTATACTCTTATATCTGGTAATAGTTCTAAATTTGTTGAGGTAAAATGATCTTTTTATGACCTATTTATATGTGTTTGTGCTCAACCGATCCTTTTACTTTATGTTCGATACTCATTTGTTCCTTCTTTATACGTTCTACCTTTTAACTGCTTTATGTCCGTATGTTTGAAGATGGATCTTGGTTCGAAGCGATGAAATCACCGTGTTAGCGCTTGTATAAAAAAAAGAAGATGTGGTATGATTGCCAATGAGACAACACCCCACAATAGACCAAAATGACACAGAAATTATCAACTATAGGTCACTGTACGCCCTTCAACAATGAGCATAGCCCAAACCGTGTAGTCACCTATAAAAGGTCCAGACATGACAATCTCAAACAATTCAAACAACAAAACTAACGGCCGTATTTCATATACAAAAAAATTAACGGAAAACAAATATGTAACACAAAAACAAACGACAACTACTTAATTTCAGGCTCTTGTCTAGGGACAGGCACATACTAACATAATGTGGTGGGGTTAAACATGTTAGCAGGGTGTACATCGTTTCGGAGCATGCTATTACCTTGTTTAATTCGTTCCATCACTCGCTTATAATTCGCTTATAATACGTGTATCATACGTTGCACCTTTTAAAACATGATTTTCAATTGTTTTGTTGTCTCTGGTGGTAGATTTGGGTTCTTAGAGGTGATATAACTCTATTATCGCGTATGTACCCGTTCCAGCGCTCGGATAATACCCTGTTACTTATTCGTTCCTTATTCGCTTTTAATGAGCGGGGTATACGTTGCACCTTGAAATAAATCGTTTTTTAAATTGTGTTCATGTCTCTGGTGGTAACAATGTGTTCTTAGTGATGAAATGACCCTATTAGCGCGCATGTACCCGTTCCAGCGCTCGGTTAATACCCTGTTACCTATTCGTTACCTATTCACTTATAATACGTTTGTTGTACGTTGCACCGTTTAGAAAAGGATTTTCACTTAAGTTCATATCTTTGGTGGTAATAATGTGTTTTTATAGATGAAATACCCCTATTAGCGCGTATGTACTCGTTCCAGCGCTCGGATAATACCCTTTTACTTTTTCGTTCCTTATTCGCTTTTAATGCGCAGGGTATACGTTTCACCTTGAAATAAATCGTTTTTTTATTGTGTTCATGTCTCTGGTGATAACAATGTGTTCTTAGAGATGAAATGACCCTATTAGCGCGCATGTACCCGTTCCAGCGCTCGGTTAATACCCTGTTACCTATTCGTTACCTATTCGTTACCTATTCACTTATAATACGTTTGTTGTACGTTGCACCTTTTAAAAAAGGATTTATAATTAAGTTCATATCTCTGGTGGTAATAATGTGTTCTTATAGATGAAATTCCCCTATTAGCGCGTATGTACTCGTTCCAGCGCTCGGATAATACTCTGTTACTTATTCGTTCCTTATTCGCTTTTAATGCGCGGGGTATACGTTGCACCTTGAAATAAATCGTTTTTTAATTGTGTTCATGTCTCTGGTGGTAACAATGTGTTCTTAGAGATGAAATGACCCTATTAGAGCGCATGTACCCGTTCCAGCGCTCGGTTAATACCCTGTTACCTATTCACTTATCATACGTTTGTTGTACGTTGCACCTTTTAGAAAAGGATTTTCAATTGTGTCCATGTCTCTGGTGGTAACAATGTGTTCTTAGAAATGAAATGACCCTATTAGCGCGCATGTACCCGTTCCAGCGCTCGGTTAATACCCTGTTACCTATTCGTTACCTATTCACTTATAATACGTTTGTTGTACGTTGCACCTTTTAGAAAAGGATTTTCAATTATGTCCATGTCTCTGGTGGTAACAATGTATTCTTAGAAATGAAATGACCCTATTAGCGTGCATGTACCCGTTCCAGCGCTCGGTTAATACCCTGTTACCTATTCGTTACTTATTCGCTTTTAATACGTTTGTTGTACGTTGCACCTTTTAGAAAAGGATTTTCAATTGTGTCCACGTCTCTGGTGGTAACAATGTGTTCTTAGAGATTAAATGACCCTATTAGCGTGCATGTACCCGTTCCAGCGCTCGGTTAATACCCTGTTACCTATTCGTTACCTATTCACTTATAATACGTTTGTTGTACGTTGCACCGTTTAGAAAAGGATTTTCAATTAAGTTCATATCTCTGGTGGTAATAATGTGTTTTTATAGATGAAATACCCCTATTAGCGCGTATGTACTCGTTCCAGCGCTCGGATAATACCCTGTTACTTTTTCGTTCGTTATTCACTTTTAATGCGCGGGGTATACGTTTCACCTTGAAATAAATCGTTTTTTAATTGTGTTCATGTCTCTGGTGGTAACAATGTGTTCTTAGAGATGAAATGACCCTATTAGCGCGCATGTACCCGTTCCAATGCTCGGTTAATACCCTGTTACCTATTCGTTACCTATTCGTTACCTATTCACTTATAATACGTTTGTTGTACGTTGCACCTTTTAGAAAAGGATTTATAATTAAGTTCATATCTCTGGTGGTAATAATGTGTTCTTATAGATGAAATACCCCTATTAGCGCGTGTGTACTCGTTCCAGCGCTCGGATAATACCCTGTTACTTATTCGTTCCTTATTCGCTTTTAATGCGCGGGGTATACGTTGCACCTTGAAATAAATCGTTTTTTTAATTGTGTTCATGTCTCTGGTGGTAAAAATGTGTTCTTAGAAATGAAATGACCCTATTAAAGCGCATGTACCCGTTCCAGCGCTCGGTTAATACCCTGTTACCTATTCGTTACCTATTCGTTACCTATTCACTTATCATACGTTTGTTGTACGTTGCACCTTTTAGAAAGGGATTTTCAATTGTGTCCATGTCTCTGGTGGTAACAATGTGTTCTTAGAGATGAAATGACCCTATTAGCGCGCATGTAACCGTTCCAGCGCTCGGTTTATACCCTGTTACCTATTCGTTACCTATTCGTTACCTATTCACTTATAATACGTTTGCTGTACGTTGCACCTTTTAGAAAAGGATTTTCAATTGTGTCCATGTCTCTGGTGGTAACAATGTGTTCTACGCGATTAAATGACCCTATTAGAGCGCATGTACCCGTTCCAGCGCTCGGTTAATACCCTGTTACCTATTCGTTACCTATTCGTTACTTATTCGCTTTTAATATGTTTGTTGTACGTTGCACCTTTTAGAAAAGTATTTTCAATTGTGTTTATTTCTCTGGTGGCAATAATTGTTCTTATAGATGAAATACCCCTATTAGCGCGTATGTACCCGTTCCAGCGCTCGGATAATACCCGGTTACTTATTCGTTCCTTATTCGCTTTTAATGAGCAGGGTATACGTTGCACCTTGAAATAAATCGTTTTTTAATTGTATTCATGTCTCTGGTGGTAACAATGTGTTCTTAGAGATGAAATGACCCTATTAGCGCGCATGTACCCGTTCCAGCGCTCGGTTAATACCCTGTTACCTATTCGTTACCTATTCGTTACCTATTCACTTATAATACGTTTGTTGTACGGTGCACCTTTTAGAAAAGGATTTTCAATTGTGTTCATGTCTCTGGTGGTAACAATGTGTTCTTAGAGATGAAATGACCCTATTAGCGCGTATGTACCCGTTCCAGCGCTCGGATAATACCCTGTTACTTATTCGTTCCTTATTCGCTTTTAATGCGCGGGGTATACGTTGCACCTTGAAATAAATCGTTTTTTAATTGTGTTCATGTCTGTGGTGGTAGCAATGTGTTCTTAGAGATGAAATAACCCTATTAGCGCGCATGTACCCGTTCCAGCGCTACACTGATACCCTGTTACTTATTCGTTCCTTATTCGCTTTTAAAACGTGTGTTATGTGTTGCACTTTAAAAAAGAAATATATTTGTGTCTCTGGTGGTAACTGTCGGTTCTTAGAGGTGAAATAACCCTAATAAAACATATGTACCCGTTTCAGTGCCCGACTGATACCCTGTTACTTATTCGTTCCTTATTCGCTTTTAATACGCGTGGTATACGTTGCATCTTGAACTAAATCGATTATCTATTGCTTTCATGTCTCTGGCGGTAATTGTGTGTTCTCTGAAGTGAAAAACCCCTATTAGCGCATATGTACCCGTTTCAGCGCAACACTGATACCCTGTTACTTATTAGTTTCTTATTCGCTTATAAAACGTGTGTTATGCGTTGCACTTTAGAAAAAGAAATATGTGTGTGTCTCTGGTGGTAACTGTCGGTTCTTAGAGGTGAAATAACCCTAATAGAACACATCTTCCCGTTTCAGCGCTCGACTCAGTGATACCCTGTTACTTATTCGTTCCTTATTCGCTTTTAAAACGTGTGTTATGCGTTGCACTTTAAAAAAAGAAATATTTTTGTGTCTCTGGTGGTAACTGTCGGTTCTTAGAGGTGAAATAACCCTAATAGAATATATGTACCCGTTTCAACGCACGACTGATACCCTGTTACTTATTCGTTCCTTATTCGCTTTAAATACGCGTGGTATACGTTGCACCTTGGAATAAATCGATTATCTATTAATTTCATGTCTCTGGCGGTAATTATGTGTTCTCTGAAGTGAAAAAACCCTATTAGCGCATATATACTCGTTTCAGCGCAACATTGATACCCTGTTACTTATTCGTTTCGTATTCGCTTATAAAACGTGTGTTATGCGTTGCACTTTAAAAAAGAAATATTTTTGTGTCTCTGGTGGTAACTGTCGGTTCTTAGAGGTGAAATTACCCTAACAGAATATATGTACCCGTTTCAGCGCTCGACTGATACCCTGTTACTTATTCGTTCCTTATTCGCTTTTAATACGCGTGGTATATGTTGCACCTGGGACTAAATCGATTATCTATTGCTTTCATGTCTCTGGCAGCAATTGTGTGTTCTCTGAAGTGAAAAACCCTTATTAGCGCATATGTACCCGTTTCAGCGCAACACTGATACCCTGTTACTTATTCGTTCCTTATTCGCTTATAAAACATGTGTTATGCGTTGCACTTTACAAAAAGAAATATGTTTGTGTCTCTGGTGGTAACTGTCGGTTCTTAGAGGTGAAATAACCCTAATAGAACATATCTTTCCGTTTCAGCGCTCGACTCAGTGATACCCTGTTACTTATTCGTTCCTTATTCGCTTTTAAGACGTGTGTTATGCGTTGCACTTTAAAAAAAAATATTTTTGTGTCTCTGGTGGTAACTGTCGGTTTTTTGAGGTGAAATAACCCTAATAGAACATATGTACCCGTTTCAGCGTTCGACTGATACCCTGTTACTTATTCGTTCCTTATTCGCTTTTAATACGCGTGGTATACGCTGCACCTGGGAATACATCGATTATCTATTGCTTTCATGTCTCTGGCGGTAATTATGTGTTCTCTGAAGTGAATAAACCCTATTAGCGCATATGTACTCGTTTCAGCGCAACACTGATACCCTGTTACTTATTCGTTTCTTATTCGCTTATAAAACGTGTGTTATGCGTTGCACTTTATAAAAAGAAATATGTTTGTGTCTCTGGTGGTAACTGTCGGTTCTTAGAGGTGAAATAACCCTAATCGAATATGTACCGTTTCAGCGCACGACTGATACCCTGTTACTTATTCGTTCTTATTCGCTTTAAAACGCGTGCTATGCGTTGCACTTGAAATAAGAATAAGTAAAAGGTATTTAGCGGCGCTGGAAGGTACTACGTCGTTATAGGGTGATTAATTTCTAAGAAACATTGTTCTCCAGAGACTGCACACATTGAATACCCTTTATCTTAAGTGCAGTATCCTTATCGCTTTAAAAGCGTAATGGTTGACGAAATAAGAATAGGTAATTATTCCGAGCGCTGGAACGGGTACATACGCGCTAATAGGGTTATTTCATTTTAAGAACACATTTTACCACAGAGACATGAACTTAATTAAAAACTTTTCTAAAAGGTGCAACGTATACCCAACGCTTTAAGGAATAGTAACGAATAGGTAACAGGGTATTACCAAGCGCTGGAACGGTACTATGCAGCTAATAGGGTATTTCATCTTAAGAACACATTGTTACCACAGAGAATGAACAATTATAAATCCTTTTCTAAAAGGTGCAACGTACAACAAACGTATGATAAGTGAATAGTAACGAATAGGTAACAGGGTATTAACCGAGCGCTGGAACGGTACATGCGCGCTAATAGGTCATTTCATTCTTTAAGAACACATTGTTACCACCAGAGACATGAAACAATTGAAAACCTTTATTCAAGGTGTAACGTAACCCGTGATTAAAGCGAATAAGGAACGAATAAGTAACAGGGTATTATCCGAGCGCTGGAACGGTACATACGCGCTAATAGGAGTATTTTATCTATAAGAACACATTATTACCACCAGATAGAACTAATTGAAATCTTTAAAGTACAAGTCAACAAACGTATTATATTGAATAGGTGTAACGATATAGGTAAACGAATAGGTAACGAATAGTAACAGGGTATTAACCGAGCGTTGGAACGGGTACATGCGCGCTAATAGGGTCATTTCATCTCTAAGAACACATTGTTACCACCAGAGATATGACATTATACACATTTAAAAAAACGTAACCCCGACCTCTTGATTCCTCAACCGAGTGAATAACGATTTATCCCGCGCATTAAAAGCGAATAGGGAACGAAAAAGTAACAGGGTATTATCCGAGCGCTGGAACGAGTACATACGCGCTAATAGCAGTATTTCATCTATAAAAACACATTATTACCACCAGAGATATGAACTTAATTGAAAATCCTTTTCTAAAAGGTGCAACGTACAACAAACGTATTAAAAGCGAATAAGTAACGAATAGGTAACGAATAGGTAACAGGGTATTAACCGAGCGCTGGAACGGGTACCTACGTGCTAATAGGGTCATTTCATCTCTAAGAACACATTGTTACCACCAGAGACATGGGTACAATTGAAAATCCTTTTCTAAAAGGTGCAACGTATATCCCTCGCATTGAAAGCGAATAAGGAACGAATAAGTAACCGGGTATTATCCGAGCACTGGAACGGGTACATACGCGCTAATAGTGGTATTTCATCTATAAGAACACATTATAACCACCAGAGATATGCACTTAAGTGAAAATCCTTTTCTTAAAGGTGCAACGTACAACAAACGTATTAAAAGAGAATAAGTAACGAATAGATAACGAATAGGTAACAGGGTATTAACCGAGCGCAGGAACGGGTACCTGCGCGCTTATAGGGTCATTTCATCTCTAAGAACACATTGTTACCACCAGAGACATGGGCACAATTGAAAATCCTTTTCTAAAAGGTGCAACGTACAACAAACGTATTATAAGTGAATAGGTAACGAATAGGTAACGAATAGGTAACAGGGTATTAACCGAGCATTGGAACGGGTACATGCGCGCTAATAGGGTCATTTCATCTCTAAGAACACATTGTTACCACCAGAGACATGAACACAATTAAAAAACGACTTATTTCAAGGTGCAACGTATACCCCGCGCATTAAAAGCGAATAAGGAACGAATAAGTAACAGGGTATTATCCGAGCGCTGGAACGGGTACATACGCGATAATAGAGTTATATCACCTCTAAGAACCCAAATCTACCACCAGAGACAACAAAACAATTGAAAATCATGTTTTAAAAGGTGCAACGTATGATACACGTATGATAAGCGAATTATAAGCGAGTGATGGAACGAATTAAACAAGGTAATAGCATGCTCCGAAACGATGTACACCCTGCTAACATGTTTAACCCCACCACATTATGTTAGTATGTGCCTGTCCCTAGACAAGAGCCTGAAATTAAGTAGTTATCGTTTGTTTTTGTGTTACATATTTGTTTTCCGTTTATTTTTTTGTATATGAAATACGGCCGTTAGTTTTGTTGTTTGAATTGTTTGAGATTGTCATGTCTGGACCTTTTATAGGTGACTACACGGTTTGGGCTATGCTCATTGTTGAAAGCCGTACAGTGACCTATAGTTGATAATTTCTGTGTCATTTTGGTCTATTGTGGGGTGTTGTCTCATTGGCAATCATACCACATCTTCTTTTTTATACAAGCGCTAACACGGTGATTTCATCGCTTCGAACCAAGATCCATCTTCAAACATACAGACATAAAGCAGTTAAAAGGTAGAACGTATAAAAATCAAAGAAGGAACAAGTGAGTATCGAACATAAAGTAAAAGGATCGGTTGAGCACAAACACATATAAATAGGTCATAGAGAATAAGTAACAAATAGGTAACGAATAGGGAATAGGGAATAGGTAACGAATAGGTAACGAATAGGGAATAGGGAATAGGTAACGAATAGGTAACGAATAGGGAATAGGGAATAGGTAACGAATAGGGAATAGGGAATAGGTAACGAATAGGTAACGAATAGGGAATAGGGAACGAATAGGGAATAGGGAATAGGTAACGAATAGGTAACGAATAGGGAATAGGGAATAGGTAACGAATAGGGAATAGGGAATAGGTAACGAATAGGGAATAGGTAACGAATAGGGAATAGGGAATAGGTAACGAATAGGGAATAGGGAACGAATAGGGAATAGGGAATAGGTAACAAATAGGGAATAGGGAATAGGTAACGAATAGGGAATAGGGAATAGGTAACGAATAGGGAATAGGGAATAGGTAACGAATAGGGAATAGGGAATAGGTAACGAATAGGTAACGAATAGGGAATAGGTAACGAATAGGTAACGAATAGGGAATAGGGAATAGGTTACGAATAGAGAATAGGGAATAGGTAACGAATAGGTAACGAATAGGGAATAGGGAATAGGTAACGAATAGGGAATAGGGAATAGGTAACGAATAGGGAATAGGGAATAGGTAACGAATAGGGAATAGGGAATAGGTAACGAATAGGTAACAAATAGGGAATAGGGAATAGGTAACGAATAGGGAATAGGGAATAGGTAACGAATAGGGAATAGGGAATAAGTAACCAACTTGACGTCCATGTAATTACGTGGGCGTGAAAGTGCAGCAAACATTAATGTGACATTTCGACGGACGTAAACATGGTAAACATCATAAATCATCCAGTTACAGTTGACCTTTCAGATGTAGTATGCAAGGAACAAAATCATTCTGAAATTTATATCTCAACAAAGCATCCCTACAACATGAAGACATACCAAATAGTATTGACCCTACGATAGAGTAAAGGAACATATCTAATCCTGATTACTAAAGCAGATGATTTTAGTGAAAAAATGTGCCAAGTCGAATATCTCCATCATCCATCATATAGCTCTATTAAAATACTATAATACCGATTTGAGCATGCACGACCCGGGGTTCTTGGAATATATATTGATTAGCACAAATCGTGTAGGTTCAAATAAGGTAGCTGCAAACCAGAATTACATAATTTATTGATTTGAAATTTAATCCGCTTAATTGTTTTTTACTATAAGCCTCTTCTCATTCTGATTTTTGCCATTTAATAACGGACTATCCGTTTTCCTTTTTTTACTTGGTGTTCTGTGTTTTGCTATTTATTTTATTTCTAGGTGTCATACCACCAATTAAAAATCCCTATCTGTTCAACCAAGTTTTGCAATTTTCACAGCTACCTAAATATTTTACCTTAAGTTTAACTTTATGAAACTAGGTATATCCTGACTTGAACATGTAATAGCTTTCTACATGCCAATTTTCACTATACCTTTAAAGCCTTCTAACAAAAAAACTGACCTTCGAACAGAGGTTCTCCAAAAATAACCCCCTGGTTTTCTGGAAATCTTAAATTAGTATACTATGGAGCGCATTAATCCTCAATTCTTAATGCAAACTCATAGACAAGTAAATTTTGGCTAACAATTGTTTAGATATATTTCTCTCTTTCACCAACAGTTTCATTTCTGCAAATTTGTTTGTTAGTTTAATTAAACAAGGACATCAAAAGCACTATTTTGTGTCAGAGTAGGGCTACTTTCTAAATTTGAGGGAGTAATTGATGGTGTGATACCTCTATTGGTACATATAGCTCATCATGAAAAAGTCAACCTTGGATACATTCAACTGACAAATTCAGTGTAAATCAATATTGAATTTGAAAGAGCTCAAAAGAAATGTGATCCAATACTAGTAATATAAAATAAAATAACTGTACAAACATAACATTTCAAGTTCAGTTTCCATTCGGTATATAAAAATCATATCATTAATTTATATTTTCATTTTACTAACCGAAGTCTTATCATAGAAAAAATTTCAAAATGTTACAAACATATATAATTATTTTGTCCATAATAAAACCGAGATTTGGTGTTCCAGCACGGCGGTCACTTTTTAAGATGTTTTAATAATACAAGCAGATTGCAGTCTTTTTCAAAGTAATGGTTGGATATTTTTTAAGATATATTCGCTTGAATTATGTGAACCTATTTTTTTAAGTTACTGGATGAAATATTGAATGGATGTCGCCATCCTTCAACATGTTTTGTTGAAAATTTACAAAAACTTTCAACAGAGGAAGTCATTAGAATAGGGTATTCTGACAAGTTTTTTAAGGCTAATGCTTATTTACTTTTCAAATGTTTTATGGCCTATAAGTATAAATATTTTTTTCTGTTAATTTTTCGCATAAATGTTCGTTCAAAATACATGTTTAAAAATGTGATTTTAGATAATCTTGGATAAGTATTAATCTTGAAACTAATGGCAAAACACGTTTGCTGATATTCATTTGTTTCGAAACTTGAGATGACATATCATTATTTTTGTAGGTTTTATAAAAAAAAATATGCAATAATTCAATAACGAATCAGCATTCAAAAATTATTAACATTTAGATTGTGCAAAATAAATAGGCTTGTTTTTTGTTTGTGTCAAAGTATTTTCCAATTTCACTAAACGAAATGCAAAAAGATAAGAACTTAAATGATATTCATGTTTGATTATAGTTCAATGAATAGCGGGCGGAAACTTAAAATATATTTGAACGTATCCGCGGGTCCTTGGTTGAATCAAAAATTACCTACGCCTTATTTTTAGCCTGGCATTTTAGTATTCGGATTGTCTCTGATAAATTCATGTTGATTATAAGGTTCACAGTTTCTCTGCTTTCAAAATATTTCTGAATGAGACCGTCTTGGTTGTCATTCTAATCTTCTTGCGGGCTGATCAAATCCCCAATTTGGTATGTATTTTTTTTTTTAATTATTTTGAGGATTTAATCAGGAGTGTGTGTTCATATTGTTACTTGCATTGTACTTATTGTTTATTGTACCGGTATATAGTCTTAAATGTCTCATTTACACCATTAACCACGTTGTGCTCCTATTTAAAGGAGGAGATACAGAACATGCATACATGGGACATATACTATTGATATTGATATCGGATCTGATTTGGAACTTGTTAAATGTTTAAAATATCAATTATTAGGACAAGAAAAGGTCCTGGAATTATTAATTTTTCAAACAAAACCATTGTCATTTTAGAAGTATAAATTTGTGATTAACACGAGTATAAAGAATTTGCATACAAACTAGGAAGAATGGTTTACAATTTGAATAAAGAGGGAAAACTCTTTTGAACAACTTTAGGGTTTTGGTCCTAACAAATCAGGCGAGTAAAACAACAACAAAAGTCAGCAGTTACAACCTATCAATATGTACATGTATTAAAAGTGAAAGGGTTGTTACAGGATCAAATTCCATAGGTTATACTATTCAGTTATATCGTATATAGTATAAACCGAAGACATATGCAACGTTGATATCAGGGTTTCGAACATTTGCTACATCTTAATGTTAAATGTAAGAGTATATTTGCACACGATTAGTGCAATCTAAAAACCACAGATTACCAACATGATCCCGAGTGATGTCCGTCGGATACGATACATCTTTCGTCAAAACAGTTCGTGCGAAGTCACCATAAGAGGTAAAAAGGCAAATTCTACCAAGAGAATAATCTGTTACAAATACATTGCCATATGCATCTTCACAAATGCCTCTAAAGTTTGAATTTTTTCTGCATAAACATTGCAGATCTTAAAATTTCTATCAAGCGTTATAACTTTATCTTTGCTTGTCAACATGATGTAATTCGACGCGGTTTCAATTATTTTGACAGGTCGAATTGGTATTAAATCTGCAAGTTTCTCCTCAACAGGGATGATCTTCATTGATATTTCCTTTTTGATTGGAGATATATGGCCATCTAGTTTAATTTCGTAAAAGCTTTTATTTCTAAATGAATAAGCTACGACGCAATTGTTTTTAAGAATATTACACGTGCAGTTCTCAAACGCGGGAAACCTCATAATATCCTCTGCTTCGTTGCGGTTACCAATTTTTATTTTCTTGATCAATTCCTTAGCCTTGATCCAAAACTCATCTTTAGTTGCTAATAATACTTGTTCATCTTCAGTAATAGCGTTCTGTTTGATTCGGCAATTGTATCCACGTCTGGTTATCATAGAATCCAATCAAACTACGGGGATTATTCAGAGTGGAAGAGTAAATTTTCGTCATTTCCTTTGCCTCGCAAATTAAAGGAAGAGAGTAAATATGAAACTCGGACGTTCTAGACTTAATAGGGGTTTTCCTCTTTTGTACAAGTCCAAAACACTTTGCCACATATGTGTGTTCAATTGGATTTCCAGAGCAGAACTGCGGTACAAATACCTCTGGTGAATTACAGCTATGAAGTACATCATTTCGCAGTTTTTGGTAAAGAAATGTATATTTGTTAAAAAGCTTTCCATCCCGACTTAAATTTACTGCATCTTCTGTGCTTTTTAGAATATATTGTAAAGACAGCTTCTTTGTTACAAGTTCATCTTGAAAGTTAGTTATTGATTTCATATCCTTTTTCTGAATTTCATCAATTCTTTGTATATTTAATTTTGCCAAAACGTCGATAATGTTGCAGACTATTTCTTTTGATCTTTTTGCATGAACTTGAATTTCTTCTTTTCCTTCAGTACAAAACTTAGTATAACTATTTTCTTCATCTTTTGACATTTCAATAGTGCCATCTATCTCTTTTATTTTCGATTTTAATGCATCGATTCCCAAATCGTAAGAAGTCCCTCCTTTTTTGAGCTTGAAATGTAATTCGACAATATTTGTGAGATTTATGATTTTGTGTTGCACATTCATCGCATATAGCGCTGTTGCAGGATTCACAAAAGAGCGTGATATCTTTTTTATGTAAATCACAGACTTCTTCATCAAGTATACTTTTTTCTGACGTTTCGTTATTTGAACTTTCAATCTTTTGAGTTACGTGAGTTTTAAATATTTTGTGTTTTAAATGATATGTAGAACACTCAAAACACATAGTACTGTCGCAATCGATACACTTTGAAACGATAGCTTTTCCGTCATCACACATTTGACACTGCATGACTACTTTCGCTTTACACACAACTTAATATTGTATATATGGATGTAACGTAAAGTCTTCGACACCATTTGCTGGAATTATACAAAAACCTCTACAAACAGGAAAAGTCAACGAGTCTTAACCTTCAGCTGATTTTGTTAAGCATGGTGTACAAAATCTATGAAAGCAATCCAATAGAATGGGTTTTGTTAAAGCTGATAGGCTTATTGTAAATGTTAAGCTTTCAGTGTCTGACTTAGTTGTGAATAGTCGGCTATTTTATGTTTCAAATACTGTTTATTGGAGTAACCAAAACAGTGAAACACTTCGAAGTACAATGATAAAGTTAAAGGTTAAACTATTATGTTCTGTTAAATGGTTCAGCGTTCCAGAAAACAATTAAAGATTCACACTGATTGTTCACATTGTTGTTTGCTAAGCATAATTATTATAATTAAATAATTGACAATTACATGTCAAGACAATCTTATTCTTTAAAATCACTGTATATGCATTTGTTAGAAGAATGAATTGTTTAAAATAGATAATATACAAAGTAAATTGTTCACATGACAAGATAAGAATGTTACAATTTCTATACAAGATCAGTCAGTTATTATGTAATAGAAAAGATATAGGAAAATTCTAACCCGTGTATACCAGCTAGTGAATTTATAACCTTTACAAATTTGCACATAATTTTACACTTAATACATATGTGTTGTTCGTAATAATTTACTGCCTTTATTTTGTTACAATAATATTTATTCAAAAACAGTTTTCTTGAGTTGTCTAGAATTTACAATTCAAAAGAAAGTATATTAGTCACATAGTTCTTGACATTGACATTAATCACAATATCTTCTTTCTGTCTATATACACCTATTTATATAACAGTTTCAATTGGTAATCTATGATATTTAGTTCATAGTCTACAAAATAAAGTCCTATCTCTATTTGGTAACATATTTCGTAATTTTACAAATTCAAGCATATATGTATAACCTGTATAATAAACCATTTGACGAATAACATGTATCTGAACGCCAATTTTGTTGAAAAACCCAAATGACTTTTGTTTTTTAAACTTTTATTTAGTTCACTTTGTGCTAAAGTCAGTTTGTACAAATAAGATATTACTATAACCACAAATATCAACTCATTCAGACGTAATTTTGGTTGTTAATCATTTAAAAAAAATACAGTTACACAAAATGTGTGGCAAGTAATTGACTTTGTATTGAACAATTAAAGACGCATACTTTGCCATATGCAGTTTCAAGATCGCTGTAAACCATAAAGTTTGGATGCCCCTTTTTCAAGTTCAGTAGTAGACTGAAAAATCTCAAGATTTCTCTCTCTATAATATTTGTATTAATATACCCCCAAATTTAAAATCCATAAAGTAAAATAGGTCCTAACTATCTTATCGAACATCATAAACCACAATCTCCGGCACAGAGATCATATCTGTTCCGTTCACTACACTCAATATTAGTACGGAGCATGTATGGAACGGATATGAACTCTGCGCCGGAGATTGCATAAACCATACATAGCATGACATACCATGCCTAAATGACTTATATCTTCATGACTTATATCTTTATGGTACTTGGAAAGTTATCTGTCCTTGAAAAGTCAATACCAAATATGGAATTTCTTTGCAGTTTCTAATTCTTTATTATTATGAAAATTAACGATAAACGTCCATTACGAATCATAATTGTTCGTCTTACTAGAGTTTCCAAAATTTACAATATTAACTGAATGTTTCATTTCGGGACTGAAAGATTCGGCTGATTCATGAAACACATCTTCGCTAGCCAAGGGTTACGATCCACTCCCGCTCTCTTCGGCCTTGGCGGATTGAGATAATATTTCGGAGACACAAGGTAGGGATTTTTATTGGTTGCAGTAGAAACTCGCTGCATCCAATCAAATAGCGCCTATAACATGATCACGTGTAAATGTAGAAAGTGTTTGTAAACAATTGCCACGTGTTTATTGTGCAACAAGTCTTTACATCACTAAACATACGACTATATTTAGTGACAACTTGAATGTTTTTAATCAACAAATAGAAGTTTCTGTGTATGTTTCATGCACAAGTGCATGGATGTTGACGTATATTTTCGTTTCCGGCTTTACCAAGTGGGTAGAATCTAGACAATACGGTGTTTTTACCTCCAAATTGAAGAGTTCAAGTGCTACCATTGGTCAAGAATAATGTATTCGGAATGGGCGTGACTTTAATCTTCCGATAGATGACGCGACATTGATATCACAAATGTTGGCTCAATCTGCCAAGGGTGAAGAGAGCGGGAGTGGATCGTAACCCTTGGCTAGCGAAGATGCATGAAACAGAACTGTTTCATCTGCATATGCTAAAGCAAAAGATATATATATAGATATTCTTCTCATTCTCAATTTCGTCCCAAAAAATCATACATTTGTAAAAAAAAAAAAAAAAAAGTCATTCAGATATAGAGATAACAGTCCGATATGCGGTTTAAATAGAACAAAAGAATTCGACCTCTTGTGTTTAGAAGGTAGAAAAGTGTAATGAACTTTGTATACGGTTGTCAAGATGTCACAAAAGTTACTTTCCCTAAAGTCATTAAAAATATTTGCATTCAGGTTGTTTTATTTTCACATTGTACAATTGGTCACAATGCAACTATCAAACAATCGTTTTTGAAACGACCATAAGTCAAGCTGTTACGTCATTTAGGAGGTCTCCTTATAAACTGCTACTTTTTTTTGCCCGACATAGAAAAAATCTGGGAAAAATTACAAAAATCGAGAAATGAATTGTCAATCGTTTAAGACCATTCCCAAAGTGGCACACTTAAATTTGACATTCAGACGCAACTTCAAAGTTGGATGTTATATGACAGGGTTTTGTTAATTAATTTACGCATCGAACACACCCGTCCAATATATGTAACATCACATGACTTGTAAGTGATTAAAACTAATTTTTTTTAAATAATATTTGCATGCTTGACATGTTTTTTTCTTAAACAATTACAATTACACCGACAGTCATAATTTCTGTATTATTTAAAAAAGTTTTGTTACACATTTTGTTACACTTAGTTATACAGTAACCCGGATTGGTTGACCATTGGGAACTTGAGTTTTTGGGGTAGCATAGATTTATATCGTTGTATTCCTTTTGTTTGTGTTAACCAATTGTTGTTCGGAATTATTTTTTTATACATCATTTATTGATCTTGCAATTTCTTGTAATTTAGTTTGCGTCTTATTTCTCGAGTGTCATATTTGGCTATGTTTGTGTTCGATCATACAGTATAATAAGTCGGTAGTTGCCCGCGAATGGATTTTTTTTTAATTTCTTGTGACTCTTTGCGTCTTATTTGTTGATTGCAGTTGGTTTTTGTTTTGTGTCTTAAATTACCCCTCACTCTTTTTCGCAATTTGGATGTTAAATTTTCGTTCCCGTATGTAAATAACCTTCACAAAGACTTTCATTATTATATTCTTTATATACATTTAAAGACTTCCATCGCACTGTTCAAACCAATATTCAGTGGCGGATCCAGAAATTTTACATTGGGGGGGGCTATGTTTAATCACCCCCCCCCCACCCCGCTCCGAATCCGCCTATATTCTTGAAAACACTTACAATCAACCAAGCCGTTGCTAAGACGGTGCTTAAAAAGCAGGAGCTTAGGTTAAAATTGTACTAACTAGACAGTCTTTGATAATCTGTTACAGTTTTGTACAAGAGTTAGTCCTTTGTTTTTTTAATAATAATAAAACGGAACTATTATGATGTTAGGGAAAATATCGAGTTTGTTTGATATTGACAAATCAAAAACTCAAGTCAAATGGTAATGTTTGGGATACTTAAACCTTTGACATATTCTGTAAGTTGAAAAATGAATATACTAAAGACCTTTTTGGGGTATTAACATTTACGGTTGACTGTCATATTTTATGTAGAATGTACAACCTGTTTCATTTTAAAAAAAAATGATGATTCTAAAAAATAACGAAAATTAAGCATATGCTCTTTTAACTGTTCTTGAACAGGACTCCGATTTCAGAGTTCAGATGATCAAGTTCTTTGAAGAAGGAGAAAGGGGAAACCAATGGTATACTGCTTTATCATCTCAGAAATTATATAAATTATTACCATCAGTATTACAAGGCTATGAAGGATGCATTCACATCTCTTAGATTTTATGGATACGTTTGACAAATTCTGTATATAAAAAAAAGAAGTTCCTTTTGTGGCATAACTTTATTCATATAGATTATTTCTCCAACATATCTTTATATATTGCTTTCTTTAGTTCAAATTGGAATCTCAGATAAGCATCTGGTACCCTCTCCTCTCAGTTCCATGCCTCTGGTCGACATGTGTACTTCAGAATTATTCCTGACTGTCAGATGTATAGCAGAACTTTCACATAACTTCTTGATAAAACTGCTGCCTTTCTCCCTTTTCGACACTGCAAACAAAAAATCGAACAGGCAATTAAAGAGGGGCCGGGTTGCAACCACATGTTCCCCGTACAAACGGATCGGAACTAAGAGCTCTTTCCAGGATCTGGCACTGGATTTATACATCAGATGCGTCACAAAATATAAACATGTTATTAAATATACCAGAATATCATTTATGTCTACGAAACCACAAGATCATACTTAATTGACCATGTTTTCAAATCATATCAAATGTTTTCATTGGTCTTCACTTGTTAGAAAGATGTACTGAACTTATTGTTAGCTAAATTATCAATGTTAGGTTATTGCATATTCTTCAGAGCTGTATCTTGAACTAATGAATTGAAATAGAGGGGATGGGTATACGTACTAAACATTTGTCTGTATTTACAGCATATCTAACAAACATGTGAGAAAAATTAGGTTTAGAATACGAAATATCTCTCTCATTCTGTAAACAGATATTGTAGGATTGTTTTAAAGGTATTTTGGTGTTTTTAAAAGACCCTATTTTTTTGTAATATACACCACAAAAAAACATTTAGTTAGGATAAAGAACTAATAAACGATAGTCCAATAATGTAAGGCTTCAGAGTTTCATATCATTTACATTCAACATGTTTATCGGATTTTTTTTACTATCAATGTTGAACCATTAATTTTTATCGGATTTTTTAAAACTACTAATGTTGAACCGTAGAATCGTTCAACATTGAAAGTAAACAAAAATCGATAAAAAATGTTGAATTTAAATGATATGAACCTCCGGTCTTATATTAAAGGACAATATATAAGACTTCTGAGGTTCATATATACATTCAACGGTTTTATCGGATTTTTTTTTTACTATGAACCGTTCAATAACAATAGTAAAAAAAAATCCAATACAAAAACGTTTAATATTAGTGATATGAACCTCCGAAGTCTTATATAATAGCACTACGGTAAATAGAATAATTGAAATTCAGTTAATTGAGTGTGAGAGGCTATTTTAATCCACTTTATCAGTGTGTATTATATAATGTTACAATGTAACAAACCTATCAAACACACCGTGAAAAATAACATTATCTCCCTGGAAATGCTTAACAACACGACACAAGAGCGAAATAAACAAGGGGAGCAATTTTATCGAACCGCATTCCGGACTGATAATAAGCGAGGAGAGAGATTTTCTCCTTGTCTTTCCCCAATATAACGAGGTGAATTGTCAGATGATTGACTATTATTGACTATTGACTATTATTATAATTCTTGATTTGAAAAACTATACATATTGGAAATTACGTTTTAAATGTTACCATTAGTTCTTTTTATGTCCAAGTAATTTCTGATAACATTCATTTCGCCATTCATTATCAACGGCTATAGCAAAGTCTATAAAGGAACAATACATTTTTTTGTTTACATTCATGAAATTAAATAACATTTTCAGAACAACAAAATTAACTGTAGTACTATATCAATTTCTAAACCAAATTATCTGATAATCATCAGGAATGTTGATTTATCTTGTATATTCAAAACGGAGGTAAATAATTTGTCAAAGCAGCTAATAATAGTGATAGGCCTAAAATGTTAGGGCCCAATTTGTCCCTCTTCCTTTTATATAACTGTATGGGTTTAATAGTTCATTATAACCAAATCTCAGGAATAATGCTACTGACAACATTCTGACTTATATAGTGGATATAATTTTAAATGAATGCTTCAAATACTCATGTATATTAATATAATTTAATTTTGAATGTAACGCGTCCTCTGATTGGCCGACGTTATTTTGTTATCAGCCCATAAACATAATTAAGTCATGCAGCCGTGACTTCATCTACGTTTTTTCATGGTTTTCTACGGTATAAAATCGAATTTAGAATTAAAATATAAGAAATGACTGTAGTATTTTTTCTGTCTATTCGAAATAACATAAAAAATGTGGTGCACACTGTTAAGTAACCGGCTACGCGCTTTATTCGGTGTGCACCAAATTTTTTATGTTATTTCTTCATAGACAGAAAAAATATTACAGTCATTCCTTAAATCGACACCAGAGGCTTTACTATTTGCAAATATTTAACTGCTTTTTCACTTTCATCTACACTTATGGATACATTCAATGACATCTTTGATCTCTCAACACTGTTTTGTTTTGTATTTTATTTTTTCATTTTCATTTGCGCTACCAGCATTTAATCTTTTAAATCAATCTAACACTATATTCATAATAAGTATAAAAGGCTTTTTTGGGTCTTTTCTCCACTATATCATTTTTTCCATATTCTTTTCGGTTAGTGGATTTCAAAGTATTCAATTTATTTCTATGTTGCCTATGTGTCCTCATACCTATATCCAAAATCCTCATATATTTTTTTTCTGTTATATTTTAGTTTCGGCTTCCTGAAGTTGTGATCGATTTAAAATTTTAATTTTGTTTTTGGTGATATTTGTTTTACCTGACTTCGTTACAACCATCGTTGAACCATGGTTTGGATGCCTTCTAATATGCTTTTAGGTTTGGATAACGCTTTCGCTTTGTATATGTGCTGAAAGTTATGTGTCAGCATGTGTCAGTATTTAGTTAACTCTTTTTTTAAATTGATGAATATAATCTGCAATTTTAGTACTATCACTGCTGTTTATTTCATACGATGGATCATCTTAAACCACTTTATTTTCATTTATTTCGGCTTGAGGAATTAATGATAACAGATTATGTATATCCGAAAAATAAAGTATTCGTTTCTAATACAGTAAAATTTTCGATAAGTTTGAGAAAACATGGAGGCATTATTTTATGATCGACAACATTAGCTTTTTTGCAAGTAAATAGTCCTCTGTTGTCACAAATTCTACCATTAACAATAAGCATATTGTTATGATCATAATAACTAGTTACTGAAATTATTCCTGACATCCATACCTTGTCTTTTCGGTGATAAACAATGGACAATAAATTAATTGACGAAAACCTTAATTTAATAACAGGCTCCGTAGAGTATATTTCGATCATCTGACAACATTTTGATTATTGATTATGTCAGATTTAAAAGGCATAGAAGTTTCAATCGGAAATGTTCTAACATGAAGAAAACTTCAATTACAAGAAAACTATCAAAATCTTTCGAATAAATATTTGTCAGTATGCATCAAATTCCTTGTGTATTTACAACAAATGACATTTTCAAATTTGTCACCTTAATCAGACGAAGATAAATTAGGGTTGCACTCTTTTTTCTTACATGTATTGAAAAAATAAAGTTCACAGTACCGACACGTTTAAATGATATTAATATAAGACTGTCTGATATATAACTAGGAACAATGCGAGCCATCTCTGCTATAATAACATTACATGTTTGTTTCAACAAACTATCGACATTCCAATGGAAACCAATTGTGCCCCTCTTCTTGCCGACTTGTTCCTTTATTATTATGAGGCTGACTTCATACAGGAACTTCTAAGGACTTGATAAACAATTCTTAAATGATGGTCGAAAAGCATGCAGAAAAAACTATGATTCATGAAATTATTTTAAAATGCGTATTTGAACAACTTTTAACTTTTAAACTAGATTTCATTTTCAAGTGGATAATAAAACACTTTGCGGAAAACTGCCGTTTTTATGAACTTTTCTCAATCAGAGGGTTACGATAATATCTATAATTGATCAAAGATATTAACAAGCACCTACTGGTGCTCGAAGTATAATTGTATGCTAAAGATCAGCAACATATCTTATTAGAGTGGCTGAAAACTTGCTATTATTTTCTAATTGTATGTTTGGTCTCATGGTATTGATTCAGGACAAAATTGAAACTTTCTTATCTTAATTAATTAAAGTGTAGACAGCCTACCATGATTGATAGAGTAGCCCGTTTAGATGTGACCACCACCTACCTACATTTTAAATTCTATTTGAAACAAGCGTTTGAAAGTTTTGATTCTCAATGATATTTAACGCCATTATTTATTATGCATTACAATTGATGAAATTGTACACTCATGCGGAGTCTTTTGTAAACAGAACGCTCGTCTGAAGTACCCTGTACTAGTTGTTCAAACAATCGGTATCGTCGGTGACGGCCATATGATGACCTTTATCGGGTAAAATTGACACTGTGGTTTTGGTCGAGAAAAAAAAATAAACTACCAACCGCATTCATTCGAGATGACATTTGTCAATTAGCGGAATAAAAAATCTTTGAAATAAAAACCAGTACTATCTTACTTTTTATTGTGATTGCACTGTATAATTCTGACCTTCACATTATCCAATATTATATGTTATTATAAATCCGCTATCATGGTTTCTATGAAGTTACTTTGTTTGCATAACACTCGTTACCCTACGGTCATTGATGCGATGCGCTTTCAAGGGTTTTTTTGCATGTAAAAAAAAAATGATGAAAAGATCCGAGAGGCCCGAGATAAAAGACTCCTAGTGAAACTCGACAGCCATACTTCCAGTAATAACAATATTGAGTTCCCCATTGAAAATAATTTTGGAAGGTTATGATTATACAGTACAAACACAATAAAAAGTATGACAGCACTGGTTTTTGATTCCACCAAATAAAAAACGCCATCTCGAGTGGGCGCGGATAGCAATTGATAAAAAAAATCAACAAAAACACTATGCTAATTTAACATGACGGCAACTATATATCTAAGATAATTAGTCTCCTGTCGATAGTTATCTAATTGAAAATCATATCATATCATCTTATTTAGAAATCAATCATACGCCTGGCGTTTGACCAATGTTCGCTTTAATTTTGAAAGGTCTTGACTAATGGTATTATACTGATGTTGTTTTAGTTTGTTTTTTTATATTTAACTGTTGTATACAAGAGTACCAAGTCAAAAAATTGGCCAATGTTATATTATAGTTCTTTTCTATGTGTGTTACATTTTAATGTTGTGTTTCTGTTGAGTCGAAGTTCTCCTCTTATATTTGATGCGTTTCCCTCAGTTACAGTTTGTTACCCGGATTTGGTTTTTTTTCTCAATCGATTTATGAATTTCGAACAGCTGTATACTGCTGGTGCCTTTATTTACAATATATCACAATAATGATACCAATGTTAATGCACTAGAAGCTAATTTTAATCGTTAATGTCTCTTTAGTGATACGTGAAGCCAAAATATTGAAAATCCAAGATATATGCAAACGTTGAATATTTGATTAAACAGAAATATACCACTTTTATAGTAGAGTCAAACCAAGACAAGGAAGTATAGCAATGCGTGAGGGGGGATAGTATCCGTTCTATCATTTCTCATGTTTGAAAATTTTATAAAAGTAAATTTCAATAAAATAATATATGTATTTTCTTTCCAGTACCGACATTCATGCCACTTTGCTGGAGATACTTTTAAGGTCTAGTAGTTAACTAGCAGAGGTCAAAACATTTTAGATGTAGTATGCGAGGAACAAACTCATTCTGACAATTTAATCTCACCAAGGCCTCCCCACCTCCTTAAGACATACCATGTAATAGTGCACCTACAATTAAAAGTCATTTAACATACCTTATCATGAATACAAAAAATGATGATGTTAGTGAGAAAATGATGCCAAGTCGAGTATTTGAAACAGACATATATATATATAGACTATGGTACCAATTAAGTATGCACGACCCGTGTTTAATAAAGGCTTTCCGTTTTGAAATCTTCTTGGAGTTCATTATTTCTCCAATTTTACTTTTTTTCTGTTGGTACACATTGCTCATCGTGAAAAACTGAACCGTTGATATGTTCAACTGAACAAATGCAATGTAATTCAATATTTTATTCAAAAATCACAAAAGAGGCGTAATTAAATACTATTATACAATATAACTGTACAAACATAACATTTCAATTTCAATTTGTATAGTAAATCATAATATCAATTGACATATATTCATTTAACGTACCGTAATATATTATCATATTATGAACTTCATGGTGTTATTTTTGTGAGGAGAACTTCCTTTAAATACAAACAAATGTATTTCAATTCTTTTTAAAGTTATGGTTTTAGTGTTATTTCGAAATAATTTCGTTTGAAATATTTGTACATATGTCTTTGATATTATATGATATAATTTACATGATGTGTTTGTGATCTGATATACATATATATATAAGTCAGTAAATTCCATATTGGATGAGAGCGAAGTTCACATCCCCATATGGAATTTACTGACTCCATTTATATTGTATTAGGCCATTAGTACATCGTGTAACGAATATATCTTACCGTCTATCTTCACATATGGTATTTAGACTAGTGGCCTATCAAAGTGATCAAGAATCCAATACTTAAAGTATTAAATTCTACTGCCATTGTCTATACAAAAAACAAATGCCAACGATATCAACTTGCTAGCTTTAAATTTGTTTTATGAATTAATTTTAATCGATCATTGTTAATTTCTTCCTCTGTTGAAACCTTTCAGATTTCTTTTGTGTTTTGAAAAGGAAATAACTCCTTACTAACCCCATATGATAACTAACCCTTTATGGTAATAAACCCTATATTTTTTAGGATATCTTTTATCTTTAATATATGAAGTAACCGCGTGTAGTCTGTTAACCAATCATATTCTTATAAATATATATGTATAATGTGTATTCATAATTAATGTGTTGATACAGAATCAAAAATACAAAGTTAATAACTATATAATTAATCTTATTTAATATGAACTGAAGCACTAGAACACAAACAAACGTATATATGGTACAGTGAATTTGTATAATCAGGGATTATGTAGAATCCCTGGTTTTTCAGGGAATGTGTAGAATCACTAAAATCATTAGTGATTATATATAATCCATGAAAATGACCAGTGATTTTACATAATCACTGAATATTTTAATAATCATTCTACAAATTCCCTAATATGATTTCAGGGATTATGAATAATTTATTGATCCTTTGTTTGATAAACAAAATTAATATAGACAAATTATATTTTTTTCTTTCATATTCCTTGCCAGATGAAATAATTTTGCTTTTAAACACAGAGGATGATCTAAAAGATATAACCAACACAGGGTTTCGAGATAAAGTTGAAACTTCAAAATTAATAATATACATTCCCTTGATAGCGATAACTTTACATGTATTGTTTGTTTATTAAAATCCAGCGTCAAATGGATATTCATGTTCTATTTGTAAATCCACAGAGCATGTTATGTGTGATACATGCAAAAATAGTAGTAAAGAAAATTATGAAATAGATGGTTGTTTTTGTTTTGTTTGTTCAAATGAACAAGAAATTCAAACTGTAAGAATTTAGGCAGCTAAATGTATAAAAAAAAACAGGCACAACTTAGGATTGACAATAGAACACAATTTTAGAGGAAGCTTGCATTTAGTGCACCTGGCCACAAAACATGCATGTGTCTTTCTTGCTCGAGGAAGTTCAAGTTTGCAAATTCCCAATAATTTGTGCATTTATTTTTTTCTTGGGGGGGGGTACCTTCTGATGTTTTTACTGAACAATTTACTTCTCTTAGGCGTGTCGTTAAAATCTGATTCGATATGTGCAGGAAAAGGTTTTTTAAAATGTGGATATTGTGGTAAAACTGATATGAAGCATATTATTTTAATATATTGTGTTTCACGTTTTAATATAGTGTGTCTAACATCTAAAAAATTTGGGTTATCATTTTGATATATTGTGCTTAACATTTTACAATTTATGTTACTTTTTAGTGATGTTTTTATGTGATTTTATAGAATAAATTATTTTACTTTTAATTCTTTTCTTTATAAATAAAACTATTTCATTTCAGTTATTATGTAGGATCCCTGACGTTTTTTCTAGTGATTATACATAATCCCTGAAAATTTTAGTGATTATATATAATCCCTAAACTAGCCAGTGATTCTACATAATCCCTGAAAATTTCAGGGATTCTACATAATCACAGATTATACAAATTCACTGTAATCATATATAAGGGTTAAGACTGTTTCTACATCATAATCTTAAATGTAAGAGTATATTTGGACACGATTTGCACTATCCAAAAACCAAAGATTGCCAGCATTATCTTGAGTAATGTGCGTAGGATTTGATATTTCTTTCGACAGAACAGTACGTGCAAAGTCACCATAAGAGGTAAAAAGACAAATTCTATGAGAAGAACTATCGGTAACAAATACATTGCCATATGCATCTTCACATATGCCCATAAATATTGAATTCTTTTCTTCGTGAACATTGCAGATCTTAAAATTTCTATCAAGCGTTATAACTTTATCTTGGCTTGTCAGTATGATGTGTTTCGACGCAGTTTCGATTATTCTTGGAGGTTGAACTGTTATTAAATCAGCAAGGACATTCTCACAGGGATTGTTTTTATTTGTGTTTCGACTTCGATCACAGACAAATCGCCATCTAGTTGTACTTCGTAAAAGCATTTGTTTTTCACTGAATATGCGATGACGCATTTGTTTTTAAGAATACAACATGTAGAGCTCTCAAACTCGGGAAACCGCATTATCTCCTCTGCTTCTTCGCTGGTGCCAATTTTTATTTTCTTGATCAACTCCTTAGACTTGACCCAAAGTTCATTTACCGTAGCCAATAATATTTGTTGGTCATCAGAAATAGTTTCCTGGTTTTGGATTACTTTACCATCTGAGGAATACAAATTTATTGTGTTCGGCAATTGAATCCATGTCTGGTTATCGTAGAAGCCGATCAAACTTCGTGGAGTAGACACAGTGAAAGAGTTAATTTTCGTCATTTCAGGTGCGTCGATTATTAACGGGAGAGAGTATATATGAAACTCTGATGTACTCGACTTACTAGGACTTGTTCTTCTTTGTACCATTCCAAAACACTTTTCAACGTATGTGTGTTCAATTGGATTCCCAGAGCAGAACTGTGGTGCAAATACCTCCGGTGACTTACAGCTATGAAGTACTTCATTTCGCAACGTTTGGTAAAGAAATGTATACTTATTAAAAAGCATTCCATCACGACTTAAATTACTACATCGTCCGTGCTTCTGAGGATACACTGTAATGACAGCTTCTTTGTTTCAAGTTCATCTTGGAAGTTAGTAATTGATTTAATATCCTTTTTCTGTATTTCGTCAATTTTTTGTAAATTTAGACTTGCCAAAACGTCGATAATATTGCAGACAATTTCTTTCGATCTTTTTGCATGTGCTTGAATTTCTTCTTTTCCTTGTCTACAATACTTATAATAACTATTTTCTTCATATTTTGACATTTCAATTGTGCCATCAATCTCCGTTATTCTAGATTTTAAAGCACCGATTCCCAATCGTAAGAAGTCCCTCCTTTTTTGAGCTTGAAAAGTAATTCGACAACATTTGTGAGATTTATGATTTTGTGTTTCACATTCATCGCATATCGCTCTATTGCAGGATTCACAGAAGAGTGTGATTTCTCTATTATGCAAATCACACACGTCTTCACCAAGTATACTTTTTTCTGACGTTTCGGAAGTTGTACTTTCGATCTTTTCAGTTACGTGAGTTTTAAATTTTTTGTGTCTTGAATGAAATGTGGAACACTCAAAACACATGTTGCTGTCGCAATCGACACACTTTGAAACGATATCTTTTCCGTCATCACACATTTGACATTGTATGCCAACTTTCGCTTCAGACAAAATTTGCTCTTGTATGTATGGATATACCGTAAAGTCTTTGACTCCATTTGATGGAATTAAGTGAACAGCTCTACATATAGGACAAGTCAACGAGTCTTTGCCTTCAGCTAATTTTGTTATACATGGTGTGCAAAATATGTGAAAACAGTCCAATAGAAGAGGTTTGGTAAAAGCAGACAGGCAAATTCCACATTTTAAGCTATCAGTGTCTGACTTACTTTTTGAACAGTCGGCCATTTTGTATATTCATATAATGCGTCTTCGGTGTAAACAATACTTCTGGGTACACTGATAAAGTTAAAGTTTAAATTACTATGTATAGTTCAACGGTTCATTAAAAAAACTGAATACAGATTAAAACTGATTGCTTACACTGTTGTTAAGTACAATTAATAAACAATGTACGATGATAAATAATGCATATTTTGCCAAAAAATATAATGTATTTACAAAAACCAAAGACTATGTATCAATCATCCGACATCTTATTTATTATTGATTGTGTCAGATTTAAAAGGCATAGAGATTTAAATTGGGAAATTTTGGGTTTGAGTCACTAGTTTAAATTGTATTAGAAAAATAATAAGTTTACCGTACCGACAGTTTTAATTGATAATTTGAAACTATTTGATATAAAACGACGAGCAGTGAGGGCCAGAAATATATGCATTAAAGGTAGAAAAACATGCAGAAAATTATAATTTATGAAATTATACTATTATGAAATGTACAGTTGAACAAATTCAAACCATGAATCTTTAATTGTTAAACTATATTTCAGAGCAATATGTCAATGAATAATATAAAACAAGGCAAAAAACGGCAGATTCGTGAGATGAACTCAAAGGATTACGATAATGACTGCAAAATTACCAATGAGATTAATAAGCACCGAGTGACTGGCAAAAAAACTGTCATTTTCAAATTGTATGTTTGGTGTTTTCGTTTGAGTTTTTTTAAATAAAAAAACAAGTACACCGTAACAATACTATTTAGAATTGTTAGAATCTATTGAATATTTACACGAAAAAAACATGATTTGCACTATTTCGCCATTATGTTATAGATGTAGTCTCCATGTTAGTTGAATGTCGGATACATCGAACACAGTATTGAAAAAAGACACCATGGGGATGGTATTAATCAACCTTGATTTTAACTTGTTCATTTGATTTAGAGAGAGGGACAATAATGTTGAACACTTTTATAGACAGATTTTGACTAAGATGCAAAACTTTAATGTTAATATAAGTTAGCTACAATGCTTCAATAATATTGATTTATACTTATCAGGCGTGGATACAAATACTAGTAAAAACAACCTTCGATCTGTCATAATAATTGGTTTTCCACCTTACGCAAACAGAAGATAAATGAATTTCTATATTCTAAATAATAATAAATATTTGTTTGAGCATTTTTTTTTAACGCAACGGAGATGTCGGAAAATAAAACTTATGGTGTCTCATACAAGTTAGAGGTTCATTTAGCTTTAAAACCAGGTTAAATGCTCTTCAACTTATTTCTTGTTTTGCTTTCTAACTATTTTGATCTGAGCGTCACTGATGAGTCTTGTCTAGACGAAACGCGCGTCTGGTGTATTAAATTATAAGCCTTGTACCTTTCATAACCAATTAATCCACCATTTTCCTACATCAGAAAATGCCTGTACCAAGTCACAAACATAACAATTGTTATCTATATCTAGTTGATTGACGTGTTAGAGCTTTTGATTATGGACTTTCCTTTTCGAATTTTCCTCGGAGTTCAGTATTTTTGTGATTTCACTTTTTTCTCATTCTGTGCCATCCGTTGCAAGTGGTACAGACAGTTCTTTCATTAAATCAATGATATATATCATAACTTATTGTATACCTATACAATATTAATTACATCAGCAGGTTAAGTCATTCGGACTTCCTTTCAGGATCTACCAGTGCTTTGTCGCTAGTTGTGGTTTGAATGGGAAGTAGTCTGTATGTACCATGTAATGAAAGATAACTCTAGCGCATATCTGGATTTATTCTAAATTCATACATTGATCTTTAAGCCTTTACATGATATATAATTTCAATGGGAAAAGGAATTTTGAAAATAAATATCCAAGCTTGGTAAGAGAGAAAAGTCTTTAAAACTAATTTGGCACAACTTTTTGGAATTTTAGATCCTCAATGCTCTTCAACTTTGTACTTGTTTGGCTTTATAAATATTTTGATATGAGCGTCACTGATGAGTTTTATGTAGACGAAACGCGCGTCTGGAGTACTAAATTATATTCCTGGTATCTTTGATAACTATTTACACCACTGGGTCGATGCCACTGCTGGAGGACGTTTCGTCCCCGAGGGTATCACCAGCCCAGTAGTCAACATTTAGGTGCTGACATGAATATCAATAATATGGTCATTTTTATAAATTTCCTGTTTTCAAAACTTTGAATTTTACGAAAAACTAAGGATTTTCTCATCCCAGGCATAGATTACCTTAGCCGTATTTGGCACAACTTTTTGGAATTTTAGATCCTCAATGCTCTTCAACTTTGTACTTGTTTGGCTTTATAAATATTTTGATATGAGCGTCACTGATCAGTCTTATGTAGACGAAACGCGCGTCTGGCGTACTAAATTATAATCCTGGTACCTTTGATAACTATTAACACCACTGGGTCGATGCCACTGCTGGTGGACGTTTCGTCCCCGAGGGTATCACCAGCCCAGTAGTCAACATTTAGGTGCTGACATGAATATCAATAATATGGTCATTTTTATAAATTTCCTGTTTTCAAAACTTTGAATTTTACGAAAAACTAAGGATTTTGTTATCCCAGGCATAGATTACCTTAGCCGTATTTGGCAAAACTTTTTGGAATTTACGTTCCTCAATGCTCTTCATTTTTGTACTTGTTTGGCTTTAAAAATGTTTTGATATAAGCGTCACTGATGAGTCTTATGTAGACGAAACGCGCGTCTGGCGTACTAAATTATAATCCTGGTACCTTTGATAACTATTTACACCACTGGGTCGATGCCACTTCTGGTGGACGTTTCGTCCCCGAGGGTATCACCAGCCTATTTAACCTTGTAGAAGACATGATGAAAATTAATATTCTGTAAAACAAAATGTAGTATTAAAAGTGAAAATAATTGTTGGCGCTGATTAGCGGCAAGTCGAAGACAATTTAAGCGTGCATACTTCAGATGAAAATGAATTGACAACCTCAACAAAGATGTCTTGGATTTCTAGATTCAGCAGTTGTTTGAATTATTTATCATACGAAAAAGTATTAAAAGTTCAGAAGGATAAATTAAAACTCGTAATTCGAAGAAAAACAACAACATGACAAAAAGAAAAATGCAACAGGATTCAAAAGACAGAAATAATGCAAAACAGATTTTAAACACCTCAAAACCCTCTAAAAAGACCATGCACTATGTCGCATTCAATGGTGTCCTAATTACTGAAAAGAGTGATATTTCTTGGTAAAAACAAATCGAACAAATCAGTGCAAAACTGTCTGTGAATCAGATATTCAAAACTGATGGCGTAAATCATTCGACAAACCGGCTTCAACTTAACTATTGAAAATCATTTATTGACAGTCGGCAATATTTTTTCAAGGAAAGTCTGATAAGAAGCGTAACCCCTGCATGGGATATCATACTAACTAAGAGAGATACATTCCTTATATAAAAATGCATCTTGATTGATATTGAGTAAATGGGGGAAATCCGAGTCATAGATATAAGAAGATGTGGTGAGTCATAGATATAGGAAGATGTGGTATGAGTGTCAATGAGACAACTCTCCATCCAAGTCACAATTTATAAAAGTAAACCATCATGTCTTTTTTTGTTGTAACTGTAATTGAAGTTTGATTGGATAGATGCTATGAAAAAATTCACAACACTTTGACTTATGTAGTGAAAGCAGTCATATTCATACCAATATAGGAAAAAAGTCACACAACACAATTTATAAGAATCCTGACTGCCTGTATAATTTCATATCAGTATGTTGACCGAATGTAACAAATATGCTGTTCGCTAACAAATCAGACAGATTGATGGTGTCAGTTTCAGAGAACTATTTGTAATGACATCGGGGGTCTTGTCCACTCCTTTCTGTTTAGAGGTTATAACGTCGAAGTATTTGCTGACTATTGAACATTTTAACCTAAGATCATCTTAATTAATTTCGCGCCAGACGACTATGAAAAAGGCTAAATCATCAAGGTCAATCTCTATTGGCTAAACAACAACATGCATCTTAAACTTTAAAGTTTAAGATGCATGTTATTGTTTAGCCAATAGCACTGTGTCTAAACCACACCGGCAAAATTTGCTCGGACTCGATGGTATCTAACATCCGGCACAATGACGGAACACCAATAGACAAAAGAAAGGTAGGTTTCTCCTTATTTTTTTTTTTTTTTTAAGATATCGCAGAATATATATACATATACAACTATTTTCTATTGTGAGATGCAATATTTTCTACAACCGTTCTATATTAACGGAGAAATAAGTCAAAATGCATGTCAAAATGACGAATTGAGTGAACCTTGCCTCGAAATTGTTTAATTTCTCGTTAAATTGTTCATATTGTACGGAAAGAAAGGTACAGGAAGATAGATATTGACACGGAGATTGTAAATTTAGTTATTATGAGCATCTCCATAATTGTATCTCTGTGTATGGAACGAAAGAAATGGGTCCTGTCAAAATGGAACTGGCCGGTTTCGTCAATGTATACAACCCGGTTTCGTCATAGATTTCAAAATGCATAACCCGGTTTGGTCAAATAAAAAAAAATCATAATCGTATTACATTATAATTGATTATTTAACTTCAGCGTTCAAAAGGAGTTTTGTGGGTCGTTGGAAAACAAGTTCGTTCACCGGACAACGGCTTATTATTTATATGAGTCTCAGATTCAAATAAATAATAAGCAAACACTTAAATTCCTACTCTTATAGAACACAAATATTTTAATTTACTTTGCATTCCATACTTTTTTAACAGCATATTGAGATTAAAGCTCTCTAAATATGCGTTTTCTATATGAGTTATGGGAAAATATGTTGAACATGTTTAAACTTGAAATTAAAGTTTACGGTCTTAAAAACGAAACACACAATTGATATGTGATTTTCTCGCACAAAAGGATGGACACCTTTATAAGTAATCTAATCATTCTATGTATGTAATCTTTTCTACAATCGTTGAGGGATAATTTTAACTATGATACAAGCTTTGGCACACATCGCGCATTTACTATACAGGCTCTGTCATCGGACGAGTTAAGGTTTTTTCATCATTTTTTATTATTTGTACTTTTGTTGTACTGTTTGTGTCAGCGACAACACTTTGACTCAGTCCATTCCCGAATCACACACTTGTAATTCCATGGTTGTCTTTGGTTGCTTTATACCATATGCGTTTTGAACATAAAATAGGCAGGTAGTTTTCTTGTTTGAATTGTTTTACATTTATAATTTAGGGCCCTGTTATAGCTTGCTTTCATGCAGTTTGTGTGTTTTTCTCATTGTTTAAGGCATACGCTGACCTGAACTTGATTAATTCAACATAATTTTTGTGTTTAAAAGAAAGTTGTCTCATTGTCAATGTTTATGGGATAAGTGGTTACCGTCACTTCTTCTTAATAAGACCTAGATATAAATGACGGTCATGTTTTGCAAACCAACTTTTATTCACATTGAAAATACAAAACTGTCAGATATTGTTTTCGAAAGTTATCTTGAAGTTTCAATTGAATTTGAACTGTACAAAAATGAATTTGAACTGTAAAAATAATGTGAAAAAAATGCCTATGAAAATAAATGTGCCTACTAGAAACGGGGAGAAAGTTACAAATCTCACTGCTATGTTATGGATGCTTAAGTGTGAAAACTCGCTTTAGTGCGCAAGTAACACAGTATATATAGTACCAGAAAATCTGGCAGGACTGCACGCATGATTTATTCGTGCAGAACAGTATAGACTATAGTCGGTTTGGGACTGTTCGTCAATGATTGAATGCATAAATGTATTAATAATTGATAGTATAGTAAATTAAAATTATGGCACAATCAAAACACATCCTTTTATTTTTCATCTTTACATACTACTATTATAAACAAAGAAAATATAATAATGTTACAAAATAATTAGATACCAGTGTTTGCTATTATTATATATATATTATATTTAAAATTAGTTTGAAGTAGAGTGAAATAAGGGATACGCCTTTCATTAAAAATGTGTATTATCATAATTAACTATGTCCAAAAGTGCCCGTTTAAAATAGATTTTAACATGCCAAGTTTACTTTACAATAAATATATATTTAAATTCTCGAAAGACAATGTTCAGATCCGTGCCAAAGTTTCTTTTCATAAATTGTTTGTTAAAAAAAACCCAAAAAAAACGGGTGATATATATAGACGAAACCGGGTGATTGTGTAGTAACAACATTGACGAAACCGGTTTATTTTAATTTGACATGACCCTTTTCTTTCGTTCCATACACAGAAATACAATTATTGAGATGCTTATAATAACTAAATTTGCAATCTCCGTGTCAATATCTATCTTCCCGTACCTTTCTTTCCATACAATGTGAACAATTTAACGAGAAATTAAACAATTTCGAGGCAAGGTTCACTCAATTCGTCATTTTGACATGCATTTTGACTTATTTCTCCGTTAATATAGAACGGTTGTAGAAAATATTGCATCTCACAATAGAAAATAGTTGTATATGTATATATATTCTGCGATATCATAAAAAAAATAAAAAAATAAGGAGAAACCTACCTTTCTTTTGTCTATTGGTGTTCCGTCATTGTGCCGGATGTTAGATACCATCGAGTCCGAGCAAATTTTGCCGGTGTGGTTTAGACACAGTGAATAGAGATTGTAGCCGTACCATAATAACTGCTTCTAATTAGATGTTTTCTCCTTTCGAGAACCTTTGTTATTTCATAAAAATATTTGTTTAAGGAAAGTGCTGGACAGATGATGTTGTGAACATTTTCATTTCAGGGAAGTCCTACTGAAAATAAAACATGCTGGAAATAAAAAAAAACAAAAAAACAACAGCATTTAAATCAACAGAGAATAAACAAACATAGCTTGAGATTGTCTAGCAAGAACAAAAGAAGACATGTCTAAAGAATCAAACACATTATTATTTAACCTGCGAATTCAGAAAATCTTTTCTCTGGAACATAATTTTGAAGTATGAAACTTTTAATTATTGCATCGGGAATAGCATCTTTTGACTTTCACAGTTATCTCTTCTGAAATACTTACTTTGGGGTCAATTGCTTCAAAAAGTTGACAAAGCTATATATCCTAGGATTTATTATTTACACTCTTTTACATGTTTAGTCATTTCCTAAATTGATGTAATAGTGTAACCATGGATGGCATTGTTGATCACAAGGAGTTATTTATCCAAATTGTTCTGAACCATGCAAGCAGGAAATGATACACGAAAGAACAATTATGTGTACGCCAAGGACAAGCATAATGTCCTTAAAGTTAAATTGTGTAAGACACTGATATTGAAACACCGAATATTCTTGCAAGGAAGTGTGCACTGTGTGGACAACAGATCCAAGACTAATATCTTACTACAAAAACCTTTCATAACTTGTTGTTTGGGGTTAATGTCATTATACATTATATTCCTCAGTATGATCGTGTCCAGACCTGTCCTCAACATATCTATGGCGTAATTGTTGAATATGGAGATTTTGGTTTCCAAATCGAAAAAGCTGTATTAATTAACATGATATCTATGTTTTAGAGTTAATTTGAAGCTCTGAAAGACACATGTTTATAACAGCAACGGTTCTCTTCGCTATGTGGAGCATTTAAACAGCCTTTAAATCAGGTTGTCAGGGGTTTATTTCAAATAAATTTCAAACAAATGCATAGGCGGGTACAGTACTCTTAAACGTAAAAATGTGAAAGTCAAAAGATGTTGTGCAATTCCCGATGCTATTGCAAACGAATGATAAAGAACTATTTTAGTATTTGATAAATAAGGTGAATTGTGTGGTCATTTATTAGCAATTCTGTAGTCGGTGTGTCCACCAAAAAAGTATAAAATATTGTACAAGTTATAAGTGAATTTTCGTCATATTTTGTACAAATTGTAATTTGTACAGGCACTTTTTGTACAAATTACAATTTGTACAAAGTCAAAATACAAATTATAATTTGTACAAAATGATAACTTGTACACAACAGATACACATCAAACGATGATACATTCACGCATTCGTTCTTCCTATACCAAATACTTTCATGGAACAAATTCCACTGTTGGTTTATAGTCTCCATCAGTTGGTAACTTTTAAAAAAGACAACAGCTCACATTCACAGGCTCACAGCTGCTACTGATCTCTATTCTCACATTAGAATTGAAATTACCTCTTGTAAATAAATTGAATCTCTGAATTTTTTCTTCTGCACTAACCTGTCAAAAGTAGCACTGGACTTATCATTATTCCTTTGTCCTGTTGAGCAGTGAAATATGTTTTGATGGTGCCGATTTCTTGGCGAATCATAAGTCCTTCATGGCTGCAATCAAATTAGATTGAACAAAAATCGGTGGACTTACCTTGCTTGTATTAGATACATAAGCTTCACAAAATGCTATTCAAACAACGGTACACTGCTGGCTCACTGCAAGTTAAACTCACGAATGCCATTAGATTGACAAATATTCTATCCGCAGTAAAAGAGAGTCTTCAGAATCGCTATGAAACTGTTTACTCGCGTAGTGGTATTAGCCATATAAGTGGATTCTTAAAAATAAACCCTAAAGATAATTTTAAATCTCGATCTTTTTCTCAAATTAGTACTATCAAAACTTTTGATTTTTCAACCCTGTATACCAACATTCCCCATGATAAATTGAAAAATCGTCTAAATGAAATAATCCACAATGCTTTTCAACATGAAAATGGTATATAGCATACGCTATAAATTTATTACTTTGGGATATCATACTACATATTTTGTCAATAGTGAACAAAAAAGTAAAACAGACTACACTAAGAACACGTGATCAGGATGCTGGAATTTCTTATTGACAACATCTTTGTTGAATTTGGAGGTAGACTTTTTCAACAAAGTGTTGGCATTCCTATGGGAACGAACTGTGCGATTCTCCTTGTCGACCTCTGTTTTATTTTCATAAGAGTCGGAGTTCCTTCAGAAACTTGTCAAAGCAAGAAGATCAAAGAAGCCAGGTCTTTCAATTTCACAATCAGATATATTGATGATGGTCTCTCCATTAAGAATCCGAACTTTTCTGATTGGGTTCCATTAATATATCCCCCAGAACTAGAAATTATAGAAACAACAGATACGGTTCCTTTCGTTTCATTTTCAGACTTATATCTCGAATTTGACATACACAGTCATCTCAGTTCCGGAATCCGTGACAAAAGAGACGATTTTAATTTTGAAATAATTAATTTCCCCTACCTTAGTAGATATTTTTTACGTCACCTGCATATGGGATATACATTTCACAACTTATTCGGTATTCAAGAGCTTGCAGCTGCTACTCAGACTTTGTAAAACGTCATCAGTGTCCGAGCAGAAAGTTGATGAACCAGGGGTATGTCATAGAACGTCTTGTCCTTTTTTTTTTTAAATGTTCATTGGAAGATACCAAGACCTTATTAATAAATATTCCGTATCAACTTTACAAATAATACATGGTCTTGAAGTTAAGATTCTTGGTACTGGCGTTGTTTATCATCTTGATAATTATAGGTTTCATAACGAGTGAGAATTAGATATCGATTGATATCAACTCGAGTTATTTAATTTCAATAATAATAAACGAGCCTATGGCGAGTTTATTATTATTGAAATTAAATAACGAGAGTTGATATCAAGCGATATCTAATTCTCACAAGTTGTTAAACCTATTTCTCTTATGGCAAAAAGTTGTATGTGCGTGGCCTATTTGTTGCGAGTTGTGTTGCTACGGCCGTTTTTCTTTGCAACGTGTACTGATCTTTCTCTTATGGTTGGGGCCTGTTATCTAATTTGTAAACGTGAAGTGTATTGACACGTTATTTCTACAATAATTAACAAATAACTCACTTGTTGCGCCTTAAAATCTTCTTTTCATCAAATTTTATTACATTCTGAAGCGGCACAGAAGCCAGAAAATGCCCGGTGTTTATGTATGACACCGGAAGCATACCTATGACGTCACGTAGTGTAGGGACCAAAGAAGATAACATCTTTTCGCGGAATTTTCTTTAATGAAGATTTTACACTGAAATTGTGATTGAAATTTAATTATGAACTTGTTTTGCATTAGAATAGAGATAACTGTATTGTATTTGAAGCTTTGCGGACGTCCATCGGTAGTTTTACTGTCGCATACAGAGGGAAATTGAAATTGGAAGTTGTGCCAGTTATAATGCCCTTTGCTCCGTTACATAACCGTACACGGGTTCCTTTCTTTATTTCTTCGTCCATGATAAGATTTATATTAGATAATGCAGACGATAAAGCAGACGAAAATCGCGAAAACCGGAAGTAAACAATCAGTTGTCAAGAAAAAAAAGTAGTCCCAGCATGACCTTTTCCAGTGAATAATGACCTGATTAACGGCCAATGAAAATATTGGAAATTTACGAGATAAGCCAATCAAATTAACGTAATTTTGATATCACTTTTTCATATCACACTCAGTACGGTGTGATACGAAAAATATCTATTCACGTGGGAGTTAGATAACAGGCCCCAACCATAAGAGAACATTCTTTTATTTGTCTTTTTACTGTTTGTGCGTTATTTGTGATATCCATTTGACGTGGCTAGGTACTTGTAGTGTTATTATGCTATGGTAAATTTAGGTATTTTTGTCTTTCATTGCCGCCAAATAAAGGTTGTAGTGCCCACACCTGATTTAACGCCAAACGATGTATTTTGGAGACTGAACAAAAGTGAGCACAAATTTATGCGTAACAGATTCTGCCTTCCAAAACATATATGAAAAATCTGATGAGTTCGGTGCTTGTAGGAATTTTAAATCATCAATAGAATTTTTTGTTCATTGTTAATTGTACATGCGTTAAAATTCCACTATCACCACGGGTACAACTGCTCTGTTCAATACTTTCAGTGGCTCAAATGTTACGAACATTTCATTCTATAAACACTTTAAGTATTTAGAAAGAAAATATATATCGAATGCCTGAATCAGTGAATCTTACAGTCATTTTAGAAAATGCCAAAAGTTGTTATACAAAACGGCTAAATTTAGAAAAAGCATGTGACATATAAATAACCTTTTATTTCTACTTTTTGAAAGAGATATTTAAAATTAACTAATTGTATAATTCGATGAAAGATTTTAACTTTTTTGTCCAGATTTCGGTCTACCTACGGATGCCAAGTTTCATCTTTCAAAATTTTCGAAGATTGGAAAAGTGATTTAGATGATAGCCTCAAAGCTGTCATACTAATGCATTTATGTATGCCAACCGTTCAACTGTCTTTCCTCATGATATATTGTTAGGTAAGGCGTGACCTCAGATTTGGTTATTATGTTTATGTCCTTTTCTGGTCATATTGATAAATAGTTATCAAAAGTACCAGGATTATAATTTTATACGCCAGACGCGCGTTTCGTCTACATAAGACTCATCAGTGACGCTCAGATCAAAATAGTTAAAAAGCCAAATCAATACAAAGTTGAAGAGCATTGAGGATCCAAAATTCCAAAAAAGTTGTGCCAAATACGGCTAAGGTAGTCTACTCCTGGGGTGAGAAAATCCTTAGTTTTTCGAAAAATTCAAGGTTTTATAAACAGAAAATTTATAAAAATGACCATATAATTGATTTTCATGTCAACACCGGAGTGCTGACTACTGGGCTGGTGATACCCTCGGGACGAAACGTCCACCAGCAGTGGCATCGACCCAGTGGTGTAAATAGTTATCAAAAGTACCAGGATTATAATTTTATACGCCAGACGCGCGTTTCGTCTACATAAGACTCATCAGTGACGCTCAGATCAAAATAGTTAAAAAGCCAAATCAATACAAAGTTGAAGAGCATTGAGGATCCAAAATTCCAAAAAAGTTGTGCCAAATACGGCTAAGGTAGTCTACTCCTGGGGTGAGAAAATCCTTAGTTTTTCGAAAAATTCAAGGTTTTATAAACAGAAAATTTATAAAAATGACCATATAATTGATTTTCATGTCAACACCGGAGTGCTGACTACTGGGCTGGTGATACCCTCGGGGACGAAACGTCCACCAGCAGTGGCATCGACCCAGTGGTGTAAATAGTTATCAAAAATACCAGGATTATAATTTTATACGCCAGACGCGCGTTTCGTCTACATAAGACTCATCAGTGACGCTCAGATCAAAATAGTTAAAAAGCCAAATCAATACAAAGTTGAAGAGCATTGAGGATCCAAAATTCCAAAAAAGTTGTGCCAAATACGGCTAAGGTAGTCTACTCCTGGGGTGAGCAAATCCTTAGTTTTTCGAAAAATTCAAGGTTTTATAAACAGTAAATTTATAAAAATGACCATATAATTGATTTTCATGTCAACACCGGAGTGCTGACTACTGGGCTGGTGATACCCTCGGGGACGAAACGTCCACCAGCAGTGGCATCGACCCAGTGGTGTAAATAGTTATCAAAAGTACCAGGATTATAATTTTATACGCCAGACGCGCGTTTCGTCTACATAAGACTCATCAGTGACGCTCAGATCAAAATAGTTAAAAAGCCAAATCAATACAAAGTTGAAGAGCATTGAGGATCCAAAATTCCAAAAAAGTTGTGCCAAATACGGCTAAGGTAGTCTACTCCTGGGGTGAGAAAACATGTCTGACATGGATAAATTTTAATTTTTACTTAGTGCCGGTGTTAAAATAGTGTCAAAATTTATCACTTACATTTCTGATATTAGAACACAAACATTGATGAGAAAAAAATGGCTACTTATTTATTGTAAATTGATATTTGATAATTATAACAGATAACTATGGGAATTTTAGAAGTATAGTGCATCATAAGCCTATGACGGCTGGCTGACATAAAATATGTTTCATTTGTATTATTATGTTATATCAGGCTGCACTTTAACAAAACAATATATATATATACATATTGCTTTTCAGTTTCGGTTTATATACATCCTAGGCTTTCAAATATTCGTCTTTGAGAGTTCCTATTGAAGGTTAATCCAGATAAGCGCTTCAGAAGCATGAAATTTATAAAGTAATGCCAATTAAGATTTTAGTTGTTTACCAAAATCTTTCCCGATTTGTTCTTTCCTCCCTAGACCAAGTGGGTAAGATTTTGGTCTATGATTGTAATGGTAAGTCGATATTGCTCTGCCTTAGTGGGTCTAAGGGATCTCAAATGTCGACTGAGAGGAATGACTGGCTTGCATTCATAGTCGCTACGATGGCCGTTCAGCACTGTTTATAAAGAGAGCACCTGTTCTACATATGAAAATATGGTTCATCTAAAAGATAAAATAGATAGATAGTTAATCACATTTGCAAAATAGAAAATACACAGCATTGTAGTCTTGCAATTAACATTGCAAAATATGGTGTATCCCATACGCATGGATCGACTGTAAAAAGTCTGGGTATTCAGTATTTGTTTGCAAGTCGACATCGTTTGTTTCAGCATCCATTGCAAGAGCCCACAGACGAAGAGCCTGCTTTAGAGGATAAATCAGCTCGCACCAGCAAGTCTTTAATTAAGGCTTTTGGGACTAGGGAAAGCCAGTACAGGTGGCTCGGGAAAGATCATGGATAGTTTTATAGGATGTTTTTATTTCTTTTCAATTTCCGCGGATTATGTATGATAACTTTGAGATCGTAAGTCAACACAAACAGCACTCTCTTGTTGACCTTTTTGTCTTTATATTGTATAAGTTCATCTAGGCTGATGTTGTCAGCACGAAAGAAACCTTTATCAACGTCTTTTCTTTTGTAGCCCCCATTTTTTTAGGTGACCTTGAAGTTCTTATAGTCACCATTTTGCTGTATCGTTGGTGGAGCAAATCCGTTTTATTCTTATGGTCTGGCTGTAAGCAATGCCCTTGGTGCAATGTTTTAGGGTGACAACTCAAAGAGGAAAGATGTTGATGTTTATCTATGGGATTGCAATACAGATCTGTAAATATGGTTCCATCCTTCACTTGCGTAGCAGTGTCAATAAATGTGATCTTACGAGTCAGAGATTTCATATGTGAATGTTATTGCGGGATGAACATCGTTGGAATGTTGAATTAACAAATTTAGTTCAGTAGTATCCCGGAACAAAGCGGGAGATTTATAAAGAGCCGGAAGGATTAAGAATGTTCTGTTCAAATTTCCCCCTTAAAATATTGGCATACTTTACTAGGAGAATCAGAATAGATTGATATGATTCATTTTACATCATAATCATACTGATTTATAGATAATTACATTATTATTATTGGTGTTGTTTTGTACTAATACGTATCCAGACCGTCATTTTATATCCGGCTTGAGTATCTTAAACAAAGACATATGATACGTCTCTAATTAAATTGCTGCGTTATTAGTTCAAGCACACTCCAATTTTGAAGTAAAACTATCACATCACCTCATTTCAACTCACCTCACCTATTCTCTTCATCTGGTCGGCATTTAAGGCCCTGATACATTAAATTTTTCCATTCCACATGGTCTTAGCTGTATAGCGCCCTACTGTTCCATCCGAGTGGTGTTCATTCTGTCTATACAGTCCGTCTCTAGGTGGTTTTGGGACGCCCAACTTTCTTTATTCCCTTGGTTTCCATGCAACTGAACATGTACTGTTTGTATCCATCCTTAGTACATGGCCAATCCATCTCAAACGCCGTTTTTTTTAATACAAAACTATAACTATAATATATACATGCATATGCATATGGTATCTTATAATTTCAAGTAAAGTAACATTAATGAAACGTAGAACGTCATTCACCTAAGACTTTCGTGTCTTTGTTGTCGCGGCATACGGACACCATGCGCTAAATAGCATTCCTTGATTTGTGTCTGCGTTGCCTGTTTTCTTTGGTATCTGCGAAGCTGGGCCTCCCTGACTTGCCGTTTGTAGTAATTTGTGTTTTCTTTGATATCTCGTACATTGGACGAAGTATGGAAAGTACCGACTGATATTAATGTCATAATTTTCTGGTCCTAAAATTTATTATTATGTTCCTGTTGGAATATAATGTAGATAATTGATTAAAAAAATATATGGTGACCTATAGTTTTTAACTTCTATATCATTTGGTCTCTGGTAGAGAGTTGTCTCATTTTATTGGCATATGAGTAGCCCAAACTCTATGTTTATACTTTTTCAGAGTTGACATTATACATGTAAAAGGTCCGATTTAACTTTAAAATAATAAATTAAAAATTAAACAAATGAGGTAAGTTTTAAAAAGAATTGATAAAGGTACGTGTAAATTTGAATATATATAAAAGATCATAAAAAATGTAACACATTTGCAAAATCAGAAACTTGCTTATCATGATATATATGACTGACCAGTCAGGGGCGTAGCTAGAAAGAAACGATGTGGAAGCAACTACCGCTTTTGGGACCCTATTATGCAGAATTTTTTTTTTTTCGGTTTTCGGTCATAGGACGGTTAAAAGAGGAGCTATATGTAGATAAAAATTTATAAATGTAAAACTATTAATAAATCTTCTGAATATAGTAATACATACACAACACATATTTGTGATACAGAATTTACTCAAAATTGTCCAAAATCTGCTCTTCGGGTGTGGGCAGAAACAAACTTCTCTATTACTTTGTCAACATTCACACTGAATATGCAGTAATGCTATGTAACTTTCGTTGTTCATTGTTGATCGTACGTTTGTTTTCAATTACATACGTAGTACCGTGACTGATAGATCTCAGGGCCATCATGGCATGGTAGCACTCGCGAGATGTTATAAACCAGCGTACGTGTTCGGCATCGAGCGACCTCCCAATTGAATTCGTCAAAATTACATGGTAGGTCAGTTTCGTATGTTTCAGACATTGAGATATATTGAGATTTGTTCGTTTGTGCCGGATATTTCCTACAACACGATGAAGCAGATACAGCACAAAGAAGCGGTTTTCTGATAATTTGAAGCGACTCAAGTTGCCTTATCATATGGTCTATGAACGCAAAAAATAATGAGACTTTCCAATACTGTTTTGGCGTGGTTGCAGGGTGATTGGCTCCGGTAGTCTGTCAACCACATCGCCTCGGCATATTTTAACGATATCGAAGGGATCTGATAATTCTAATGCCGATTGGTACATCTCATTCCAAACTGATGAACTGTACATTGTAAAATGTGGTCCAAAACTACATATCTTAGACTGAGTATTACAAATTCAAAGTAAAAATCTTGTAGAAGATACAAGTAACCTTCCGATTTTGTCATAAACTCCAAAAAAAAAAATATTTTGAAACCAAATGTCGTTATTTAATGATATTCCATCAATTAAAAAAAGTGACAACATAGGTGTTTCCTTTAACATTCAATTTATATTTTTTTATTTTGCCATTTCTTTTTTTGCATGCCGAATCAATGTGCACGCAACTTCGGAGCTACGACCTTTTTCTGAATGAACAGCTTCATCAACACTTGTAACTAGGTTGTCAAACTAATATCCGGGATAGACGGGAAAGACACCAACAGTCTCCGATTCCGATTGACTAACTCATCTCTCTCTCTTAGACTGCTTTTTTTTTTTTTTTTTTTTTTTTTTTTGTGAAAACGACGTGGATGCACGTGCTGTCGTGCCTCCGGGTAGCTACGCCCCTGCCAGTGTCAAGTCGAATATAACCGCTTTTTTTTAATCATAATCCGGAATCCATGATTTATTTAGTTCAAATCCATGATGATCTTTTAATACTTATGAGTTGTGATTATAGACGGTCCGAGTTGACTTTATAGACCGGTTCCGAGTAGACTTTGTAAACGGTCCCAAGACAGTTGTCTTAATTATGGATCACTTATTTGTCTGTCCTATAAGAATGTCCGATTTTACTGGGTCCGAGCTGTCTCCAGGCCGACTTGTCACTGAGTCTCGCCTTTTTGAAAAGCACAGTAGAACTTTTGTTATTATAAAAACTTGTTCATTTTTTTTACTTAACTTTAACCTTTTTGTGTGGGTTATATCCTCCAGCTATTTATCAAAATGCGTACTGTAGTACAAAACATTAGGCTAACTTAAGCTTATTATAATTATTTAGACTTCATTTTAAAAACATTATGTGGAATCAGGTACTCTGGAGGGTCGAGCAGTTTCCACTTGACACAGTCATAATGAGCTTCATAATGCATAAACATTATTTAATCTCAAAGTAATAATCTTGTCTTTTTTCTTTCTTTTTTATGTTATCGGTCTATTGTTCTTTTTGCGCGAAATTCGATTTTATTGTTATCACCAATGAAATCAATACTTTTGATCACGTGACTTTAAACTATTCCAATATGGAGGTCAAAAAATGTGCATGGATATTGAACTCATAAAGTGAAACGAAAATCTGTAATTTCACGAATATAAACGATTGTATCAAGTAGGTATGCATTCATTACCCAATAATAATATATACATATAGTATCTGCATTATTCAATGTTGATTTTTTTGTTTAATCAGACATTAATTCACTGTTTTTGAGCTTCAAATTCGAGTGAAAAGCGAAGACGGCCTTCAAAACAATAACGTATTCTCGTGTTTATGTTTGTAAAGGTACACTCAAGAATATCATAGGAACCTAAATCACTGTTTGTTCACTCTCCAAGTTTGATGGTTGTTGTCAGCAGCAGTTATTTTTGTCCACTAATTTCAGATAAATAAGATAAAGGAGATACATTTTTCTGTTCACAAATTAACACAGAAAGGGACACTGAGTGACTCAGCTCTGGACACCTATCTTCAATACTTTTGAGGAAGAGATTGAAATGCTACCAATTCAGCATTTCTTTTAAAATTCCTTATTTATATTATTATTCAAAACTAACAAACTCTGGATGTCCATTGCAGTTTATACACAATTACACAGTTCTGAGACATATTTATGTATTTGTTTTATTTCTGTACAACACAAATAATAATGAACCACTTTCCAGTTACTTTTTAAGAATGAGTTTTCAGTTGACCGAAGTTCGCTCTGCAGAAAGTTTTGTCAGAACAGTTGACTGTCATGACTGTGATGTTTTAACATTAGCATTATGTCTTTAAGACATAAAAAAAATTACGGGAAAATCCATGGGGTTGAAAGCAGTTAATCATACCACCAGTAGCAAAACTTATGACTTTATCTTGCATATGAATTTTTGTGCCATGTTTTGTATAAACAATAAATTACAATTTAACAAAAATAGTAGATGTGACATCATGATACCTGATAAAACCTACAGACCCCAATGGATTCATAGGAGTGTCGTAATGGCAGTACTACATGTATCATGACGAATAACGGCAAAAATTCTTGCCAAATGATGTCAACAGTAATTTTCGGTGCATAAAGATAAAATGTACACTTTCTTTAATACGATAAAAAAAAAAAGACTGATTTGACTATCCACGTTAGTTTTTCCTAAAAATAATGGTAACAGAAATTATTTGAGACCTCTGACAAATCATGAAGATAGGGATATTTGACGAATCACAGTAACATTTTAACTTATTTGACACCTACCATGATAACGGTCATGACCGTAGTCTAGTAATGACTATTTCACGACTGATGGAAAAGGACATTCTTACCCTCTCATACATGTAGGGGATTCCTTTTGATAAATAATAACATAATTTAACTGAAAGTTCTGTGATTAATGTAGAAAGTTTTTTAGACCAAGTTTGATTCAGGCAATTACAATTAACCCTTTCCCTGTGCAAGGAAACAAATGATTACTTTAGGACACCAGTTTCTGAACTATTTTTTTGTGCAATTACTAGAAGGTACAATGTACCATGTAAAGACAATTTACTTATCTGACAGGAGAGTGGTACCTGTGTTTTTTGCTTTCCCAACAATTTTTTTAGTTTCCCCAGGAAACTGCAAATAGGAATTCTGAAGCCCTGATTCCTTGGAAAAGGTTAAAAGGGAGTTCAACTCGGTTTTACTATACTCATCTTGGCTCAAGGACATGAGAAGGAACAATAAAAGTTGAATATAATGTGCATGTGTAGACTATGGGAATACAAATTTCAATAATTCAACTACAAACTACATGTACATGTACATGTTTATTTATAAAGATACATGCATATGGTGTGTCGAACCCTTTATAATTTTTTCCGTCTCAATATTTTGAAAATGAATGAGTTATCTCTCTTTATACAAAATTCTCATGTAAACAATTATGATAGGACCCCTGATGTACATTGATGTATATTGACTTAATTTTTCTTCTTTATTCAATAGAAAACATTGCAATTGTGATAGTGTGGTAAATGTAACTACATGTATGTTCCCAGAACAAAATATTGAATGGAAAAAAAAGAAGAAAAGCTGACCTTACACTTGTTAAATACAGATATATATAATACATGTACTTAATAATGAAATGATAATTATAGCCCAGTTAACTAAGAATGGTGACAACAAACTTTGAAATACACAATGTGACATACATGTAATACATGTAATACATGTACATGTATTTAAACGCAAAAGCTTCATGCTGTTTTAATGCATAATGGCATACAAGTACAAATGTATTTGCATTTGTACTTGACTGAGTTCAGAGTTGTTTCTGATTTTTTACCCAGAGATTCAAATGGTTGACAGAGAGATTTGATTTCCATTTTGTTGAGCCTTCAACTTTTGTCGAAAAAACGATACAAAGCAATCCTACATTCCGTCTGCATAGGCGGCGTCCATAAAATATTCACTACATTTTTGTAGATGTACATGTGGTTAAAGTTTTTGAAATTTTAATAACTTTCTTGAACTATCTTGGATTTCTACCAAACTTGGACAGAAAATTGTTAATGATTAAAAGATAGTGTCCTGAAGAAATTTTTTTTAAAAAAATACTTTTTTCCCGTATTTTACTTATAAATGGACTTAGTTTTTTTCTGCCAGTTACAAAATGTAACATTAAAATGTGCATTCACTCTGTGGTGAAAGCTTTTAAATTTTTTATAACTGTCTTAAACTATTCAGGATTTCTACCAAACTTAAACAGAAGCTTGTTCATGTTGTTTATGATTGAAAGTATATCCTCAAGTAAATTTTTTTTTAAATCCTGTTTTTCCGTATTTTACTTATAACTGGACTTAGTTTTTCTGCCAGGAAATTAACATTACACACACTTATGTTTACTCCTTGGTTTTGATTGTTATTGTCTTAAAGTTTTTGAAATTTTAATAACTTTCTTAAACTATGCTGGATTTACCAAATTTGGACAGAAGTTTGTTTATGATCACAAGATAGTATCCAGAAGTAAATTTAGTAAAAAAAAAATCAATTCATTCCGTATTTTACTTATAAATGGACTTAGTTTTTCTGCCAGGAAACAGTACATTCACTATGTCAAATGTCACAAATGATTGAATGTCATGTATGTGGTTAAAGTTTTTAAATTTTTTATTATTTTCTTAAACTATCCAGGATTTGTACCAAACTTGGACAGTAGCTTGTTTATGATAATTATATATATATAATAAGCTAGTATCTGGAAGGAAATTTTGTTAAAATTTTGAACCTGTTTTTCCATATTTGACTTATAATACTGGAGTCCCACTAGGCCACGATCGCACTACGATCTGTGAAAAAAATGCATAATTTTGATGATTGTAGTACGATCGTGTAGACTGCAGTAAGGTTGTATCAAGGTCATGGTGGGGTCTTCGAGATCGTGATGAGCGTGGCCAACTTTGAACATGTTCAAAACAATCGTGGTGCGGTCGTGGCGAAATCAGGACGCAGTAGAAGCGTAGTGAGAGCGCACTTAGATTGTAGTAAGATCTCAAAGGTGGCTGTACCATCCTAGCGAAAATGTGATTCTATTCGAAGAGACTGCTGTAGATCTCACAGCTACGTTATTAGGACCCCACTACTACCATCGCATTCCCACCGCGACCCAACTACGCTTCCACTACGACTATACCACGCTGTTCAGGACCATAGTACGATTCTAGCACGCCGTTGCCGTCCTCATCACGCTTTTCTTACGACCTTACTACGTTCGTACTACGACCATCATTCTCATTGTCATTTTCAAATAAAATATATTTAATCTCTCCAGGTTTTGTTTGTCTGTATGTAATTAGGACTTCTTGTCCATTTTCTCTAACGACCTAACCATGCTTCTCGTTTGTATATAGATTTTCCCGTTTTAATGGTTTTACACTAGTAATTTTGGGGCCCCTTTATAGCTTGCTGTTCGGTGTGAGCTAAGGCTCCGTGTTGAAGGCCGTACCTTGGCCTATAATTATTTACTTTTATAAATTGTTACTTGGATGGAGAGTTGTCTCAATAGCACTCATACCACATCTTCCTATATCTATGACACATCTGTGTCATCTCTGCCATAGTACACTAAAAAATCGTCATTTGAGCTTTATGGACCAGCAATAGGCTGTAATTTAGGTTGGATTGGTCGGTGCGACATCTCTCAGCATGACCAGGATTTGTTACTATTAGAGCTCCCTCTGCCTCTAAATCAACCCCTACCACCACGCCCACTTTTTCTAGTAGATTTTGGTGGCATGACTGTATTGTTTCCAAGAAATTTACGTATTAATCAGAAATAGAAGGATTGGAACTGTATTGATAAGGAACACGATGTTGACGTTATTGCTGAGAGCATAGTAAGATCGCGTTATGAACGTAGCACTAGCAGTAGAAGCCTGGTAAGATTATGTTGCAATCGGATAACTCGTGGTATGGATGTAGTGAGAACGGGATGAGCGTAGAAAGATCTTGATAAGCGTAGTGAGGTCGCAGAATCAGCGCTGCGAGAACGTGGTATAATCGTCGTGGGATAGTTGTAGAAGCTTAATGAGCACGTAGTAGCATCGTAAAAGCAACGAAAATTTACATTTTCATGCCGCTCATACCGCGACCTCACCACAATCTGAATTTATTTTTGATCGCAGTGAGCATGGTGCGATCATTCTAGTGGGACTGGGGCTTAAATGGACTTGGGTTTTCTTCCAGTTAAAATTACATACAGTCTGCAGTTAAAGTTTTTATACGACCGCAAAATTTGAAAATTTTTTTGTCGTATATTGCTATCACGTTGGCGTCGTCGTCGTCCGAATACTTTTAGTTTTCACACTCTAACTTTAGTAAAAGTGAATGGAAATCTATGAAATTTTAACACAAGGTTTATGACCACAAAAGGAAGGTTGGTATTGATTTTGGGAGTTTTGGTCCCAACATTTTAGGAATTAGGGGCCAAAAAGGGCCCAAATAAGCATTTTCTTGGTTTTCGCACTATTACTTTAGTTTAAGTTAATAGAAATCTATGAAATTTTGACACAAGGTTTATGACCACAAAAGAACGGTTGGGATTGATTTTGGGAGTTTTGGTTTCAACAGTTTAGGAATTAGGGGCCAAAAAAGGGCCCAAATAAGCATTATTCTTGGTTTTCGCACAATAACTTTAGTTTAAGTAAATAGAAATCTATGAAATTTAAACACAAGGTTTATGACCATAAAAGGAAGGTTGGTATTGATTTTGGGAGTTTTGGTCCCAACAGAATAAGGGGCCCAAAGGGTCCAAAATTAAACTTTGTTTGATTTCATCAAAATTGAATAATTGGGGTTCTTTGATATGCCGAATCTAACTGTCATGACTGTGTATGTAGATTCTTAACTTTTGGTCCCGTTTTCAAATTGGTCTACATTAAGGTCCAAAGGGTCCAAAATTAAACTTAGTTTGATTTTGACAAAAAATGAATCAGTTAGGTTCTTTGATATGCTGAATCTAAAAATGTACTTAGATTCTTGATTATTGGCCCAGTTTTCAAGTTGGTCCAAATCAGGGTCCAAAATTAAACTTTGTTTGATTTCATCAAAAATTGAATAAACGGGGTTCTTTGATATACCAAATCTAACTGTGTATGTAGATTCTTCATTTTTGGTCCTGTTTTCAAATTGGTCTACACTAAAGTCCAAAGGGTCCAAAATTAAACTTAGTCTGATTTTAACAAAAATTGAAATCTTCGGGTTCTTTGATATGCTGAATCCAAAAATGTACTTAGATTTTTTATTATGGGCCCAGTTTTCAAGTTGGTCCAAATCAGGATCTAAAATTATTATATTAAGTATTGTGCAATAGCAAGTCTTTTCAATTGCACAGTATTGCGCAATGGCAAGAAATATCTAATTGCACAATATTGTGAAATAGCAATTTTTTTTTTAATTGGAGTTATCTTTCTTTGTCCAGAATAGTAAGCAAGAAATATCTAATTGCAAAATATTGTGCAATAGCAAGATTTTTTTTTAATTGGAGTTATCTTTCTTTGTCCAGAATCAACTTAAATCTTTGTTATATACAATATACAATGTATATTCACTTTTTACTACCAACTGATAAATTAAAATAATCTTTACCATTCAGTGATAACAAGCAGTCTTTTTACATCTTAATATTTTATGATGTATTTAAATGAGTAGTTATTGTTGCAAACTCCATTAGAAATTTTAATTGAGATTAGTTTTGGAATAAGGGAAAGGGGGATGTGATTAAAAAAATTGGGTTCAATTTTTCTCATTTGAAATTTCATAAATAAAAAAGAAAATTTCTTCAAACATTTTTTGGAGAGGATTAATATTCAACAGCATAGTGAATTGCTCTAAGAGAAAACAAAAATTTTAAGTTCATTAAAACACATTCATTCTGTGTCAGAAACCTATGCTGTGTCAACTATTTAATCACAATCCAAATTTAGAGCTGAATCCAGCTTGAATGTTGTGTCCATACTTGCCCCAACCGTTCAGGGTTCAACCTCTGCGGTCGTATAAAGCTACGCCCTGCGGAGCATCTGGTTAAAACATTTATGAGATTCATATCATGTTCATAAACTATCCTGGATTTCTATCAAATTTGGACAGAAGCTTCTTACAATAAAAAAATAGTACTGAGAGTAATACTTTTATTTTTTCCTCATTTTTGTTGAGCCTTCGATTAACAGCAAAAGAAGTGAGACACTGGGTTCCACAGAAATCTTACAATTTTTTTCTTTAACACACACCCACCATTTCTGAGTAAAGCCCAACAGATTGTAGTAGTTGATTGATCTGTATGTACATTTGTAATAAGTTGCAGGTTAAGACTAATTTGTACATGTAGTTTGTGTCTTTTGAGATTTATTTTATCATCTTTATTATATATACATTTTAAAAACAATTTAACATCCTCTGAACCATAAAAAAGTGTTTTTGTGCATATTTTACAATGGTTGCCTTCATATAGTGCAGAAGCTTACTCCTTATGGAAAACAACATACATTTGTATTATTTAATAGCCGTATTTCAGATTTTTGAAGTGTTTATCCAGAAGACAGGTTCTGAATATCTAATAATGATTTTTCTGTACATACAGAACTTCAGTTCTATTTTTATCATTTCATTAATTTATCACGACCAAAAATGGAAAGCCAATAAAAGCCACACCACTGACATCATTTAACATGGCTCAGTAAATCGAAATAAGTTTGAAATTATTGATTTTGATCTTCTCCCTTTCAAATAGAATCCAAGTCATTATAGAAGTAAGTTTTCATTTAAATGCACGATTTAAATCTTTCTGTAATTTTCCGATTAAGAATTATAGTTACGTCATTAAAATGAACAGTTATGGTAGATGATTGGTAACAGTATAAATAGAACAAACAATACACATCATGATTTAGCTTGTAATTAGTATTAGACTACCTTATATTGACTTTAATAATGTAATAGAATTTCTTTGGAGTAAGAATATATTTCATTTTTACCCGTTGGCAGATTTCCAGTTTATAGTGTTCATTATCAATAAGATAAACCCAGACTTGTGAGGTCTATTGTGTCCAGGATAAAAGGAAATGAGGCTACAGACAGGCTGATCAAATCTTGTTGTTGATTGTAAAACGATAAGCATGGCAATGGTTTGCCAGACCTCAGATTTAAACGTAAAGAAGGGCGACAATTTAGTAATTTTTGACACATTAACTATTTTTTATTAAGCATTTGACAAAACGCAAAAGCCAAGGAACAGTGCTTTCAATTCAAAATGATGGCAATGGCTTACCAGAAATCAAATTTGAATTAAATGTTAAGAAGGGCGACAATTTAGTAATTTTTTACACATTTATAACTCCACATGCATTTGACAAAACTCAAAAGCCAAATATGGCCATGGAACAGCACCTTCTATGCAAAATGATAAGCATGGCAATGGCTTACCAGACTTGGGATATAATTGTTAAAAGAGCGACAATTAAGCAATTATTGGCACATATAATTATAAACTTGTCATGCATTTGTCAAAACCAAAAGTATAAGAAACAGCACCTTTAATGCTATTCTTTAACTCAATTTCACAGTAAGACCTTTGACAGTAAGCACTAACTCACACCTTACTGCAAGTTTGCATTTTCTAGTCCAAAAAGATACATTATAGTTCTGACTATTATCATGATTATGGTAGATAATTTGTATACATGTACATCCAGATGTAATCTTTAATGTTTATCAAAAATGTTAAAAGTGAAAGTCTGAACACAGCTGCATGACAGCTAAAAAGGCGTCACCAATAATAAGATCTACAGAAAGTATTTTATTCCTATGCCAAGATATCTGTTCTGTTCAATTAAGTTTCTGAATATCATGATTTTATTTTATTAGTTTATCAAATGTTTAATTTGAAATTTAAAAAAAAAGAACACTGACTTTTCTGTAAATTTTATGTTGATGGTTGTACATGCACATGTACCTTGTTCTCAAGGAAAGTTTAACACAGTTTTGAACAATTGCATGCTTATTTATGTGTTAGAATTAGGGTGACACCTTAGCTAGGTCATAATTAACATTACATACTCAAATGCATCATCATTGTACATTTTACGATTTAATTAGAAATACAAAATGTACATGTATGTATAACTCTGTGCTAGTGCATGTAGTGTCAGCAGTGACCTACATAATTTGTACATGTATGTTTGGTTGGTACTGATTGTTACCTAATTGTACTTGAAATGATTGTTTTCCGAGTTGGGGAACCAACCCATATTATTATGAACGGACATACTTTAAAGTAAAAGATGCAAACTTATTTATATAATTTAAAATTTGTTTCCCATACATGTGTCTGTCAATCATTTAACAAAATAAGATTTTAACATTGACACCTTAGATATAACTTTTTCTAGTTGAATAAAATCAGATAAAAAGTAATTTAAATATTAAGCATCAATTTATTTTCTTTGTTAGAAGTTTTGGTTTATAAGTGAGGCTGTCGTAAAACATTTGCCTGGAGGCTATTTCCTATAAAAATGATTGTGTATGTTATATGAATTAACTTAGTGGAAAATAAATCAAGTATAAAATTATGCTTGGTTTTTACAGGTTATTCAGCTAAAAATCTTGTTATAGTGTATAAAACCTTTAAACCACACCCCATATTTATAGTTCAAAAACACTATGCACTTTTCATTAGCTGCAACCATTATCCCAAAACTAGGTAACCCATATACATTAGGCTAGAACAAGTATTGTGAAGGGAAATGGGTTACACCACTTATAATCAAAGGTCCAGGGAGGGTTGGGCACCATCTTGAACTATTTTAACTTTGCATTTGCCACATTTTGTATGTACCTGTCCAAAGACTGAAGCTTGAATTTCCACTCATCATGCCATTAGACATGTACCATGTATTATTTGTATATATACATGTATATTTACATGTATGAATCAATATATTTTGAACATCAGTCATGTATGAGCCACTGTGGCCAAGTGGTTTATTATTGTATCACTATTATTATCTATAGCTACATGTAGCATGTCACCACTGAGGTTGTGGGTTCAAGTCCTGAAGGATGAGCTTGATTCTAATTCTTAATTGACTAGGAGTACCAGTTTTACCGGTGGTGTGGGTTGTTCTCTCCTGGCCATCCTGCTTCCTACATGTACGTTAATACAAGTCAACGGCCACAATATAGCCAATGCTAAAAGTGACTTATAACACAGACAATCAATCAATAAGTCAGTCATCTGCAATAACACAAATTTACATCAAATACATTTAGGGTATACACAAATTATGTAATTCACAAGAAGCTACATTGTAAAACTTTCTACTTTAATACTGGTGTGTGGCAGCCATAGGTATAGGAAGATGTGGTATGAGTGCCAATGAGAAAACTGTCCATCCAAGTTACAATTTATAAATGTAAACCATTTAATATGGGTCAAGGTACAGTCTTCAACACAAAACCTCTGCTCACACCAAACAGCAAGCTATATGGTTCATGTTCATTGTGTGAAGTACATATTTATAACATAAGTACATTGAGCCCAGATATATATACATGTACAGTACGGGTAGGGACTTATTTTTATGGATGTAGGTTGCCAGATACAAATGTATATTGTATAGTGTCCACCAATCTTGACAATTGTACCTTTTATACATGATATATACTATATGTACATCTATTAATGCATTGTTTGCTTGCACTCTAACTAAAGACAAAATTGAGATAATGATCTGCATGTATGGGAGTCCTTGGCTTGAAGTGTATAAGCTATCAACTTGTGCTTACTTTCACTGGTCCTAAAGCAAACTGTTTTCAGGAAGTCCAATCAAAATTGGCATTACAGATATAAATACATCATATTGGTTATATTTAAAATCAGGTATATATATAAAATGGACCAAATCAGAAATTCAACTCAATCACAAAAGACACTTTTTGCCCTGTGAATGATACTGTTCCATCTCCGCATCCTTATATTTGACATCTAGGCTTTTTATGGAATATCCCTCATAATGCCACAGTGAGCACATTTCTGATTTGGTCCATTGAATTGCCATTCAGTGTAAGTGGTGTCATGTTAATAGTTTGTGCTGAATTCATGATAAACAAAATAATTTGTTAATACATGTACTTGAAATCTTCATTTGTATTCTTTCTTTGCAGGATTTGCTTAAAGGAAGAGTTAAAAAATTAAAGAAAAATTGAGATACTGACTTGGCTGTTAATGTGATCCTACTTTTGAGACTGGATAATAAAGAACTAATATAACGGTAAGAATTATATGTACAATGTTATACATTTACATTACTCTGGATTCATTATTATTTGTGGGATATTAATTTTTGTAGATTTCGTGGGTAAAGATGAACCATGAACTCAAATGTCCAATGAAATACAAATGTTCTATATAGGCTAGGATGAAGACTTAGAAAAAACCATGAAATTAAATTTCCACGAAAATGCCAAGTTTACTGAATCCACAAAAATTGATACCCACGAAAATAAATGAATCCACAGTAATGAGTGTGTAAATATTCTCTACTTTTTTTTCAAATTAAAAAAATTTCAGAGCCTCTATATACATGTAGCTATTAGTATTACAAAATTATAAGAAAACCAATTCAGACAGCGTTACATTTTATATTATAGCATCACATTACCATGATGCTAAAAGGCCCTTGGGAGAACACTGAGTTCAACACTGTCATCTTGTTTACCACTGAATTATGAATGGGGTATATACGTACACTACTTAGCATTACAACACATACATGTACACATACATTTTTGTTGAAAATTAATATGGAATAACACAATAATTCACTAACTTAATTTATGGAACTTCGCGTCTTTTTAACCTAAACTCATCTCTTTCATGTCTTCAGACAATTATGTAACAATATAGCTGAGTTTCTGAAATTGATAATGTTCTGACATAGATATATGTATATGTAACAACTGCTTAACCTGGATAAAGTACCAGGTGGACTCAAATATCATTAGAATTGATATAAGCTAATATAACCCACACATACAAATGTAAGGATGAGATCCATATTATTATGTTTCCATGACATGGTTTTAAAAAAAAAGGCTAGTCTGATAGGTTTCCGATTTAAAATATTTGTACATGTAATAAGTTATAATTCAAAGTATTCCCCAGACTTTTCTTGAATAGTTGAGGTCTAATAAGAATCTGACTGGAAAGGAGGATATTTGTTCACTAAGTCTTATTCTGACAGTGTTGAAATGACAGAAAGAGCAATGACCTGGCTATTATATACATGTATGGGACAATTGCTCTGCTCTGGAAAAATGAGTCAATATCCACATTTCAGGTCTGTTTCAGGAGCTTCATCTACTTTAAATTTGATTTAATTTATAAATTGCCTCTGAATTAATTTAAAAATTGTAATCAAATTTGGCACATTCAGTATTAATCTTTTAGGGGGGTAATTTCTTATTTTTTTCGGGGGGAATTGGGGTGTTGTACATGTTTCCTTAATGAAAGAGCGACAGTGGAATTTGGGGGTTTGCTCTCATGCCCAGTAGCCCTTTTCACAAAAAATCTTAAGCGAAAATTAATCTTAATTAAGATAAAAATATTTAGTTGAATTGTTAAGGAATATTTTAGACTTGCATGTTTGATAAATTTTACACTTAAGATTTTTTGTGAAAAGTGCTACAGACTGATATCTCTATATATATATACTAGAAAGATGGGTAGTTTTATAATTTTTAGTAATAAGTAAAAATACATATAGTGATAAATAATTGTCATATCATTGAAACTTTTAGTGAATTTGTGTAAAAGGTTTTTAATTGTACGTTTTGTTGACACAATATGATATGGATGTGAGCCTTAACTTGTTATTATTTGATTAACAATAAAGTCTCGTTTCACACAGCGGTACTTATTTACTACCAACCATCACAGCAGCGGACATTTAAACGAGCCAAATCAATGCATAAATAATATTGAAGTTTTGTACATATAAAGGTATTGCTTTGAACAAAAGACGAGTATTCAATCTCTTACCTGTGTTTGAGAGATTTTTAACAAAAGGGGGAAGTAGTAGCTATCATGTGGTAGGGTCACGACTGACTTTTAGTTGATTTGAGACAGATTTAAACGAGAAGGACAACACGATATGAGGACTTTAAACAGGTATTTTTGTTTGTTAGTGGGAAATTTATTTGTTTATTTGAAAACCTTTGTCAGCCATGTTTATTGAATTATCAAATAGATTATAAAATATTTATCGTAAAAAGACGATTGACCCAGAGGTCATCTTCGTCTCTTTTAGCCTTAGAAGTATTTGAATTTACCTGTTAAGTATAATACTAACGACATTAATGTGTTATTTACATATGTAAACAAATTACTCTGATGATTTTGGATGATACCTGTTAAAGTAATCACTATTCTTTACTGGCTTTTATTTACTGGCAAGAGATAATAAGATAGAGTTAGTACCCATAACAATAATTTGTAGTTAGCACAGAAAATCAATTGAATGATATTATGATATTGTAATTAGAGTATATGAGGATAAAATGACACAGTATCAATTGATATTAAATCTCAGCTGTGAATCACAATTTATGTAAATATCTACACTTCAATCACATTTTTGACTACATGTGTTAGCATTCATGTTGAACTGTAGAGAATTGGTTTTCCAAAAAATGACCAGATTTTGCACTTAATTCAGTTTGAATTCTGCAAAGTACTGCAAACATAATACCCCCCGCGCTGCCTCCCCCCAAAACAAATAAATAAAAACCCTAAAAAAACTGCCCCCAAAAAAATTATTTTGTGATCCAGTAAGATTGATCTATTTAGAACTTCAACTTGCATGTAGATTACATTTGTATATGTGCAAAAAAAGGGCCCATGGGAGCTATTAACATCTTTTCCCAGTCATTTTCTGAGGAGAATTCTGAAAATTACTACTGACATTAACCCACCCCATCCCCAATCTACCAACCAAATAAAAGATAATAAGAATACAAAAATCTTCTCCTGAAACTACTTGGCAAAATGCACCAACAGAACAAAGGTTAAATTTGGGTAAAATACAAGATTTTGCTTTTTCTTAAAATCTGTTAAAGATTGAAAAGAAAATATGACAAAGTAGAAATGCACAGAGTGTACCAATGTTATGATCTACGTCTACTGTCCAGTGTTCACCAAGACTGTGAGACTGCACAGAGTGTACCGATGTTAAGATCTACGTCTACTGTCCAGTGTTCACCAAGACTGTCAGACTGTACATGTACAGAGTGTACCAATGTTAAGATCTACATCTACTGTCTAGTGTTCTGACTGTCACACTATTTTATGGATGATTTTAACCAATGTTTTACCCTTTATGTTGCAAGAATGGTCAACAAGTAGAAAGTCTACAAAAATAAGAATTTCTTAAGATCTGTTAAAAGAAAATCAGTCAAATAAGAAATGTTCAGAGTACAATTGGAACTCTATAGATAAAACTATCCTTGTGTAATTAATATAAAGATCTACACAACAGTCAAACATCGATGTGAATGATAGGAGTTTCATATTGCCCTAAAATGGTGAGGCTTTTAACACTTTGGCAAATTAAGTAGACCAACACTTAAACTGCAAAGATGCTCAGCAAGACGAGATCTCCAAATACTCTGATCATCAAGAAAGAAAGAAATACCAATAATTGAACATCGTTTAAAATGTTTATTTGAGTTATGAGCTACATGTATATTCTTGAAAACTACATGTATGAACTAGTAAACTGCAAAAATAATCAGCAAGACAAATTTCACAATTACAATGTCAGTCAACATGGCTGCAACTAAAACAACTACTAACAAGAGCTATTGCAATTTGTCCTTAAATTACATCATTTGTCTCAATTTATTAGTTTTTGTCCTATTAATGTAGAAGATAGAGAGAAAGAATTGTTAACAGCAAAATATTATCTTTGAATAAGTTAAAATAGTTGAAATTTCCAGTGAGCTCGTTATTGCGTACTAAATTATAATCCTGATACCTTTGATAACTATTTACACCACTGGGTCGATGCCACTGCTGGTGGACGTTTCGTCCCCGAGGGTATCACCAGCCCAGTAGTCAACACTTCGGTGTTGACATGAATATCAATAATGTGGTCATTTTTCTAAATTTCCTGTTTACCAAACTTTGAATTTTTGAAAAACTAAGGATTTTCTTATCCCAGGCATAGATTACCTTAGCCGTATTTGGCACAACTTTTTGGAATTTTGGATCCTCAATGCTCTTCAACTTTGTACTTGTTTGGCTTTATAAATATTTTGATATGAGCGTCACTGATGAGTCTTATGTAGACGAAACGCGCGTCTGGCGTACTAAATTATAATCCTGATACCTTTGATAACTATTTACACCACTGGGTCGATGCCACTGCTGGTGGACGTTTCGTCCCCGAGGGTATCACCAGCCCAGTAGTCAACACTTCGGTGTTGACATGAATATCAATAATGTGGTCATTTTTCTAAATTTCCTGTTTACCAAACTTTGAATTTTTGAAAAACTAAGGATTTTCTTATCCCAGGCATAGATTACCTTAGCCGTATTTGGCACAACTTTTTGGAATTTTGGATCCTCAATGCTCTTCAACTTTGTACTTGTTTGGCTTTATAAATATTTTGATATGAGCGTCACTGATGAGTCTTATGTAGACGAAACGCGCGTCTGGCGTACTAAATTATAATCCTGATACCTTTGATAACTATTTACACCACTGGGTCGATGCCACTGCTGGTGGACGTTTCGTCCCCGAGGGTATCACCAGCCCAGTAGTCAACACTTCGGTGTTGACATGAATATCAATAATGTGGTCATTTTTCTAAATTTCCTGTTTACCAAACTTTGAATTTTTGAAAAACTAAGGATTTTCTTATCCCAGGCATAGATTACCTTAGCCGTATTTGGCACAACTTTTTGGAATTTTGGATCCTCAATGCTCTTCAACTTTGTACTTGTTTGGCTTTATAAATATTTTGATATGAGCGTCACTGATGAGTCTTATGTAGACGAAACGCGCGTCTGGCGTACTAAATTATAATCCTGATACCTTTGATAACTATTACCCTTAATTGACGACTTTTGACAAACTTTTAACTATTTGCTGTAGAAAGAAGTCTAAGCAGTAACACTACATGTATCAACCACACACGATCTGCAAATAAGTAAAATGATCGAAACTTGCAAATGTTGTTTCTTGTAGCCCACACAATTTCAATTAAACCAAATATTTGTGTTATACATTGTTCATTTTATACAATAATGCCAGGTGAGCAATGCAGGCTCCTTGTACCTCTAGTTTTGTTTGTTGTAAGATGTAAATGCACATCAAGGCTCTTACACATATTTCGTAACATAATGTTATGCATTTTATCTTTCTTAATCATTAATAGCAAGATATGCAAAAAAACATCTTGAAATTTAAAGTGCTTTTACACTATAGGATAAAAGAGAAAATTTAAATAAAATTTTGAATCATTATTCTATTTGCTTAACAAAGAAATCTTCAACATCTTATCAGTTTAATCATTAAAATGGAATGTTATGGAAAATGCTTGTGACCTTATAATCAGGTCAAAAGGACAAATATTCAGACTGATTTGAAATATGCAAAGAATTTGTGTGTTCTAAACAGAAGACAAATCCTGTTTTGAAACAAATATTACACAATATTTATATGTAACGGTGTCATCATATATAGTTTGATTAATGTCATCTACATATAGACAATTTTATATGTGAGTAAGCATTAAACTTATTGTAGGAAAAAAGACCAATACATTTTGCTGAAAACAAGTTTTTAAGTCTAATTGTCTATATTTAGTGCAATATATATTTTGTTTGCATTTTTTTGGGTGGTTTATTTTATATGTTTGTCAAAGCTATATCACTTTGTTTGAAGTTATATAAGTTATGTGTCGTGTGATGCATTTAATATATTACATATGTAGTACTAGTATCTTCAAAATGAACAATTGTGTCTTTAGTTGTTTTAAGGCTATTTCAAACTCACATTTAAAAAATAAGTTTTATATTATGGCTACCAATTATTAAGACTTATTTTGAGTTTTTAAATGATATCTTATCGTTGGACAAAAGTGAGTTCCCACTAAAAAAATGTCCTATCATTTCAACCAAAATCAATATTTTTCAAAAAATTATTACCAAGTAGCTTTTTGAGCGATTTATATAAATTAGGTACCATAAGATGCAGAAATGTCTGAAGTTTTATTGTTAATTTGACCATGATATTATGCATGCTTATTTTAAATTTCTGACGAGGTGAACACGAAGAAAAATATTTCTTGAAAAGTTTGCTATGTATTCTAACCAAATTAAAATCATAAACATTTGCATTTGTGTTTAACCTGTTATATAAAATATACAGACCTCACCAAAATTATAGCCAAATAGATAAAAAAAAACTTCAGACATTTCTGCATGTAATGGTATCTATTTTATAAATATCGCTCATAGATTTACTTGGTAATAATGTTTTGAAAACTATCGATTTTAGTTGAAATGATATGAAATTTTTTGAGTGAGAACTCACTTTTGTCCTATGACTGTATAATTAGTACGGATGGACAATAGATCTGTACCGACCTTACTCTTTGCAAAAATATGCAATCTAGCTGAAGCTGTGTCTTTTTTTATTCCAGGGCTTTCAACATATTTATATATATATCTGAGCAACAGTTAGACAAGTTCTCCACATCTTCATCATTTATAAGCTGGTTAGAAAGGCATGTGAAATAAGATTTGATATCTGTTCTAAGGTAAGTCAAATGATATACAAATGTATGGCTGATAAAAATCTATGGCACAACATAAGTCAATAGCAGACCCATAGAATTATGACCTGTAAAAGGCCTAGCAAATGAACGAGACTTTACTAAGCTATTATTGGTGTTATTGTGTGATTGAAGGATATTTGGTCAGTGATGAAAATTTCTTACAAGTTATCTGCTTTTATACATTTATAGGAAGAAATGTTTATAATTTTCTTGTTTAGAAAGGGAACTTGACTTTTTTGGTTGAAATATGTATTTCTTCATTGAAATTAGACTTTCATCAGTATATCATTCTGATATTTAGGGACAATACAGTGATTTTGTAAAAATGTGGCATTTGGTAGACTTTTTGAAAAACTTATACATATTTTTGACAGAATTAAGTAACTTTTTATCAGAATAATTTAGTACTATTATTATAACAAAAAGCTGTGAAATAGCAGTTACTGCTGCCTGGCCAGTTTTGTCTGTTTGTCTAATATGTCCAATGATGGAAAATGTAAGTATCTTTATCTTCTGTGTACACAAATTCCATGTACATTGTACAAGTAAATTTTGATATTGATATTTGATATATTTTGTCAACAATTCAACCAGTCATAATGTTGAATCCATAAATCTTGCACAATTATCAATATAATTGTGAAGTAAATAATGCATAGGAAAAATCCCGATAAGATGAGGTCATCAGAAATTTTTGCTGCTGACCTTAATATTTTTTAAACCCCTTGTCTGAGATAAAGAAATTAAATACATTTTTGTACTGCACCACTGATCTTTTTTAAATATCTTTGAAATTTACCTATTGAGGTAAAGTTATAAAATTTTACCCATGATTAACATTTAACTTTTAAAATCTTAATCTTATCAGATTTGACTAAAGTGGACGACTTAAACAATGGTCTGATCTACACACACAGACTAATCTCCCTTAAAAAGTGTTGCCATTCCAGGATTGTAATGTGTTTATACAGAAGAAATAATTGGATAATTGATTAAGGAAAGTGGCATAAGGTGTTAATATCCTTACATCAAGTGTATGAGATTGTAAAGCAATCACTGGATAAGAAGAGTCCTTCAAAGCACTCAGGTGATGCAAATTATAATCTGTAGGACTCTTTATTTGTTTGGTGTTGTCAATGCTTGATTGTCATTGAGGATGTAAAATATCAGCCTTTTATCGTTCATGCGAGTGTTTGGATAAAATGGATCACTTTGGTAATATTATAAAAAAAGAATCATCAGGAGATTTAACAGTAACAAATAGGAAATATGATATGATTGTCAATGAGAAAACTATCAACTGGAGACCAAAAGATGTACTCATTCTTAAACCTTCTAAAGTCCCTAAATATAGGCTTTGGTGCCACTTGACACATATAAAGTAGTGGCAGTTTTGTTTTCGATACTGAATGAATATCAGCAAGAATGTCCAGTTAGCACACTGGCAAGTTGATTTTCAACCTGATGAAGTCAGCATCAAAAATAAAATTCTGTAAATCATTTTATAGGCCACTTGCAGGAAAAAAAAATTTTGATTGAAAATAGGAAATAGAATAAATTAGTTAGTACTTCTTTTATGCATACAAAATGTTGCAATAGTTGTTCCATTGTATGAATGAGGTCTAGATCATTTCATTGATTAACTGGCACGGATGGACATGAACAGGCCATGTTGCTGCACTGGTACTTTTATCTGATGTTAATGCCTAATATTTTTAAATATCAAGTCCTGTCCATGATCTATACAAATATAAGGCAGTATGATCAAAGGAAAAATGTACAAATTGTTGATCAAATACTTTATGATTTGCTGTTTTGTTACTAGGTGGAAAATTTAAATTTAGAGTCCTAGATTTTTAGAACTGTAAAAAGTATATCAAACGAAAAATGAAAGTGACAGTTGAATGACACTATTTGATTAGTTTGAGTGATACAAGTTAGTTCTATTCTGTAGGATATTATATATCTTCAGTCACTTTCTGTTTCACTTGAAACAAACAAAAATTGTATGTAAAGTTTTAAAGTCAAAGCCAAGCTCATTTATTCAGTGTTTGTACATGTGTATTTACTATCTTTATCAAATTTGGTACAACGGTTGCCTATAGTAAATGATGAACACTCTCTGTCGGTTAGGGTTACCATTTAGGGTTTTTGTCGGTCCTGCAACTTTTGTTGCAAAAAGCTCGACATAGGGATAGTGATCCAGCAGCGGGTACAGCAGCGGCGGTGTTTTAGCTAACTTCTTAAAAGCTTTATATTTTAGAAGGTGGAAGACCTGGATGCTTCATACTTTGTATATAGATGCCTTACATTGTGTATGTTACGAACTTTCTGTCAGTCAGATGTTCAATGTCCTTGACCTCATTTTCATAGGATAACTATATTTAGTATGTGCATATCTTGCAAGGTCCTCATGCCAATCAGACAGTTTCATACTTGACCTCGACCTCATTTCATGGATCAGTGAACAAGGTTAAGTTTTGGTGGTCAAGTCCATATCTCAGATACTATAAGCAATAGGTCTAGTATAGTTGATGTACGAAAGGACTGTAAGGTGTACATACCCTACTGGCAGGTGTCATCTGACCTTGACCTCATTTTCATGGTTCAGTGGTTATAGTTAAGTTTTTGCTTTTTGGTCTGTTTTTCTTATACTATATGCAATAGGTCTACTATATTTGGTGAATGGAATGGTTGTAAGGTCTAGTATAGTTGATGTACGAAAGGACTGTAAGGTGTACATACCCTACTGGCAGGTGTCATCTGACCTTGACCCCATTTTCATGGTTCAGTGGTTATAGTTAAGTTTTTGTTTTTTGGTCTGTTTTTCTTATACTATATGCAATAGGTCTACTATATTTGGTGAATGGAATGGTTGTAAGGTGTACATGTCTAGCTGACACATCTGACTTTGACCTCATTTTCATGGTTCAGTGGTCAAATTTAAGTTTTTGAGTTTTGGTCTATTTTTCTTATACTACAAATGTATATGCAATAGGTCAACTATATTTGGTGTATGGAAATATTTTATAATCTATATGTTAGTGGCGCAGGTTTTATTTGACCTTGAACCATTTTCACAGTTCATTGCTAATTGTTTAGTGTTTGTATTTTGGTCTGTTTTTCTTAATTTATAAGCAATAGGCCAACTATATTTGTTGTATGGAAGAATTGTTAGCTGTACATGTCTGTCTGGCATGGTTCATCTGACCTTGACCTCATTTTCATGGTCCATTGATCAATGTTTAGTTTTCTTGGTTAATGTTGAGTTTATGTAACAGTTGTGATAAAGCTTTATATTTAGGACTATCAACATAATATCAATGATTAGTAAAGAAGGCGAGACATTTCAGCGTGTGCACTCTTGTTTTGATACATGTAGTGAAACAGAATAAACCACCAGGCTGTCCTATTATTTTGTCAGAATTCCTAATCAGAAGGGACTGAACTTTCTATATGATATAAAAGTGATAAGTCAAAGGTCAAGGTATTTTGAAAGATTTTTTGAAAAACAAGTGATTAGTCAAAGGTCAAGGTATTTTGAAAGTTTTTTTGAAAAATGTGTTTGTTGCAAGGATTTTTTCAAATTTGCCACAAGTGTGTTGTATACTGTGTTTTACTTCTAAAGTGATTAAATTTTAAGATTTGTAGAGCAAAATCTGTTTGTGAGGTAGTAGTTTCGCAATTTTTCTTAACCATAAATTTGATCTTTATTTTGCAAGTGAATTTTTAAGGAATTTTAGGATAATCCTGATATTCGCAAAAAATAAACACCCTGGGAAATAACCCTCTTTATTTTGAGCATGAAATATTGACCCTTTAAAAAAAAGAACTGCAATCAATCCTCTTTGCTTGCATGTACATGCCCTGTATATAGGACAAGTGAGTAAATATGCCTCTAATTAAATAAGGCTAAGAATATCATTGAAAGAACATTTACATTGTAATGGAGAAATACATAAATGATTCTTCAGTTTTATATAAACCTGCTGGGAATAAGTCAAAAATGAGTAGATAAATTTTAGAATGATATGACAACATATACATGGTGATGTATTATTCTAACAGATGTGAATCTGGGGGTACCTGAGGTCAGCTTTCAACTTTGAAGATTTACCTGTACTTCAGTGACAGGTCAGGTACAAATCTACATGCATTGTATTTAGGAAAATTTTACAAGGATATGGTTCATTGTGTCGTGTGGCATAATTATATACACATGCTTGCATTATGTATGTAAACATCTGAGCTTCCTGTTAATACTACAGGTAGGACTAATTACAATTATATACCTGTATAAAGAATGTTGCAGTATTTTTATACTCTTTCAACAGCGTCATAGAAAGGATCTATCAGTAATAACATGATTGTAAATCAGTATACAATATGAGTGTTTTTGAAACTTAACCTTATTAAACTTCAGCTGAAAAGGATGGTAACATCCTATAAGTACTAAGCATAAAATCAATGCACATAAAGGAACTAGAGGCTCACAGGAGCTGAAATGCTTAGCTGGCTTCATTAGCAGACACTTCTAAACATAGGTCATTTCTGGAATATTAATATTACCAGTAGTAATTGTCCCTACATTATTTTCTCTTTTCCCTCATTTACATTATCTGTATAATACAAATCTAAGATGCTTCAAGGGCAATAACTCTAGACCTCAAAAAGGAGTATTGGGGAAAACTTCTGTCCAATGAAGTTGTTAGATTTTGATGCATGGATTACTTTTTGACATTACACTTTTCTAATAACTCTTTTGAGATATATCATAAATTTCAGCAAAAAAACATCAAAAAAGAAACTTATAAAAGTGGGGCAAAAACATGGTTGAGGAGTGGCCAAAAATAAAAATACACATAATGATTATAAAACAGACACCAAAATCATACATCATTTAAAATTTGAAGGTAAACTGAAACAAGTTTCCCCATAGTGATACTGAGGAGTGATAAGGTACCTCAAATTCATGATTTAACCTAGCCCATGTTAAGAGGAAATTTGTGACTGCACATGATGTAATTTCTTTCTGTACAATTTATATATAAAGTTTTTTTTCTCCATGATATAAGACAGGATTTGTATTTCATTTCTTGATATTGTTTTGTGGTAGGATAAGAGTCGAAGTTTTCTGCATTAATTGATATTGTTTTGTGTCACGATAAGAGACCGTGTGTTTGGTTTTTTTGGTGCATGTTTTTATATAATCTTTATGAGGATAACATCATCAGATGACATTCAGAGAGCAATTGTTTTATAGTTGCACATGTTGAGCGACCTTGACACTCTTCAACAAATAATTAATTACTCAATATTAGTAACATGTTTTCCAATAAACAGATATACAGTTTGTATGTAGGTGATGATCATCTAAACTTTTCTCTCTGCTTTGGCATTATTACAAGTGGAAGAATAGACAAATGTTTCTAGGCTATTTTACATTTTATAAATTATTGCATTTTTAGTTGTTTGCCAATAAATGTTCTTAATTACCAGATGTGCTAAATGGGACAAAGATTTTATTGAGTTTAAATTTACTGATAAAAAATTGCATTTCAATTTATATGATATAAATTTTTGAAGAAAAGAATATTGGAATGTTAACTTTCTGTTTATCTTTGTTTGATACTAAAAAATATGGAACCAAAAATAAAATACTTGCTTTATTACATTTTAAGAAAATCTAAATCGGACATTGTAACAGTTCTATTTAATGAAAAGAATTACATACATAGTATAAGGGAATTGCAATCAAGAGGAGTGATATTGTGGACATGATTTAGGGGGGGGGGTGTACATAAGTGATTAATAAAATGTTAAGTATGCATAAAGTATAGAAAAATTTTTCACCATACCCTTATTTAATATAAGAAAAATTGAAATTTTCTGCAATGTAGGAAAATTTTTATATAGAGCTTGTTCATTGGCCTATATTTTAGTATGCTGTTATTTAATACTAATTTATTTAAATGCAACTTACCATCACTGAAAAGATGGAAAATACGCTGACTGATATTTATTTTGTCACATAAAAATGTAGAATTGACATAAATGATTTAAGAACAACAAAGCAAACCCCCTCAGATATTAAGTACACAGGGTCGTGGAGTTTAATTATTCATGTGATGTAATGTTTTAATACCGTGTAGTAATGGCCTACAATGTAGGAAGCATAAACCTTTCCCTTTTTTATCATTTCCTATTTTTTGACAAACCACAGAAATTTGATTCATGTGTAAAATCAACGTGTATGATTATAGTGTGTGAACAGTCATGGATTAATATCTTATTTTATCAGTGTTACAGTCGAATTTTGAAATTTTGATAGCTATTGTATATATTTATCTTAGTTGGTTCTAGATATTGGACAAGATTATGGGATATATAAAGGTTTGAGGTTAGTGGAATCATTACTAGTAGATAAATACAAGTTGTGTTGTCATTCATTGAGGAGGCAATAGCAATATTTAATAAAACTAATACATCTACACATCTATTTAGTTGATTTATAGTCATTAATACAGTAAATATACAAGGTTAGAAGTAAATTTGACAATTTTTGACAACAGAAATTATTTTTAGAAAAACACATGTATTTAATGTCAGATCAATTACTTAGTAGCTTTCACTGGAGGTTTAATTTAATTCTGTTGATCAAGTCGGACATTGTGTACTGTTGAACATTATAGATTTAACCCTATTTATCTTTCCATTAAACTCGTGGACATTGACATCATCATAAAGCAAATTTTCTGACTTCACTGAATCACATTTTGTAAACAGAAACCAGTTGTTTCATGACATCATGAGGTCAAATGTCATTGTATGTATCGATTTGAAGTGTAGAATAGCTTCATAATATTTGTAGATGTAAATAGCTGAAGATTGTTTTTTTATGCCCCACCTACGATAGTACACATGTTCCCCATGATATGATCTTTCTAATTTTAATGTCAAAATATAGTTTTGACCCCAATTTCATGGTCCACTGAACAAAGAAAATAATAGTGCGAAGTTCAGGTTTAAGTTTTTGGTCAAGGTAGTTTTTGATGAAGTTAAAGTTACATCAACTTGAAACTTAGTACACATGTTCCCTATGATATGATCTTTCTAATTTTAATTCCAAATTTAAGTTTTGACCCCAATTTCACGGTCCACTGAACATAGAAATGAATTGTGCGAGTGGGGCATCCGTGTACTATGGACACATTCTTGTTTTTTATTGCTTCATTTTCTGTTTAAAGTTTGATTTGAAATTTGTATTTAAAGTTACGAATATAAAAAAAAATCAGTGGCTGAAACAGAATGCAAAGAGTAAAGAAGGGATGGCACTTCTGTCCCCCTTTACTATTTACTTCATATATGTACATCTCAGAGAGATGTTTCTTATTCATCCTTCTCTCAACTAAACAACCAATTGTCTATTTCTGATCTCCTTTTTTAAATACTTATTAAGTATGATTTTCCACTAAAGCCATATAAAAGCCATAAAACCAATTGCACATCTAGAAATAGCTTTATACATTTAAACATGTTAAAAGATATGATTTCACACCTAGAAATTTAAGTTGATTTGTACTACTAATGGCAGCTAGAGATTTGCCTTGGGCTACATCAGAAGATGTTGGTGACCTTGGACCTTTATATTTAGTCATTAAACATATGTCATTTAATTTTTACCTGTGACAACACAGACCTAGTTTATTTTCAATGAGGACAAAATTTATAATGTAATGATTGAATGTCATTGTTGTAAAAAGTTGATTAGAAAGGTCAGATGATCAGTTAAGGAGAATCACTTAAATACAAGATGATCAAATTATTCCAGGAAAAAGGGGGGAGAAGACTTGTTATCAGGGAAATAGAGGGGACACTTATATATAATTATGTGTGATGGAATGTTATGTCATTAGAAATGCATATCATGCTGAGGACAGGGACCTTATATCACTAACTTTAATATGTGTTCTAGGGTATATTTGTCTCAATTGGTAATTATACCACAGCTTCTTATTTATATGAAATATTTGTCACTGGAATTCTGCAAACACAACAATCAATGTATTAATCAAAAAGGGGGTAGAGACACTATCATGATTTAATGATTTATATGAATCGATTATAGACTACATTAACCTAAACCAGTGTCTCTGTGTCTTTTTAAGGTCTTGCCAAGATGCATTCACAAAATACCAATGTTACTGACAAAATAGATAATACAGACATTCATTTTAGAATTAACTGTCAGCTTTTGCTTGAGACTCCTCTTATGGAAATTAGGGGGAAGACAATTTCATATTCAAGCTATAAAAAAAAGCAAGACGAAAAAAGGGAAATAAATCTTCGAAATGAAATAACTCAATTAGAAGCAAAAAAGCATGAGCTCGAAAGTTTACGAACACAAAAATTAAAAGGGAAATTAGTAAGATCCCGTGTTCAATGGATACAGGAAGGGGAAAAACCTACTAATTATTTATGTGGCTTAGAATCACGAAATTTTATGAGCAAAATTATTCCCAAAGTAGAGAAACAAAATGGGGAAATTATAACAAAACAAAAAGATATTTTGAATGAAGTTAAATATTTTTATGACAATCTTTATAAAAAAAGGGATACTAAAAGTACTTTAAGTGATCTTAAAAAGACTTAAAAAATTTAAGTGTTCCTATACTTTCGTCTCAGGAAAAAGAAAGCTTGGAAGGTATAATTACTGTTAAAGAAGCCGGAGAAGCATTGAAAAAAATGAAAAACAACAAAACTCCTGGAACGGATGGTTTTTCAGCAGAGTTCTATAAATTTTTTTGGAAGGATCTTCAAATTTTTATTGTAAATTCTTTAAATTATGGTGCAAAAACAGGGGAACTATCTGTTACACAAAAACAAGGGATTATTACTTGTTTACCAAAAGGGAATAAACCCCGCCACTTTTTAAAGTCTCTGTGTCTTTTTAAGGTCTTGCCAAGATGCATTCACAAAATACCAATGTTACTGTCATGTAAGGGTAAAACATGAAAAATATACTGCCCTAATTTTATTTTATTATGAGCTGAAATTTCAAGACTAAATGTTTCATGGTTTATATAAGTCATAAATTTTTGATAGAGGAAAATTTTTTTGGGTACTTCTTTCTAATTCAATCAAATTCATTGAGAATAAGTTCTTGGCAATGAAATGATAACTAGGGAATTATGTATATTTGGTATCGTTAGCAGGTCTCTGACAGTTTCTGTTGATGTGCACAGCTTTTCTCAACTATAATTTTAACAGCTTGAAAAGTTGTGTTGACAATTGTCTATTATGCTTTTGTTATCTAGTATCATTCGGTTGCTGTCTCAGTAAGATAAAGCCCACATGTCTTTTAACTTTCTGCTATATAAGTAAGGAGATGCTTTATGAATTTCCCAATGTCAGACAACTATCTACATCTACAGGTTCAAATGAGGAAGAAAGAAGCAATTATAGGTCACTATACCACCTTTAACAATGAGAAAAACTCATACTCATCGTTTACCCACACACACTTGTGCCCTAATTATAGTGGTTTTCATGTCACTTGAAAATGACCACATGAATAATATATGTAGAGATATGTAATGTTAATTTGAATGGTCTAACAACATCATCACTCATTTCCTAATGTAAAAGCTCTTAAAGGTTGTAGAAATTCATCATCGAGTATTTCCCTAATAATTTCCTCAATTTTAATTCTGGCCAATGACAATTTTAGATTTTCCTGTGAATATTTGTGGTTAATTCAAGGTTTTAAGAAAATTTCTCTGTAAATTTTATGGTTGTTTGTAATGAATATATAACAGCCAATAGATGCAAGCTTAAATATCAACAGTTAACTTGTATCCCCTTTTGAATGAATGGCATTCAATGATGGGACATACCTGAATAGTGTCCATCTGGCATCATAATTTTTTGTTTTCACCTCTCTTCTTAGAATGTTGTACTTTTGTTTTACTTCTGAAAATTTTCAAAAATATTATTGAGAAGATGCTAGATTTAGGGTAAACATTGTTATATGAATGTCCAAAATGCAATAAATGCCTAAATGCAAATATGGGTAAAAAGCACATCAGTACAACATTAGGAAAAACAAGTTCAGCTAAACATTCAATTAAGTGTTTCCTTTTCAAATTTGGATTATTTTCATGTTTGTCTCTCTGGAATTCTGAAATTTGATATTTTGTAGCACAACAGTTTTAAGCTTTGAATAAACTTGTTATATAACATGAACAAAATGTCTACATGTATTTTGTTCTCTCCGTTAGTCAATAGTACTTTCTTGCAAGGGAAATAACTTGCTTTAGATTATGGTTAAAAAGGCAACACATTTTAGTGAAAGTTCTATGAATGCATATTATAATCAGAGTACCATAATTTTATCTGTTTTATCATTGATTCAAATGATATACTGAAGTGTTAAACTTGTTATTATATAGTCAGTTTCATATATGAAATAAAATACCTGCTCAGTCTATACAAACTTGATACCATCAGAGCGGAAAAATGTCCCACAACACGAGTTAGATACAATAGACGGAAAACTTTTCTTGTTCATCGGATCACGTTTCACATAGATTTTTATGATTTTTAAAAACCTGCAAATAATGTATTATGTATTAAACATCTAACAAAGAACTGGTAAAGTAAAGATATGAGTCAACTTTACAACTTTTAATTTGTTATAGCCATATATCATTTGGATGTATTAATGGATACGTTTTAAAGGATAAATATTTGAAGCTGCCTTTGGAAATTGACTACAAATGCTTAATTCATTAAGTTTATTTGAATTTAGTACCATAAAGGTATTTTCAGTGGAAATACAAAATTAATACATACAGATAAGGTTATTACTCGTATAGGCTTTTTTTGTTATATACTGATGGATCTTTTGAACTTTGATATGTGTCTTCAAATTCATTAAATTTTATTGTTTTGAAAATACATTGAAATGGGCAATAAAATTATTTTATTCCATGCAATATTTGTGAAATGATAAGAAACTCCAGATTCACAATATTAGAAAAATATAATTATGAAATCAAAGGGCATCAGAGGATACTGGTATCTGAAGTAACATCAGAGGGTAATATATACCTTCAGTGACATCAGAGGGTAATATATACCTTCAGTGACATCAGAGGGTAATATATACCTTCAGTGACATCAGAGGGTAATATATACCTTCAGTGACATCAGAGGGTAATATATACCTTCAGTGACATCAGAGGGTAATACCTTCAGTGACATCAGAGGGTAATACCTTCAGTGACATCAGAGGGTAATACCTTCAGTGACATCAGAGGGTAATATATACCTTCAGTGACATCAGAGGGTAATATATACCTTCAGTGACATCAGAGGGTAATATATACCTTCAGTGACATCAGAGGGTAATACCTTCAGTGACATCAGAGGGTAATACCTTCAGTGACATCAGAGGGTAATACCTTCAGTGACATCAGAGGGTAATATATACCTTCAGTGACATCAGAGGGTATATATATACCTTCAGTGACATCAGAGGGTAATACCTTCAGTGACATCAGAGGGTAATATATACCTTCAGTGACATCAGAGGGTAATATATACCTTCAGTGACATCAGAGGGTAATACCTTCAGTGACATCAGAGGGTAATATATACCTTCAGTGACATCAGAGGGTAATATATACCTTCAGTGACATCAGAGGGTAATATATACCTTCAGTGACATCAGAGGGTATAATACCTTCAGTGACATCAGAGGGTAATATATACCTTCAGTGACATCAGAGGGTAATATATACCTTCAGTGACATCAGAGGGTAATACCTTCAGTGACATCGAGGGTAAATAACCTTCAGTGACATCAGAGGGTAATATATACCTTCAGTGACATCAGAGGGGAATATATACCTTCAGTGACATCAGAGGGAATATATACCTTCAGTGACATCAGAGGGTAATATATACCTTCAGTGACATCAGAGGGGAATATATACCTTCAGTGACATCAGAGGGAATATATACCTTCAGTGACATCAGAGGGGAATATATACCTTCAGTGACATCAGAGGGGAATATATACCTTCAGTGACATCAGAGGGGAATATATACCTTCAGTGACATCAGAGGGGAATATATACCTTCAGTGACATCAGAGGGGAATATATACCTTCAGTGACATCAGAGGGTAATATATACCTTCAGTGACATCAGAGGGGTAATATATACCTTCAGTGACATCAGAGGGTAATATATACCTTCAGTGACATCAGAGGGGAATATATACCTTCAGTGACATCAGAGGGAATATATACCTTCAGTGACATCAGAGGGGAATATATACCTTCAGTGACATCAGAGGGGAATATATACCTTCAGTGACATCAGAGGGGAATATATACCTTCAGTGACATCAGAGGGAATAATACCTTCAGTGACATAGGGGTAATATATACCTTCAGTGACATCAGAGGGTAATATATACCTTCAGTGACATCAGTAGGGTAATATATACCTTCAGTGACATCAAGGGAATTATCATACTACCTTCAGTGACATCAGAGGGTAATATATACCTTCAGTGACATCAGAGGGTAATATATACCTTCAGTGACATCAGAGGGGAATATATACCTTCAGTGACATCAGAGGGGAATATATACCTTCAGTGACATCAGAGGGGAATATATACCTTCAGTGACATCAGAGGGGAATATATACCTTCAGTGACATCAGAGGGGAATATATACCTTCAGTGACATCAGAGGGGAATATATACCTTCAGTGACATCAGAGGGGAATATATACCTTCAGTGACATCAGAGGGGAATATATACCTTCAGTGACATCAGAGGGGAATATATACCTTCAGTGACATCAGAGGGGAATATATACCTTCAGTGACATCAGAGGGGAATATATACCTTCAGTGACATCAGAGGGTAATATATACCTTCAGTGACATCAGAGGGGAATATATACCTTCAGTGACATCAGAGGGGAATATATATACCTTCAGTGACATCAGAGGGTAATATATACCTTCAGTGACATCAGAGGGGAATATATACCTTCAGTGACATCAGAGGGGAATATATACCTTCAGTGACATCAGAGGGGAATATATACCTTCAGTGACATCAGAGGGGAATATATACCTTCAGTGACATCAGAGGGGAAAATATACCTTCAGTGACATCAGAGGGTAATATATACCTTCAGTGACATCAGAGGGTAATATATACCTTCAGTGACATCAGAGGGTAATATATACCTTCAGTGACATCAGAGGGTAATATATACCTTCAGTGACATCAGAGGGGAATATATACCTTCAGTGACATCAGAGGGGAATATATACCTTCAGTGACATCAGAGGGTAATATATACCTTCAGTGACATCAGAGGGTTATATATACCTTCAGTGACATCAGAGGGTAATATATACCTTCAGTGACATCAGAGGGGAATATATACCTTCAGTGACATCAGAGGGGAATATATACCTTCAGTGACATCAGAGGGTAATATATACCTTCAGTGACATCAGAGGGGAATATATACCTTCAGTGACATCAGAGGGGAATATATACCTTCAGTGACATCAGAGGGGAATATATACCTTCAGTAACATCAGAAGGTAATACCTTCAGTGACATCAGAGGGGAATACTTTCTATGACGTCACAGGGAAATATCTTAGGTCAGTATCAGTACTGATCCACCTCTGAAGTACCTGAAGAAAAGAAAAATTAGAAGGTGTTATCATGTTCCTTCTCAAAAATATGGGATGAATTAAACAGATAGCAATGGATGGAAAAGAAGCTAAAGTCATTTGTGATACATTTAACTGAATTTCTTATAAAATCGAACAATTGATTTGAATGATAAGCTACATGTAGGATTGAGCATGCATACATTTTATAGATTGTTGTAATTGTACAGGCTTGTTCTAATGCTTGCTCTAATTTAAGAACATATTACTAACGAGGAGGTACCAAACATTTATTATGAATGAAAAGACATCAGTTTTCAGGTTTAATTTGTTCCATTGATTATTACATTATTTTTGTTTTTTCAGATGAAGAGAAACACTTAAGAAGTTCCATGATGATTTTAAGCTGGGATTTTGTTCCTTGAATCATTATAATGTAAATGGTAAGATCAGAAGCTTGGTGTTGTTTGGTTTATTTAGGAGAATATTTAATACATATATATATATGAATAAGGGAAAATTCACATTTTATGAGTAAAATGCGAATAGGCCAATTTCAAGTCTTAGGACATTACTCAATAATGTGCTGGTTGCCCAACGATGTCACAAAACCAGTTTGGTAAGCAATAGTTTTGAGATGATATTACACTTTAAATTGAAGGAAAACTTACTTCCCTCAATGACAAACACACAAAATTGGTGAATTAGTTTTGATAGTGTTACATGTACAATAATTCTTTTTGGTCAGATTAATGGATTTGAGGGGGAAATCTATGAACTAAACTAAAGACATGAGTTCCTCTATTTTCTCCCGGTATTAAATAATTAAAGATAGAATTGCAGATGTTTCATAATGTGATATGAATACAATATTCTGACCTCCAGCAATAATGATCTGTGATTAGGTTTTGTCAAACAGTAGGAATTAATGTTTCTTTTTAGTACATATATAAAATAACCCCACAACAACAAAAGAAGACTGAGATACCACAATTTCTATTTTACAATATCAGTCATTAGATGATTTTTTTTTTCATTCCATTCAAACTATATGTCCCCATTCAAATGCATTGACCCCCCAAATCATCCCCCTGGATCCTGTTGCTTAACTATGTTCTTACTTCTATCCAGCCTAGTTAATGTAAACAAGTAACTTTTGCCAATTTGGTATAGCAAATTCAGCTTTTGGTTTGACCCAAAACAGCTCTGAGTCACGTCTGTACATTAGGCAAGGATTGTCACCATTAAACTATATATCATACTATTTAGCAACAATTATCATTTGGCAATTATTTTGTTGTTCATTTGAATTTGACAAGGTAATTGAACCAAATTGGTGTTATGGTCTTAGCTATTGGAGTAGACCCTAAATGTTGTTTATGATATAAGGAATTCTATTGAAATGCTGTCATTTTACTGCATGCAAATCATTACATATTTGTCTTAAAGTTTAACAAATAAGAGCCAAATTAACCTAAGTTCGGTTGCATATTTTATACTTATGTCCAGGTCTTTTTGGAACCTCATAATCAGTTGCAGTATCCAAGGAAGGGTTAATTAATGTTAAGGACTTTTAATACCACATGCTCAGTTGCAGTATACATTGTATATCTGAGGAAGGATTACCATTTTGTGAATGATTTAATTAAATTTCACCATTGTTACCATTGTATATTTACTTTCCCTTGCTGATCTTGATCTGACTTTTTGTTTCATTCATCTTAATTTAATGATTTCTTACCTATTTAGAATTAAGACATCAATATCTGTACATTTCCTACAGTTAATCAAGCTTTAGTGATCAGTTGTTGAAAAAGTTTGATCTTAATCATCTGATAGTAAAGATTTATCTTGTAAGTGTGTGCAAATTTTCCCTAGGTACTCAGTCATTGGTAAATATTGTTCTTTGTTAGTTAGCTCTTAATTAGTTATGAGTTGGTTGTTGGTTAGATCTTAATTAAGTATCAGTGGGTGATTATTTTTCTTATTAAGCCAGAATTAAGTTTGTAATTTTCACCACTAGACTTGTCTATCTAAGCCTTGTTATCATTTGTTGACTATTATCATAAGCTAGTTATGATCATATTTTTGATTTTTTTTATAGATTATTTTGGTCTAGTTGAAAGTCTATTAACTTAAAACTTTAGCTGACATAATTTTTGATTAGTAAATTGTCCATTAAATACAGCTTTTTAAAATACACTTCAAATATCAATAAAATGATTTTTACATTACTGAAAAAATATGATTTACCAATATATTGACTTAAATTTAAATTTCCCTATGTTTACTGTATTAACTGGTGTTGTATATTTAGTGAATCAATGATTATCTCCCCTTGTACAATGTCTTGTATTGATATTGACTCAATGATTGTATACATGAAAATGATCAACAGCCAGAGAAAAAGATAGAACATTATCCTCCTATTGATTCTTCTATTAAACAAAAGTCAACGTTCGGCCCACTGCTTCTGTTGATAATACACATGTTAAAAACAGGAGACAAAATGTCAATTGACTATTCGGAATTAAACCAATATTGGTCGGGGCAGAGTGAAAGAATTTGACTGGTCATCAAACAGAAGGTAAGATTGTCTGATTGATTACCGAATTATTGGAAATCCAAAGAAGCATTAATATGATCTCTTTGCACTATGCTGCTTTTCGCCTTTAAAAATATAATCGTTATTATCACATGTCGTCTGTTTTTCATTATTTTTTTCTACATTCGGCTATTGTTTATTAATTGTATTGGCTGCTAAGAATCATCTGATTATTGGATAAGTTAATGTATTATTTATCATCAATGCAATGATAACATGTATTCTGATCCATAGTAATCCACTAGCTTGTTCCTTCTACTTCATAATTGGTATAAATTGAATAATTTACTTTTAAACCATGAGATGGTCTGTATAGCGATCTGGTCATTTTTATTCCGATGCTAAATATAGGGTAACATTGATTGAGTTAAATTGTACTTATATTAATGTTAATTGTTGTAGTTTGTGTTTTACAGCTTCATTAACCAGATATGTTTGTTTCTGTATTTTTGAAGAGCTTATTTTTTACTGTGTCATTTATGGCGTTGAAATGTTCTGCATGTGTGATTGAGTTGATGAAAAGTATCATTGGACAATTGTAGCATTAAGTCATTTTGTAAAGAATCATTCTGCGACAGGAAATTACTTTTTACTGCGCTGAAAACGTCATTTTATTGAATTGCTGTTAAAGCGTATATTTGAAAGGACATATAAATGGTCTATCTAGGGATTTAATTGCTATAGTTGAATACAGGATTTGGGGTTAAATCTAAAGTCTGCATGGAAATCAGATGATTAAATCAAACATCACTATTAACATTTCATTTATTGATTCTATATTAAAATTACATGATCCAAGTCCAATAAACTTGTTACTGCTAAGGTACTATACAGTTATGAAATCATTCCAGTATGCCAGTGGTTTAAGCCATCTTTTACTCAATTTCATCCTGTAATGTTTGCGCATTTGTGAATTTGATCTACAATTTGTATTTTAGAAATAATTGATGGCAACATGTGGTTTGTTGGACATTTTACCACAGTAAGGCCTTTGTTTTGTTTTTGGTTTAAGTTTTTTTTTCTATCTCTCATTGACAGAATCTGTTTAAAGTAGTTTGGTAATAAATGACTGATTCATTATTTTTTCAAACTAAAGGACTACAACTTTTCACTAGATGAGTATTGCTGGTTTCTTTGTATTAAATCAGTCAATTTGTCTGTCGGATTTCATGCAATATGGGTAAAGATATTTAAAACATTTTGGAAGATTGTAAACCAATCCTTTTTCAATAATTCATTAGCTTTAATAAGACAACCTCCCATTCCATTTAACAATTTTACTTTGCCTTTAGGTAGTTACAAGACTTTGTGCAGTAAAAAATGTACATTATATAACATATCTGAAACAAGCTTGCTTACGCCAATCCTGATGAAACATTGATACAGATTGAATGAAGACAATTCCCTTAATGATTTTCTTATTTGCGTTTAATACCAAGTTAAAAGTAGACATTTTTTCACACGTCTGAAGAAAGTTCAAAGACTTCGGTATAAAAATAAGTAAACTAATAAGTTCAGTGTTTGATGTGAACAAGTTCCATCAATCTACTGTTTTAAAGATTTTTAATTTTTGATTTTCAGGTTACAGAGTTTTTATATAAGTTATTTAAGAAATAATTCATGCAAGCCATAGATTAGTTGCAAAACGCTCAGCTTTACAGGTTTACAGGGGGGTAAATAGAAGAGCCACACGCAAGGCACACTTATCATCGCTTCAGGTTATTTGTCCTATTAGAATCAAAATAATTCATCTGATAGATTTTAAGGACATTTTTAGTTTTAACTTACAGGGAGTTTATAGAAGAGGCACACACAAGGCACACTTATCATGGCTTGAGGTAAATTGGCCTATTAGAGTCAAAATAATTTATGCAAGCCATAGATTTGTTGTCATTTTCACATGACATGGGCAGTGTGAAAATCACCAACAAATCTATGGATAGCATAAACTATTATTTATATGTTAAAAGTTTAAAGGCCATGTTGACCTCTAGAATTTAATAGTTTTATTGTTTATTCATTTTAAGTACAGACTTTTCCCTTTAAGCATAATCTATATTATTGTATCATCTTTATTTTCAGGTTACCAATATTAAAAGAAAATGATTTGTTGAATTTGACTTCCAGTATAAAATGGTATGTATTCTTATAACAGTAGACACATAAGAGACTAGTACTGTTAATTCAGAAATTATTTCAAGAAAGAAAATACAAAATATGTTTGTTGACTATAAGACTATCTCCTGGTGATGTGCAAGCGAAGCCTGTGAAGAAACCATCTTATTGCACCTTGGTAGAGAACATATTCATGTGTGTGTCCTTAAGTCAAGAGCATCCTCTTTGGTTGTCTTATGTCCCATGTCTCCCAAGTCAGGAACATCCCCAGTGGCTGCCTAATGTTACAACGTCTGTCCAAAGTCATCAAGAACATCCTCAGTAGTTGTCTTATGTCCAATGTCTGTCCCAAGTCAGGAACATCCCAAGTGGCTGCCTAATGTTACACGTCTGTCCAAAGTCGTAAATAACTTCCTCATTAGTTGCCTAATATCACATGTCTGCTCAAGCCATGAACCTCCGCAGTGGTTGCCTTATGTCACATGTCTGTCCTAAGTCAAGAATCTCCTCAGATGTTTTCTTATGCAAGCAGAAACACAACATGACTATAAATAGTTGCATTTATGCAACACTTGTATCTTTCCTTTCATAAATACATCAAAAAATTTGAAAAATGGCAAGTTGACTAGAATGGCCTAAACACAAAATAAAGTATCTGTGAAAATAAGTTGGTTTACATTATTTGTTGTCCCATTGCAGTGTATTTAACATATACCCCACATCCCTCCTATTCATATTGTCTAAGAAGTTGACCCGTATCAGATTCTGTATATACATGTAGATATAAGAAGATGTGGTATGAGTGCCAATGAGACATCTCTCCATCCAAGTTACAATTTGTAAAAGATAGACCATTATGCTGGGGATTCATTTATTTTCGTTGTCATCAGACCACTTGGATTTTCATGGATATTTGATTTCGTAGTTCTGTCAATCTTTGCATACCAAGTGTACTGAAAATTTAAATTCATTGAACATTTGAATTTGTTTCACATGTGCCCACGAAATATGGTATCCAACGGTAAAAAAAATGAATCCACAGTAGGTCTTCAACATGGAGCCTTGGCTCACATCGAACAGCAAGCTTATTAAAAAGGCCATAAAAATGTCTAGTGTAAAACAATTCAAACTATATATACATGTATACCGTAAGCTGACTGAACTACATTACCATCACTATTTATTAGAATTAATAAACATTGGTTGGACATACATTTACATTATGTTTGTAACAATGGTTTAATAATTGTAAGTAATATAATGATTATTGCATTTTATTGTACAATGAACATATACATTTTTATGACAAATTGGGTCATCAAGGCAACAGCTGAATTCTGTATTGAGGAAAAATGATTTGATTTATTGCTCGTAAATTAACCAGTAGAAAACCCTTCTACATGGATTAGATTACAAATATGTTTTACCTTGTAAGTAAATTTTGTGATTATTTAATGAACTATCTTTAACTATTTAGATGGTTATCAAAGTATTGTAACTCACAAATACATAATATTGATAATTTTTTTACCTGTGAAAAGAACTTTTGAATCTTTTCAAAAGTCAGATGTTTAAAAGTCATTTAAATAATCATTAAATTGATCCCATAACTTTTAAAAATTATTGCTGATGAAATAAACAGAATCTAAATAATTTATGAAGTGTTATGCACATTAGTATGCAACAAATTAAATGGGGTTCATATGCTAATGTAACCTACTGTGTCTTTTGATTTACATATAAAATAATAATAAGATTAATGTACGTAGACTGATCTTTTTGTATGATGTCTGTCCCATGATCTATTGGAGGTCGCTTTTCATGGATATTTTGTTCAAGTATCAAGCATGTACCAAAAGTTACCCTCAGTTTTTGATCGCTCATAAATATCAACAGGAACCCAACGGCACAAAAACACCAAAAGACATCTCAAGGCTAACACATATATACAGTCTTCAACAATTAAAGATGTCTAAATAATATGTCAAGCTCTAAATTGCTCCAAGTAATAAAAAAAAAAATTGTGATTAAATTTCATTTTTCATTTCAATATGTGTAGGCTGTTGTTTTTGAGGTTACAAACGACATCACCACAAATCTTAAATGGTGTTATTTAGTACAGCCAAGATGCAGTCTTCATATACATAGATCCTTTAAATATTAAAATACATAATTTTAAAATATTAGCTGTCTGCACAGAAAGTTGGACACCTATTAGATGTGGTTTTCCATCTGGGCATGTTTTTTTCCGTTTTATATTCGGTTTAAAGCTCTCAAGAGCTTATGTTTGTTTTGTAAGATGTGAAGTGAATCCAAATAAAAACTTTCTTATTTGTATATAACACCATACTGATATTTTAAACTAAGTATTCAGTATTTTTTCACTGTTTAAACTACAATATTAAAAGGAAGATGTGGTATGATTGCCCATAAAGACAACTCTCTGCAAGAGACCAAATGACACAGAAATTAACAACTATAGGTCACCTTACAGATTTTAAACAATGAGCAAAGCCTGTACTGCTCATTCACCTCTTAAATGCTCCAAAATGACAAATATTAATTATAAACAATTCAAACTCACAGCCTAACTTATATACAAAAAAATAAAAGAAAAACAAATATGTAACACATCAGCAAACCAGAACCACTGAATTACATGCTCCTCACTTGGGACAGGCAGATACATACAGAATATGGTGCGGTTAAACGTGTAAGCCGGTTCCCAACCCTCCCCCTAAATGTGGTTTAACAGTTTAACATAAGAACAAACAATAAAAATCAGATGAAAAAGGCTTAACTCATCAAATGGATACAAATAGAAATAAATCTAACAAAAACAGAGTGGACATGGCCGGGTACTTGTATATCCCAACAACAAAAAGATACTAATTATAATAAAGAAGATGTGGTATGATTGCCAATGAGACAACTCTTCACAAGAGACCAAAATGACACACAAATTAACAACTATAGGTCACCGTACAGCTTTCAACAATGAGCAAAGCCCATACCGCATAGTCAGCTATAAAAGGCCCCCTTATGACAATGTAAAACAACTCAAACGAGAAAAATTAGAAAAAGAAAGGTGACCTTCTGCTGTTGTCTGGTCCATGCATGGTCGGGTTGTTGTCTCTTTGACATATTTCCCATTTCCATTCTCAATTTTATTAGACAAATGTTTGTCTTGCCTGCAAAGTGATAAAAACGAAAATGTGCCTATGAGTTTACTGCCTAAACTATTTAAATAAAACTTTTTCTCAAACTTTTAGCCAATTTATACTGAACCCTATAGGTTCATTATTTTATAGTCAATGTGGTTTTTTTGACATAGTTTTTCATTTATCAGAGTATAATTATAAAGTAAAATTGTCTTGCTTTCATCATGTAAAAAAGTGGACCATTACTTATAAAGTCACATAAAAAGAACACATCTTTTTTTATAGTTCATTAAAAATAAAAGAATGAATGATCAACATTAAGTTTTTCATGATAAAGTCATTTCCTAAATACAATCAGTATTATTAATTTAGTAACACATTCAAAGTTTTCTAGGTAATTGACTTTGTACTTTCAATAATATAGATAGAAAACCTATATTTATACGTAAAATGTTTGACCAATTTAATTTGACTAACCATCCCTCAGCTAATTCAATAGATTAATATATCGTAGTGTGTATATGACTTATTTACATGGGACAAATTGATTTCTGGGTTTTAGATACATTAGTTGAACATATTGAAATGAGGCAGAAACTTACATTGTAAGAAGTCTGTATTACTTGTAACATCTGATTATAATGTCTTAAAGTAAACTAAGTTCACAATATGTACTTGTATAGAAAAGGGGGGTGTAGTCAACCAATGGCGTTTTTTTTTTTTTTTTTTAAATAAGATGGGGTCCATGTAAAGACCATGCAATGGGTGATACTTGGTTAATGAAGATCAATAAATTACAATCAAATTTACCTTCAATAAAGATTCATGAAAAATAGTACGGTTAGTGTTCCCTGAAATAGAGAAGGAAAAGTATGAATTGTTTGTGTTACTGTGCTACAGGATGGTGAAATTAAAAAAAAAACATCATGTTTACAGAATTGTTCAGCCAAAAACTGTTAAATATTTGTAATAACACTTCAACTTGTTTCTACATGTATCGTTGTCAAACATAAATATACATGTTGATATTGTAATAAACCTGTTCTTCATATCCTTGCATTTCTATGTGTTTTCATCTCTTTGTATTTGTTAAGAAATTAAGAATAAATGATATAAAAAGAACTGCTTACTCTTCCAGAGCACCTGAATTAACCCAGCTGGTTTGGGTGATGTTGCAGTTGCTCAGTGTTAAGTTTTCTATGCAGTGTTTATAGACTTAGTCGTTTTGTTGTTGTTTTTTGCCATGGAGTGGTGAATTTTCTATTTACCTTATAACTTTTGAAAGATCCATTGACATCAACATAATTTTGGACATTTTATTGATGCAGATAATATTTTGTCTTTTCAGATGAATTTGTATAATAATTTGTGTAGAATAAGACATTGATAAAAGGATTGTCACATCATGCTTCCTGAATCAGAGAAAATGAATGGTTCCAATGTCAAGTCAGAACCCTCTACTGAAATAAAGGAAGAAATAAAAGAGGAAAATCCACCTGAACAAAACTTGATGAAAAATCATACGGGTCCGCCCAGTAATAAATTAACAAATGGTGAAACAGGTCTGAATTTAATCAATTACTCTAACCTAAATTTGATGATTAGTATGTTACTTGCTGTTTTAAGGAGATGTGGTATAATTGTCAATAAGGCAGACAACCACCAGAGACCAAATAAGTTTACTGCAAAGCTGCTTAGACATACATGTCTTTGTGATAACGTTTTATTGCTAAAATCAACAATGAAAACTTAAGATGGCGTAATCAGTTATGTCTAATATAACCATCAGCATATTGACAAGATTCAAGTATTGCTTTTCAAATTTCTATGTAAGATTTGTCACTTAGATATATGTATGTGAAGTTTTTTCTATTGATTTTTCTGCTATTTTTGTCCTTAATGAAGCTCTGTAAAATAATGTCAATTCGCGTACATTTATCAAAACATTTTCTTCTATTTAAAATTGAAAAAAATCTCATTTTGTGAACATTTCCTTATTATCGCTATAAATGTTATTTTCAAGAAATTATGACTTCCTTTGAGAAATGAAGAATTAAAAGTCTAACTGGAATATTGATCCATGTATATATGTATATATTTACAAAGTTGAAATGACTTCAGGCTTTAGAATTTATAATGAATTGCAAGTAACTCAGTTTATGGTACAATTAAAATTGTGTTTTCATGTTAATTATTTTATTGTAAACATCACTTTTAAGAAAAACTCCTCATATTAAATGTTTTTGATTTTGAAAAGGACAACAACAAAGGTCAAATTATCATGTAACATATATGGATATACAAAATCTTGTGTACAATTGGTAATGTAATTCTTTACACAGTGTTGAACTTATAAAGAGATACATGAAGCTGTATTGTATATTAAGTTTGCATACATAAAACATGGGTTTTACTGTTGCAAATGAATTTTCTTAGTGACATGTAGTTGATGTTTTAAACTGAATTTGCAATAGTAAAACCAAATATTTATATGTTGGGTTCTAATATTTATTGATCTCAGGGGTAAAGGTTAACAATGAATGTACATGTTTAATGAAGTGAAAATTTTCTACAATCTTATATGCAGAATTTGTCGAAAAGTGAAAACAACATGTTATAAATTTCATCCGTCCAAAGTTCTTTTCTGGATTTAATTTGATCAGTAACGCTCAAAGCCCAATATTTGAAAGCAAGGATGTATAAAGACCAAAATAGTTGAAGAGCTATTTGATCAAAACCATGAAAAGTTCATCTACACCAAAAATTAAGTTTCCACAAACTACAATTTTCTTCAATCCATGCAAAATTTATCCCCATCATTCTAAATGAATCCACAGCGTATTAATTGTAAGAATGGTAAAATAAAAAATTGGAGAGAACAACACACAAACGATACCAGATGAGCTAAAAAGTACCCTTTAGCAGCACAGCTAGTGCTTAGGTGGTTTATATCTACTTGAAAGCATTTCTTTAGTGAAAATAAACTGAACTGGTCGTAACAAAATATGTGTTTGACATTAAAATTAAAATATTGTTTGTTTTCAGAAAATAACAACCAGAAAGGAGAAATGAGTGCCAATGTTAAACAGGAGAGTAGTGGGCAAGGTATGGTCTTTTATATTGGGTAGTGGAAATACTTGGAAGAAATTTTCTTCAGGTGTTATCAGTCATTTGTTTATATTTACTTTTCTTGAGAAAAACATACATTAGAATAGTGAAAAACACAAAATATGCTTACCTAGTATAATAACAAATATAACTAAAAAAAACATGTTACTATCTTAATCTGTATAAACATAGTTTATTACTATGCAATATGCTAAATTTAGAATTTGTTTGGTTAAAATATCATAAGTAATATGAATATAATGTGAGAAAGTATCGCATTAATTAAAGAATCATCAATTGGAAACAATGAAAAATATGGTAAAGCAATAATCTTAATTAACTAGAGAAATGCAAAAAAATACAAATTGTAATAGGCTCTGAAAACATGAAGATGATATAAAAACATACACATATGATTTAACCAGGGTTGGCAAAAAACCGGGTTTTATGAGTATTTCTGGGTAATACCGGGTAATATAAAATGCTGGCCTGAATTTTAAAGAGGATTCAGTGACTAAACACAAAAGCAATACATTTAAAATGTCTATAAACATATTTTGGTTATAAATAATTTAACTTGTTTGAGATTCATATAATAAAAGTGTATGCATTTGAGAAAGTATTATTTAAGCAACTCTGAGACAAGTGTACATGAAGACACATTGGGCAAAGATTAATGGAAAAAGCCTTTCACAATAGTTCTCCTCTAAATCTGTTATACGTACATCATTAATTAATAAGTAATTATTTAGATTAGACACAGATATGTTTATATAACAATAATCAGCCTTTTCATTTCTATAAGTGTTAATGACATGACCCTTTATGGTGTTTATTTAGCAATATGATTGCATAGCATTCTAAATTTACAATTCAATTAAACACTGCAAAGATACACTGCCAATATAGAATAATGGGAAAAGAGAATTTGAATTTTCAATCTTTCAGAAATGACCCTCAATGGTTATCTGTTTAAAATGTATTTATTTAGTTATCATGCTATGAAACTACAACAAGTCTTTACTATTTTAGGCTGAAATGAAACTTAAAAAATCATATTGCCAAGTATTACCCATTTCTGGGAGTATTGCCCAGCCCGGGAAAACCAGGGTTTTCCAGGGCGGGTAATACTTTGCCAACCCTGGATTTAACAGTAAAATGTACAGGAATAAAATGATTTCTCAAACTACAAAAAAATATAGAAATTTATATTTATCCTTGTCTAAGCTGTCATCAGCCAAACTAAATGCATACTAAACAAAGGTCAGAGAAGAAATTTACAAGTTACATTGACAAAAAACTAAAATATATAAATTGATATGTCTTACTTTATTAATAGATATTATAGTTGTTTTTAATTGTAAAATAAAAAACATGACCAGATCCAAAAAGTTTATTAATTGTATTAATATTTTGACAGGACCTGGTACAGATAACAGTTCGTCAAAATTACCGAATGAAAATGTTCCCACTACTCAGAGCATGCAGCAACCTCCGTCGTCATCACAACAGCCGATTGTGTCATCACCGCAAGGAGCATCTGTGTCGTCATCTAGTAAAACTGTAATGTCGAACACTACTTCTATGGCTCACTCAATGGCGAGTGATAGTCATTTCTTACAACAACAAAGTCAGATATTTGTGTTCTCAACTAGAATGGCGAATGATGCAGCTGAATTAGTGATGGCAGGAAAATACAAAAATATTCTTAACTTTCATACGGATCAACCAGAAACACAGAACTTTTTACAGGTAATGAAGAATGAGAATTCTGTTAATCTATTATAATACTAATACTCGAGTAATAGGGGCTATAATGCTATCACCTTGTCAGTTCATCTTGTAGTATGTAAAACAAATATTTTTGCTACACTTTGTTTCATGGACTAGTGAACAAAGTTTGGGTTATATGTTTACATGATGATTGATTAAAACCTCTATCTACATAGGAGGCAAGCAGTAAGCAGTATGCACCATAAGGCACTAGTCAGATACCTCAGACTAGTAAAATTTTAATTGGACTAATAAGTTTTTGCGAGTATTTGTTCAGACACATAAAAAAATGTTCAAATATTGGTCTTCAGACTAGTAGTAGGCAAAGATTTTGGTGCAGACTACTGTAAGATTGTGGATATTTTCCATAGTTTGGTCAAACCAATGACATTAAAGTTGGGATTTACTACTGATTCTTTTATAGGCAAAATTTAAAAAACATCTGTATTTGTTTGTCCACCTGTGATAATAGCATTTTGGTGATTTAAAAATAGGGTTGCAAATAAACAATTGAAGCAGACATTTTATTGGCACTCATACCACATCTTCCTATATCTATTTTAAAAGTCTGCATGTATTTTATGTGAAAATTTTGAGATTCAGTGGTGTTTGTGTTTTTTTTCCGTTTTTTTAAATAACAAGTTTTTTTTACATATCTTAAATCCAGGTTATACAGCAGATTTTATAAGTTAGAACATCATACATTTGTAATAAAACAGTTACACAATATATTATCTCACAACAATAGTGTATCTTGACAATAGTAAAACTAATTCTAAAATACAATATAAAAGCACTTTTATGACAATGGTTTGTAGAAGAGAAACAGCTTGGTTATAATCTATGTACTAAATTATCACATTATATTATTAGATTATAGTTCTGATCATCATTGATAACATGTTTATCTATTGATGAACTATTTTACATAAGAAAAGATGTTTTTCACTATTTTTTTTCAATTTCATAGGCTTTTCTGAACATGCTGCAATTTTTTCAATAGTCCCATGCTGTGTCGAAGGACATAGACAAAGTTTGCATTCTCCTGTTAATCCATCTTCAATTATCTACTTCTGTCTGACTGCTAGGGCTATTCCATTATATTGTATGTGGGAGGGTAGGAGGGGACTTTCAAAATATCCCTACAACCAAGAACCATTTTTTAGATGATTGTGCATAATGGTAATAGAGGCATACTGAAAAAAGACCCATGACCAATAATAAAACATCCCTTCCTATCCTCCCACATACATTTTAATGGAATAGCCCTAGCAGTCAGCCCTTACTTGAAATCTTTCATACTTGGTAAGATTGTTTGTCATCATGTATGCTTGATTATACTGTGCCACAAATATAACATTTGTAAGGTTTTCACCGGTGTGTTGTCATTGTACCACCATTTGGGTTTGTCCATTTCTGCTGGAGTTATTGGACTTTTGCCAGTTTTTTGTCTTTTAAATAAAATTACAATGTGTGAACCTTGGAGACCATAGGCCTCAAAATATTCGTTTATAATAGGATTGTTAAACAGGCTGTGTACTCTATTATTATTAGGTAGTGTATAATTGATATGACTACATAATCCTCACATCCAACAACATTGAAATTCAGGAATCAACTTTTTGTCTTGTTATAAACGTCCCATGAAACTCAGGTAATTTCATGTATGTGCTTTGAAGGATCTTTATGGAAAACACCATTTTCTTTCATCATGAAGGAGTTGAAAATATTTGTTATGATTCTAGAACACTTCACAAGTTTAACAATAAGCCAAAATCATTAAAAAAAGAAATGAAGTGTTGTGTTTGTCATGAACAGGAAAATTATGTGTAATTGCAAACAAAATGGAAGATGGTGTGTGGAAATTCTTAATAGAAATTACAAAAGAATACCTAGTATTAAAATACTGTTTGATGTTTAAATGACCTTGAGTTAAAACAAAACACCTTCAGCAGTACTACAAAACAAGAAAACTGAACAATCAACCAATTAGTTTTTGTAGTTTATACATTGTTTTGCAGTGCTTCAAAAAGAAAATACAATTTTGATGAGGATTATAGCTTGATATTTATCTTACAGCTTTTACATTAATGCTAGCAAGACAAATCTTTGTTTGGCTTGCTTGCTTTGTTTGTATCAATGTTTGCTCAAGCATGGTAATTAAGATAGGCGGGGCTTCAGCATGTATACATCATTCTTAAATTTTATTGAACGTTATGTTCGAGGTGAAGGACACTACATTTTAAAACATCACATGACACATATTCTCTCATGTTTCCTTACTTGTAAATATACAATACAGACAGGATTCTACTTTGTCGAAATTATCTTCCTATTTCGCCAGTTCATTTTCACAATCGTAGAAACGGAAGACAATTTTTTTTTCAGAGATTGTCGTCAAGCACTTTTAGTAAAATAGCTATTCGAACACACCTACATGTACTCTGATGGATAGGTATTTCACTTGACCCCTATATTTCATCTTTTAGTACTGTGATTTTTTTTATGTTATAAAGTCAACCTGTAGCTTTGCTATATAAAATGATAGTCTGAAGCGAGATGATGTATCAAATACTCTTGTTTTGTACATTTTCAAGACAAAATATTCATCTCAAACACACCCTAACATAAAAAAGGTGCACTCGATTTTCTCTTCGATACAATTGTTTCCCATTTTTTGGAATATTTTCTCGAGTAGCATAAATGGAAATAACTGACTGAACTAATAGATTGATATGTTATAAAAACAATATTAGGTCAATTAATGTTGAAGGCCAGTTTCTCAGCCTCATACAAGAAAAAAGTTTATATTTTTCTTTCATTGACAAATTATTGTATTTTTACAGGTGAGAAAACATGTGAGAATATTTGTCATGTGATGTTTTAAAATTAAGTGTCCTTAACCTCAGACATAACGTCCAATAAAATCTAAGTATGATGTATACAAGCTGAAGCCCCGCCTATCTTAATTACCATGCTTGAGCAAACACTGATACAAACAAAGCAAGCAAGCCAAACAAAGATTTGTCTTGCTAGCATTAATGTAAAAGCTGTAAAATATGTTTTGAATTCAAATTTGACAACAACAGAAATCATGAATCTACTTGAAAACAGCTATTTAATAATGTAAGAACTTACGTAGACAAATATAATTAGCAATATTCAACAATAAATCAAAGCAAGAAACAAACCTTTATATGACAACAATGATAAATTAAATAGAAGTCAGGTAGAAATATACATAAAGCCAGTAATATGTTGTTATAGTAAAAGTTTGGTAAAAAATTTGATGCATATTTTCAATTTGAAACTGATAAATACTTTGTTTATTTTTCAGAAAAACAATATAAAGATTACGCCGATACAAAATAGACCTCAAATGCCACAAAGTATGATGGGAGTGCGTCCAGGAATGGTTAAACCCCCCTTTCGACCTGGTGTGCCAGGTTATCAGCCTAACCCATCACGTGTTGCAGAATGGGTACAAGAACAAGAATCACATATACAGGATCAAAACTTTAACATGGGTGGTGGTATGAACCCTAGAATGCCAAATAATAGCATGCGTATGATGCATCCGTGGCCGTCAGGTGGTGGACCTCCACAAGGATTTCATGGACAGAGTTTCATGTTTCCAGAGGGATTTGAACAAGAGATGATGTTTCATTCTCAAAACACTAATTTATCGCATCATAAAGTTCCAGATGAAAATTTGACTCCAGAACAATTGAAAAAACGTGAGGAATCTTTAACTAATTTGCGAAAAATTCAGCAAATGTTATTTCCTGAACAAAGAGGTGGTGGGCATCCTGGGTTTGTACATATGCCTGGACAAGGGCCTGGTCCAGGAGGAATGATGCCTAATGAAATGATGATGCAGCAAGGTATGATGTCACCAGAGGGAATGATGGGTAATCAACCAGGCATGATGGGACCGGATGGAATGATGTCTGTATCACAAGGTTGTCCGATGCCAGGAGGGCCACCTAATATGATGATGTCACATATGAGAGGCCCAGGTCCACAAGGAATGGGACCTGGTCCACAAAATATGCAGAATTTGTCACCTCCTCAACGTGAATGGTTACGTCTGCAGCAGGAATATTACATGGATAAACGTAGGCATCAACAGCAACAAATTGCTCAACGAATGGGACATCCTAATATGGAAATGTCTGGTGGCCAGCAGTGGCAGCCACCACCACCGTCATATTCTTCCACAATATCCAAACGTCATGGCTCACATGGAAGTTTATCTACCTCACCTAATAACAACGGACCAATTGGATCACCAATTCCAGGATTTGATCCAAATGATCCGCTGGGAGGTGTATTTCCACCACGACAACAAAAGTCACCTTTTACTGGAATGAATCATCCAGAGTTTGGTGGCATGAACATGGCTGGACCAACTGGAGGTCCAGGAAATTTTGAACAATCATTTGGTCCACATGGTGTACCAATGCATCCTGGAATGGGACCTATGATGAACAGGAAGAATTCTCAGGTGACTATTCAAAGGGCAGGTAATCCTGAACAGTTTATACCAGAAATTAGTACTTCACCAATACCAGGATCTAATAAACCGCCACCCAGCTATGCACAATCACAAAAACGAAAACGTGTGGACTTAGAGGAGGAACTATACAAAAACTTACAACCGACTCCATCTCCTCAACAAATTAATTATAATTTAAATCAGTTCGAAGGACAAGAACTGACTATTACAAAACAATTAAATGCAGCATATCGTGAGCCTATCCCTCCAAATGACCAGTCCCAAAATCATTCATCACAAAATCAGGTTCCGCATTCACCAATGCATGGGCCAGGATCTAATCGAGGACCCATGTCAAACTCAAGTCAGACATCAAGTGGACCTTTATCAAGTCCTGGTCCAATGCCAGGTCAAAATCCTGCATTTGGTGCTTCAATGAGGCTATCACATTTTGATCCTTCATCAAATTCAAATATATCATCGAATAATGGGCCACATATGCCACCGAATGCTGGGCCTCCACATCTAACACCTTCAACAAAATCCTCATCAATGTCAAATATCACGTCTGCAAGTTTAGCAAATTTAGCCAAAGGTGTAGAACATTTATCGAATCAAATGCAACAGAACATGATGCAAGGGGACCGTTTCATAGTATTCAGATGCAGGGACAACAAGGAGGTGCCAATCCTAATTCACAAAATAGTGCTTCAGTGACAAGTAGCAATGAAACAAGTTCTCAAAATCCGAGTGCTCCTAGTGTAAACAATACATTTGTAAATGCAACCATGTCAATTCAACAGTTAAATATTCAAAGTGTAAATAATCCACATGGGCACGGATATAATCCAACAATGTCTGTTCAACAAATGAACATGGAACAGCAACAACACTCTCAAATGACCGCTATGAATAACAGTGGTGTACATGGTCCTCAGGGTATGCCAAGTGCACAAAGCCAAGGTATGCCTTGTTCGATGTCTCAGGGTATGCCTATGTCATCAACGTGTCCAACATCATCATCAGCGGGAATGTCGCAACAAACTCCCATTGCTATGGGACACCCAGGAATGAGAAATAACCCTCAACAAATGGGCCATGGTCCAGCCCATACTAGCTCAAGTGCCCCACCAAATATGATGGCTCAAGGAGGAAGAATGAGTCCTAGTTTTGCTGCTAGCTCAATGGGAAATGCAAATGTTCAAATTCAGGCTAAAGCACCTAATACTATACAATACTTACCTGCACACCCTCCATCAAATCAACCTGGACCACAAGTGTCCACTAAAAGACCCGAATTGAATTCATGCAAAGATTTGCCTCTCCAATGGGAAATATAGAAAATAAAGTGCCGACATCCAAAATGCAATATTTTCCTCAAGCAAATCAACCCCAACCTGGAATGGAAAATTTTGGTCCAGGAATGCAACCTAGTGGTCGATGTTCTCCTTTCTCTGGCCCAGTTGGACCAGGTGGTCCAGGTGGTCCAATGAACCTGGGGTAGGTCCACATCCAATGCAAAGGGGGGAAACATGCCTCAGGAAATGCACCCAAATATGCCTGGAGGTGGTGGAATGAATATGATGAACTCAGAAATGCATAGCCAACAAGAGGCTATGATGATGTCAAACCAAATGGCATCCATGCAGGGAGGTATGCCTCCACAGGGCATGATGTCTGAACAAATGATGGCTAGAACTTACGGTCAAATGAGTGCACAGGGAGCAATGATGAGTTCTAACAATGGAAATATGATGAGAATGGAAGGAATGGCATCTATGGCTCATCAGAACTCTCCACCTTTCCCAGGAGGGCGTGAAAATATGATGGAAATGATGCATGGTGGTCCCATGCCAGGAAGGAATTTTGGACCAGGCATGGAAAGGATGTCTGGTCAAGGTCATGGACCTCCTATGAATCCGATGGGAAATTATGGACCTATGTCTAGGCAAGGTGGCATGAGAATGTCAGGCCCTGGAAACCCAAATATGCCAAATATGTTACCAAATGGACCTCCTGGTCATAATCCAGGGTATAATGCTCAGTATGAGCAGTTTCAGCAACAATTGTATTCTCAAGGAAGATCAAGACAAATGTCTCCAATGGGAGGTGCAATGATGCCTGGTCCAGGACAGCCACAGTATATGAACATGATGCCAAATATGCCATGATCAAATGTTAATCAATGCTTTACTATTTGTTTAATTTTCTGTCACTTTTAAGCATGACAATAGGAGTATGCTTCCAGTTTGCTTTAAGATAAGTACTAATAAAACGAATTGTTAATTGAAAAATTTCCATTTTATATTTAAAAAGGTTATTCTATTTTTGATTTGCTTGGACAAAAAATAACGATATATATAAGATAAACAGTTGTTTCACACATAGATAATTTTCTATTATTTTGCTAGATCATAATTGACAATTGTTTTATTCTTTGGGAACAGTTTATAATTTGTTTAAAACAAATGCAGTAACTTTCGATCAATTTACAACTTTAAATGAATATAACTGAATTTGATTGAAGCAGTTTTTGTAAAAGATATTCCAAAGCAATCGCTTTAGATGTAAGACATAGCAGTATTTTTTTTAGCTGGAAGCATAATTTTTATTTTATAACAACAAGGTTTTATGATATTACCACAAACTTGAATGTTTGATTATCAACTCTTCATTATATTTTCAATCTTTGACTGGCAGCTTTTATAGTATTTTAAAAAACCATGTAACTGTATTTGCTTAAATGGCAAAAATAGTCTTTTTACAAGTAATGTATTATTTTTTGCATCTTATATCATCTGATTTCCAAGGTACACACCTTTAACATATCATCAACATATATGTGATGTTAAACACCTTTAATGCTCGAATCATGTCACTATAAACATTATTTGACTATAAAGTTGGTTTCAATATTTATGAAGTTGATAATCAAAACCTTTTGAGTGCTGTATAGTTCTTTTCCTATTTTTAAGAATTTATATTACCTTTTTTTAGTTATTTATAAAAATCAATACATGACAACCCTTTTTATGTAAAAAAATTAAATCGTTATTTATATTTATAAATTTCATTTAACATTATTACCTTTTAAAAATCTAATGAGCAACCAAATAAGATTCAATGATAGATATATTCTAGTTATTAATTGTTCAACGTATGTTACAAAAATCCATAGTATTATATTTAAGTAGAACTTGTTTTTTTATTTTCTTTCCTTCTACTGTTATAACATTATATGTTGGTAGTGTGGAAAGCCCTGCTTCTCTTTTCTATTTTTATTGATACTTGCAAAATAATTATCTTTAGTTTTGCTATATTTACCAAAGAGAAAGATTAATTGTGTGTGCCTAAGCATGATTCAGTATTAACAAAATGTGTCTTTCTTTATACCCTGTATATAAGGGACCTTAACACACCAAAACTGTATTTTCAGAAATAAAAGTTAGCACATACAGGGTTCCTCTTATCCATTTTAGTGTTTTTTTCTTTGTTTATGTACCTTGAAAGTCATCTTAAACATTTTCATGCAAGGGTTATTTTGGTCATGTGACAATATGGTTTAAGTTATTCTCACTAAACTTACATTTTCTTGTATTTTTTTTCTATTTTATTTTTACTAGAGAAACTCTGCAGTATAACATTATTGCTAAATATCATAACAATGAGAATTACTCATTACTCAATTTGTATTATTAGCAGAGAAACTGAAAGGTCAAATGTTTAAATGGCTACCAAATACTATTTCATTGTGACAAAATATAATATACTTTAACTACAAAACTAGGTAATGACACAAACTGTTGTATATTTTCTTTATTCAATAGATTGTTAAGTGGTATTTTTTTTTGTAATTTAATGTTACATACCAAATGGTTGTATCTTACCAAAACAAGATTTTATATTCGATTTGATAATACAGAGGTCTTTCTATTCTGCTTTAAAGCAGATTTCCACTAGAAAATATGGATTTGTTCATTATGATCTCATTAATATATCAAACATTTTGGCTTCTGGTTGAGTGTATTCAATTATATTCTTGATATGCAAAATAACATCGGATATATAAGAACAATGACAAAGATTCAGTTGAATAAAATCAGAATTATATTTAAATTCGCTGATCTTCCTTCTTTTTTTTTTAAATGTATTAGAGTCTTGTACCCTTAACATTAAATGTAATAAGATATTGGATCATCTGAAACTTGGTGACACTTTGATATTCAAGTTGGGTATATCCAGTTAGAATTTTATTTTGACCAAATGGAATTTTCAAGGTTTAATTTCTTTACCTTAATTGACATGTTTTGAATGTTGTGGTATATCTTCATTGCATTGCATTATGGGTAATCCCTTTCCTTGTTAGGCGATATTAGACCATTGAGCTCGCGGTCAGGTTGCTTTAATCATGAGAATGTTTTATTTACTAAGTGCCTGGGTGCATGAAATATAATATTTATTGTAATTGACAAATTTCATGTTATTGAAATTAATTTTTTGGTAGTAAAGTTATTATGACATTTTGTACAGAAGTATATATTACATTTTTTACCTTCATTTTTCTATACCATTTTATCATCTGTTTATAGTACATTTGTAGATTACGTTTCTCATCAAGGTTGTACAGTATTTTGTAACTTAAAATGAAATTCATTAACGATTTTACAGTTAAAACCAAGCATTGAAATATAAGAACAAATTGTAAATAATTTAATTTTTTTGTATATTATTTGTGGTTATTTAGAATATTAGGTTGTAGTCTTAGTATTAAAGAACGAAAAAAAACCTGTTCATTTAAAACTTACAAAAATTGTTGGAAAGTCTATTTTTGATATATTTTATATAATATGTGACTGCTGACAGATTAAATGTAAGATGAGATGGTCTTGTAGTCTTTTATCTATGATTAAGACAATAAGACAAATTATTTGGTTTATTTTTCATACCATTCTAGATCGTAAATGATGTAAAATTGACACAATTGATATTTCTGAATTTTTTTATACATGAATTAAAAAATGTTGAAGGGTAATTTTATTTCATACGTTAGCTTTAAAAACCTTGAATGATATTTCTAATGGCTGTTAACTTAAGGAATGATAAATAAGAAATTATTTCCAGTTGCACTCATGACAATATGCAACTGCAAAATTATTTTGTAAAAGCCTTTGTCACAATTGTAAAATTAGCTAAGTAAAGCACAACATTTTTGTGAGAGGCAAAGTGCAGTTTACAGTTGGATATGGTTATAAATAGTGCTAAATCCTTCCAAGGAGAAAAAAAATAAAACTTTTTGTTTTCAGTAGTAAAAATTACCTGTATTGGTAAAATTGACGCTGTTCATTTTGAAATCAAATACTAATTAACTTTTATTGGAAATTTTAATGGAATTTTTTTTCTAATCCAATTTTATATCATTTATTTCAAAAGTAATATCAAAAATATAATTGTTACAATATTTTCCAGTTTAAGTAATAATTATTTTATCTTTTTTAGAGACTCAAAATTGGTTATTTACTTATTGTCATGGATACGTTTTCACTTAAGGTCATTTTTAGCCGACTGCATGGCAATTTTTTTTTTTTTGAAAAATGTATTCCTTTTTACAAGTTTGCAACCATTAATAATGCCTTTTATTTCATTGCATAAATAAATGGGGATAATTTGAAGAATGAATCATGAATTTGAGTTAAGAATTAATGTTGACTTGATGTAACTATTTCATGGGTTACCTTTATTTCAGTGTACTTAATATAGATTACAAGACCATTTGAAAGGTATCAGATTTACTATCTGTAAGTTGTTACTATAGAAACTGTTGGCTATAAATAGAACAAACCATCTGAGACATCTTTATGTTTAATAAATTACATGATACTACAGTTTTTGTTAAATCTTTGTCATTCTATATGTATTATTATACACATAAAGGATAACAGAAAAAAAAACTAAAATTTATCGTTCATATCAACCATAAAACTTCAATAACTCCCAAAAATTGAGGATAAAACAACAATACATGGCTTGTACAGGTAAAAAATGTGATGAGTTTAAACAAGTACATAGGCGGATCCAGGGGGCCTGGGCCCCCCTTTCGTGGAAAAAATTCGGTTGATTATATAGGGAATCATTGAAGCATGCCTGGAGCGGGGCCCCCCCCCTTAGGTCAGTCAGCAGGCCACCCTTAGGAAAAGTTCTGGATCCGCCACTGCAGTATTATGTTCACCTAGAAACAAGTCATCCAAAACTGACAAAATATAAAGCACAAGCATATCAAAAGAATGCATAACAGCTGTTATTGCACATTCCTAACTTTGTGCAGACATTTTCTTATGTAGAAAAAAAGGTGGACATACAAAGCACATAAGCAAAAACGGAGGATAATAATACAAAAATTACCATAGCACAATAACACAACTTTTACCTTTATATTGCATGTGTCTGTAAAGACAGAAGTTTGTCTGTCTTGGGCAATGTCTCCACAGAGTTTCCAGAATATATCCTGATTCTTCGTAGGAATGTTTATTTACTTTGTTTGGAATACTTGTGTTTGTTGTCTAAGGTTTTAATAGAATACGTATGTCTAGTGTCATTTGAAATTGTACACATTATATAGTCCTCTATAGATATAGGCAACAGTAGTATACTGCTGTTCAAAAGTCTTAAATCGATTGAGAGAAAACAAATCTGGGTTACAAACTAAAACCGAAGGAAATCACATCAACTATACGTGGAAAACAATGACACAACAGAACACCGAAGTGCAACAAAAAAACACTAATTTAGCACTATTATCCCAAGAATTTTCTTTATCCATCCAGATTTTTTGGGTTTTTATCCATTTTGTGACGGGTGAGTCCAAAGTTGCAGTATGCAAGACAAAGATTACCATCTAGTTTTCGGAAAAAATTTGACTTGACACATTCTCACTGAACATGGCTAATGATCATTTTGTTAATAAGTACTTATCTTGATATTCTTCGATCTATGAGTGGCGTCTATTCTAAATTTTCTTAGCATGTCTGTGACAGATGATATGGTATGGTATCTGTTTTAAAAGAATTTGGCAGCACTTTAGTCAAACCATCTTTCGAATATCTTTCTTCATAAATGGATAAGCTGTATAGACATATTCACAATTGGTCGAACTAATGCTTTATATAATGCTCTTTCTTTTCGTATTGTTTTACCTTTTTAAGATTTCCTTGTAAGAACTTCATTTTGTTCTTTGCTTTCCAACATATGCTTGTAATGGTCACTCCACTTCATATATGATGTTGTAAAAAAAACCTAGATATTTGGCTGTTATTAAATGTAGTTCGTGCCCATGAAGTACATGCTTGTTTATGGTTGGTTCTCTCCCATTTTTCTGGGCGCTCATTTTCCTGGTCTCTTCCCATAGTGCCAGGTCAGGGTTGTCTTAAAGGTTGATTCTGTTAACATCGAAAGTTATAGTAACCAGATATGCAATAGTGTCATCTTCTTCTTCTTCTTCTTCAGGAAGTCCACCCTATCTGCAGGGTCACCGCATTTAAAAATTTTGTTTATTTTTAAAATTGCGTTATTTAAAATCTTATCTACTAGTTAAAATTTAAAATAATAGTAACAGAGTTAGAATAGGATATAACTAAAAATTTGTTAAAAACAGGAACTTGTATGTACACTATACATCTTAAAATTTTAAAATGGATAAAAATAATATCTTATCAGTTGTTTAACTTCCCCTTAACAAAGGAAATTGAAAGGAACTACTAATCCGTACTAGTAATGGGTTGAATTTTATGGGCTAGCATATGGTTTCATAATTAAATATATATATATATGTATTTAAAATCTAAAATGGTAAAGGATACGAATAAAAAGAAACTTGTAAAATTAGTTTTATGTAAAGCAGTAAAATTTGTCAATACAATTTGGATCTATAAGATTATTTACAGGGGTAATTATCATTCATATTCTCTAGTTATGGTTTAACTATGTAGTACTCAGCTATATCACCTAGAATTTAATTAAGTATATAGAGATAGTAGTTTACTACTTCTTATATGTTACATTCCCACGACTGACAGCCACTTGCAAGTTAAACCCAGAACCCAACTGATTGTTCATTTGCTTTCCAAAAGTTGGGTTCTTTTAGCATGCAAAATTCATCTTCAAATTATCTTGCAGTCGATCTTTTGTTTTATGGTATGTCGTTGATGAAGGGCTTAATAATGATCCCTGTGGCATCACAGATTTTACATTTGTATCCCGAAAATTTCTCCAATGGCTACGACTTGTTTCTGGTCTCGCGGGAATATTTTATCCACATGTTGATGTTCCCTTTTATCCCATAGTGGTCACGTTTATGTGTTAAGGGAGGGGCTATAGGAAAATTTGTCGATTTGTTTGCTGTAATCCATAATTAAACATATGTCCAAGTGTTTTGATACTTCAGCTATAAATTCCTTCTGCTAGGTGTCACAGGGCGATCCTTACCAACACCATGTTAAAATGGATTTAAGATATTATGCTGATCATCATTCATGAGTCATGATGTCTATTGCCAATTTGTTCCGTACGTTTGCAGGCAATATAACTCAGCGACTATGGTCTATAATTCACTGCTTCAAATTGCTTCCTTTCATAGAGATTGGACATATATTTGCTGATCTTCATATGTGTGGTACTACTGCAGCGATGCAAGAGTCTTTAACTATCAAAGGGAAACGAAAGGTACCAAAAGGAACATTTAAATTCATAAGTCGAAGACAACACCATGGCTAAAAAAAGAAAAAAAACAACAACAGACAAACAATAGTACAAGAAATCCACCAAAAACTGGGTGATTTCATGTGCTCCGGAAGGGATAGCAGGTCCTACTCGTCGTGTTGCTATATTAGTACAAAACCGGTAATAAGTTTAATTCAGTATGTCACGTTGTTGATAGAACAGTAATTTCCTTCTTAATTCCCAATGAGTGTAGTGTTTTCTGTAACAAACTGTTGAACAGATATAAATTATTCCTTCATTTAAGTTCTGAGAGCAGGACAGGTTGTTAGTAGGTGTGCAATGTCAATTGTTTCCCTGTGACACATGCAGTAAAGTTGGATCAATTGTATATTGGCTAAACTTGTTCTTGTCAGTCTGAACCATTTATGTCAGCATTCTCAATATCATATTACTTGTATTTTTCTTCTTCCAGGAATGATTCGATGTATAAGTAGCATTTTTGCAAAGAGCAAAGAATGTCCGATAGATTGTATTATAGTAAGGCAGTTCGATAAAAGATGCTTTGTCTTTAATGCAGTGTGGAGAGATCAGAGCGTCTCCCCGTGCTTCAGGTTTATCTTCTCATAATATAAATATTAAGTTGTTATCGTAATTCACTGTGAATTGTATATTTATAATGATCTATAAGTTAATCTTTATCTTTAATGGTAACGGTATATGTTGTGAAGAAATGTAGAACTTTTAGAGCCAGCCCTCTTGTGTAATTCTGCTTTTAGATGTAGAATTCCAAGTATCAGGTGTACAGTCGATTTTGCTGTTTTCTTAGCAAGAACTTGTATTTTGAAGGCATTGAATCAATATGAAATATCTCAAATATTTGGATATGAATCTTAGTTTCAAAATCATATAGTAGTCTTCGTAGTACGTATGTTCTGTACACTGTGATGGAAGTATGCCCAATGTATTTTGAAGTCCTGAGTTAATGATGGCATATGTTGTTCTAGCAGATTTTAAACGATCATTAATACTTGATTTTCATTGTATTTCTCCTTCTGAAAGAGTAGTTGTGTTGTCTGATAAACGCTCTTAGTTTGTG